>CM024757.1:106535760-106916560 GCA_014218235.1 Colocasia esculenta
TTTTCTGATTTAACGTCAACCGCTGGCCGTCTAACTTTATCTGGCGTCAAGATCGGGCCGCCGACGTACTTCAGCGGCCATGGTATTGACGTCAATATCCCCTCAATGTCAGACCTCGAAGACTTGTAGACGGCTAGATATGGACGTCTAGTTTAAACTAGACGGCTACATAGCTGGACGTCTATTCTCAGCTCGGTGGTTGGCGACCATAAGTGGGTCGAACCATAGGTTGGCGGCCATCGATATGGACGCCAACTACTCCGCACTCAGTCCTCACAACACTGTCTTTTGAACATACTTTGAGGTCATTTCACACCCATTTCACCACATTCCACATTCCACGCATCCATCAATCAATGCAAGTCAATTCAACACAAATGCAAAAACATCTTTATTCATCTAATTGTGTTACACTTATTCAAATCTGAAAAGTACATCACTTTGCCCTGCGGGCCATGAAATAACCACAAGCAACGGGAAGAATGCTATAATTGTATTCCTCATACTTCAAGATCTCTTCCCGTTTCTCCTGAACAGCCAAACCCACCTTCCTGCTCACTGTATGTCTCGCCCAAACCTTCATCGCTTTCTTCATCAGCCTTTCATTTCTCCCAGTAACAATCACATCGATGCCATTGAATGAAATAGGAATTCCCCGTGGAACCCCAAGCTGACAGTGGCACCGGTGTGGCTGGTACACCACCATCCGATCTGCTCCGATCAGCCATAAATCTTTGTCTTCCCTGGTCCGCGCTCTGAACTCGATAGTCCTCATAAACAGTGGCCTCACAATGAACTCATCCATGCCCAGATATGCTAAGTGATCTCTCCAAGCATCTTGGCCCTTCAAGTGTGCTGTCAAACACTTGATCTCATCCTCTGGCTCGTACCATGCCCTGCTGCAATGCACTGAACTCCGAAGGAAGACTCTGGAGGGGGTAGGCTGTGCATCAGTAAAATCAAACTTTAAATGAGCTTCCATCCATACCTGGAGCAGAAACAAACTCCCGCAGGTGCGTCCGCCTAGGCTCATGGTGGTGAGCGAACTGTACAGGTGAGCCAGCACTGCAGGGGCAAGTGATTGCCCGCGCCACAGCAGAGTGAGAATCCCAACATGCTCATAGAGGATGAAGTCGCCACTCGTGGGGAACAGGAACACCCCGGCCAGGCAAAGAGTCAGTCCTCGTGTCGCCCTCTCCCCGCCAATTTCCCGAGCATGCTGGATCAACCACCAGGCTAGCCGGTCCAGGAAGATCCCGTTCTTGTTCGTCATCCGCAGCACCTCCTTCTTGTCTCGCACGATGTCTGCGAGGATCTCCTCCCATGGAAGGAAGGAGTCGCTGCATCATACTCCAGACACCTCTGCCATCCCAAGAACAGCTCCACCTCTTCCAGCAGCACACTCGCCTCAAATCCCTGGAACACAAAGGTGTGTGTGTGCGGATGCATCTCTCCACCAGCGCCCCTAGGGCATCGAACCCCACCACATTTCCTTCATGTTCTTGGCAAGACTACCATGAAGTTCAAGTGCCATAGTCCAATAAAGCCTCGCATGTCCAACGTAATGGCGCTAACCAGATTCGCGAGCCAGAAAAGGCCCGTACCTGGCCTTGGCTTGGGAATGCGGGAACTTCCTGCATGGGAGGCGGAGTTCTGTAAGAAAAGTTGTTGGGGCGTTTTCAGCCCAGGAAATAGCAGAAGTAGTCATCACTTACCTCTCCGTTGGCTAGACGTGCGCTCAGGTGTCCCGGAACTTCACTCAGAACTCCGGGATTCGCACCTGAAGATTGTCCGGTCGATGAAGAGGCCATCTTGTTGCGCTTTTCTGTCTCTCTGCTCTCTGGTTCGCAGCAGGAGCAGGGAGGGACGGAGGTAGGAGATGGTAGAGTCCCTATGGACTCCCATCACCTATATTTTCGGTCTGATCTGCTGTCCTATAGACGTCCAGATCGGTGGACGTCAGTACAAGGTTGGCGGCCACATATGTGGACGTTAACCATATGACTGGCGGCCATCGATGTGGCCGTTTACTGATCGGAAATGCTTAAATTCTGATTCTTTATATGGTCATTATCCATTACCTTGTGCTTTGAGCTGTTTTGCAGATATTTTAAGTACAAGCCGCGCTTCAACTTCGGAACGCTCATGCGACCTTGAGCGTTACAGGTATGTCTAACATAGGACCCCACCAGAGGCGAATAACTTGGCGACCGTGAACCCTGAGTTCCCCTTCATAAAAAACCGTGACGGATTTGCGATCTCTCAGTTATTCGTATGGCCTTTTAGAATTTTCCTCTGGTGCTAACTTGCATTTTAGATAGGCAACCCACACCAGCATGCATCTTCACTGCTAACATTTTCTTACTAACACTCAAAAAAAAAAAAAAAAAAAAATGGTGATTTTCCTCGAATATATGATTGCTCCATGGTTTCCCCAGCTCAGGTAGCCTACTGGGTTCGTCCTTCATGTCTGTCCAGGTTGATATCGGGTCTTTGTTGCCCCCTTCTTTACTTGTCCCACCGTGCTTTCAACAAATGATCGTTCCAAGCCTTACTGAGTTCATTTGAGCCTTCGCTAGCCGCGAGCTTAATTCCGGACTTTAGGCTTTCCAGGCATGTGATTCCAGTTAGAATCTTTTGATAATCCTCTGAGAGATCAACCAACTCCTTGTCTTCGTGACCTCCTAAATTCGGGACCGACGTCCTAACTAGGCCAGCGAGCCCACGGCTCCGGTTACGAGACTCTCCTGATTCAACCGTCATATTACAAACTCCTTTGACTCAGACACGCCGGAAACTAGTCAAAGTCCGACACGGCCATGCCAGGGACCCTACCATTGGGTTGAGGTTGTAGTTACACGGGTAGATCACCCCTTTTTTTACCCCTATTTGTCTCTCAGACGATTCGTCAGCTGTTTCTAGCTTGTCTCTTTCGTTTGGTTTGCTAGAACTCCTATCCTCGGAAGTGGCCCGTCCATTAAATCTCCGCGTCCTTTGTTTACCGAGACGCCAACCTTTCAGTCCGCTCTGCTCCCTTGCAAGATCAGACGTCTCGGAGGGGCATTTGTAGACGCGAGATTTGGCCCACTTCCCGCAAGGCAATTTGGCCCATTAAGCTTCGTTTGACCGTTCGTTGACTGGCCTCGGATTCCATGTAGACGGCATCATCGACTGCCGCCTACTACTTATTGACGGCATGCCCCCTGGACGCCGACCCATCTTGGCGTCTACCTCGATGGACGTCTGCATGAGGTTGGCGGCCAGATCTCTTGACGTCAAGGCCGTTTACCTGGTCTGCGCAACTAACCCGAGAATATAGCCCACTTGCGCCATTGTCTCGCCCATGCAACGCATGGGGCCGTTCCCAACGGGTATATGGGCCACCTTGGCAGTCCTTTGACCCAGTAAAAATCCCATTTGGCCTTTCCCCATTGGTTGGAGCTTAAACACATGGAGTGCCACATGTGCAAGTGTGTTTCTTCACACTTGGGCATCCAATGCTCTCAACCCCGAGCTCACTGTCTATATAACTCCCCCTTGGTCCCTCTGAACAAGGGGAGGAGAGGCTGGACGCCCAAGCTTTGTTGCCTTGAGAGAAGAGAGAGAAAAAGTCACCTAAGCTTCTATTTTCATTCCCTCTCATTCTCCCAACTCTATGAGCGACCAGAGGGCTTCATCAGGAGCTGAAGGAGCCCACTAAGGAGCCGAGCAAGCTGCAAAAAAACGAGGATCATCTCCCTCCTCTCTTCCTCTTCTCCTACTATCTCTCTCAATCTTTGCATGTCACACACACACACACACATACCCTAAGCACGTAGGGCACCTTCCTACACACCTAAAAAGGGGTTTCCCAACCAAAAACGGAGGGAAGAAGGGTGGTCATAGCACTTGGCCACCCCTCTTCTCAAGTCCGCAAACGGTACGGGACTTTCCTTTTGGGCCATTCTCTTCTGTTTGGACGCTCACTGCACTTCTTTTAGTCTAATAGAGTCTTTCTTTGTGGCAGGAACACATCAAACGAGACCGCGGAGCTCTTTCCTTTGGCCGGCCGAAGGAGAAGAAGTTGGAGTCCCCGATCATCCGCTACGTGAGGCTACTGCACCGACGTGATCACAACACCTCCTTGGGCACAGGTAAGGCCCTGGCGATCGCAACATCTCCCTTCCATTCGTGGTTTTCTTCTTCTTTCCCTTGGGTCAACCTGGTCAAAAGGAAGGTCAACGAAGTCACCAGTGCCCCTTCATCGCCAACGAGGGAGCGACGACGTCCGCAAATCGCCAACGCGTCCAGAGGATCCATCGGCATCCGGGGTGCGCGGCAAACGGATCGTCCACAGTGTTCATAGATGATATTCTAGTATATTCAGCCTCAGAAGAAGAACATGCAGTTTACTTGAGGGTTACATTGTAGACATTGAGGGAGCACCAACTTTATGCAAAGTTTAGTAAATGTGAGTTTTGGTTTAAGGAGGTACAGTTCCTGGGGCATGTTATTTCAGGTGAGGGTGTTGCAATAGATCTAGCTAAGGTGGAAGCCGTCATAAAATGGGAGGAACCAAGGTCAGTGCCAGAGATTAGGAGTTTTCTTGGCTTGGTAGGTTACTATAGGTGATTTATTCAAGATTTCTCCAAGATTGCAACACCAATGACAAGGCTTACCAGGAAGGGTGTACCGTTTGTGTGGTCATCCGATTGCAGACTTAGTTTCATGGAATTGAAAAAGCGGCTCACTTCAGACCCGATATTAGAAATTCCATCAGGCCGAGGTGGTTTTGTGCTATATGCAGATGCATCCAGGAGAGGACTTGGGGCAGTGCTAATGCAGCGTGGAAAGGTTGTGGCGTATGCATCTAGGCAATTGAAGTGGCATGAAGAAAACTACCCCACACATGATTTAGAGTTGGCAGCGGTTGTGTTTGCATTGAAAATTTGAGGCATTATTTGTATGGTGAAAGGTTTGAGATTTTCACGGATCACAAGAGCATGAAGTACATCTTCTCACAAAAAGATCTGAATTTGAGGTAGCATAGATGGATAGAATACTTGAAAGACTATGATTTCAGCTTAGCATACCAACTGGGTAGGGCTGATGTGGTGGCAGATGCATTGAGCAAAAAGGCAGTGATGTGTCACATGATGATAAGAGAATGGAAGCTATATGAAGATGTAGCAGAAAACTCCCTATTTGTTCCAAGTAGCCAACAATGAGCAGTGTTAGCCAGCAGCACGGTGGAACCTTCTTTGTATTGGCAGATAACAGAAGTCCAGAAAACAGATGAGAACCTGGTTGAGATTGTGAAGATGGAAAATGTCTCCCTAGATGATGATTGTGTGGAGCCTTGGGGGTTTGTCCCGAGCTGTAGTACTTATTTAATGACTTATGTATGGAACTGAATATGTAAAATTCATGTGAATATATGTGAGAAATGGTATCTATATGTGTTCAATGTGTTTCTTTATATTTTCACAGACATGTGTGGTTGATATCCCTAGCAAGGCTTCTGCCCGTTCGCGGGAGGCTGAGTCGTGTCGGGCACATTATCGGGTTAACTGATCTGAACGGCGAGGGATAGTCTTATATGCATTTGAGTAAGCATTAAATTCGTTTTAGGTGATAGTCATATATGTGTTGAATTGTGAATTGCGCTTATTCCTTTAATTTTGAGGATGAAATTCTTTTTAGGTGATAGTAATGTAATAACTGGTACATTCAGATCGTAGTTTACCAGGTTTGTGGGCTAGTGTGTGGCCCATTAGTTGAGTTTATGTATATAAAAGTGTTTACACAGGTTGGTTGGATAGGAAGGGAGGCTGGTGGGTTGGAGTTCCCAGCCCAAACAAGCCTCTATCGGGTTCATTAAGAACACGACGTAACCAGACGTCGCGATTCACACATGAACGTGACCACCTTCCACGTCACGATTTCAAACCACTGTTACGTGAGCGCCGCTGCATGCGCGCCGCATGGTGCATGCAGGGACATCGGAGTTTAAACGCGTCGGCGGGATACGTCGTGTTTCTAAACGCGATGGCCCGATACGTCGTGATTTAGACTCAGAAGGTTTTGAGCTCTTGCCATAGGCCGAACAGTGCAAGTCACACAGTTCAGCTGGGATGAGCTTTGCAGTGGGATTTTGGGCGATTTCTAGTAATTTGGCATCCGTTTGGCGTGATTCCGACGGGAGGAAGAGCTTCGGAGCGTGAGCAATCTCTGGGTGGTGGCGGATTAGCGTTTCACTCGTTTATAGGGAAATTCTACCCTATTTTCTTCTTGTATGGATGGTGTAGGTTAGGGTTATAGCTTTTGATGTGGAGAATGGTTAAGAATGATAGAAATCATGCCTAGGACCTTATTTGAACTGCTATTTCCTGCTTCACTTGCATGTATGGCTCTGTGGAGTGATTTCCGGAATGGTAGTTCAGGTTGCATCTCTGACATCTGAAAGTCGACGAAACCAGTCATTGCGATTAATGTGAACGCGACGACCTGGCCTAACACAATTCATACTGTAAGGCGACGGGTCGGCCCGTCACGATTCAGGTCAAAAGATGTCCACTGTGTTGGACGTGTTTTGAAATGTGGCCACCTGAGCTTTGGTGTTCTGTGACCAGTCTACCCAGTTTCTATCCCACATTGCATGGGCTGTGTTGGCAATGCGATGTAGGGTTTGTATGGGTTGTGTCAGCTTATACCGTGAATGTTAACGAAAGGTTTTGCGTGGAATTGTGTGTGTAGCAAGTCGGGTTATAACGCCTTCCGAGGTTACCTCTCTAGTCGGGTCCCCAGCACCAGGTGCTCGGGGTTTGTTCAGGTACAGTACGTATCGTCAAGGTTTATGTCATCTTCCTGGACACCCTCACTCCTAAGTTTGAGTTGTACGACGGCTGAGGGAAAGACGACATTGGGCAGCGACACGTGTTTGTGGGTGTGCGGTCGCTTGTAGCGCACTCGTGGATGGAGGACGGACACCAGTAGACGTACTAGTCCCTAGCTAGTCCTATTTCTAGTGCCTCACTATAGGGTTCTCGATCGGAGTTCTTAAAGGTTTTAGTCTTGGGCCTGTAGCTGTGTAGTCTGAAGGAGTGGTGTTAGTTGTTTCCATAGTTTTTATCTTGTTGAGGTGGAGCGGCAGCTGGACCTTTCGTCCGAGCCTGCGAGACAAAGAGATGGACTTGTGTTGTTTGTCTGGGTCTGTGGCTGGTGTCGCGAACCAGTTCTCGTGTCTCGTGTACGACGTGCCCATCTGTAGCTTGTACATGCGTACGTGGTTTGCCATTTACTTAATTTACAGGTGTAGCATCATGCATATGTGTTGTTATATATTTTAAATGCTTTATAGCTTTGCATACTATATCTGCTGCTCATTGTGTTTATCGACTTTGGGGGAGTTACCCTACTGAGCCAGTGACTTGTGAGGCTCACCCCTTCTTATTCCAGGTGAAGGAGAGCAGGAGGGTTCCCATCCCTCTTCTAGTTCAAGACCGTACCGTAGTGGAGTCGGGCCTTCACCACCAGCAGAGTAATACTTTCACTTGTGGAGCCTTGGGGGTTTGTCCCGGGTTGTAGTACTTTTTTAATGACTTATATATGGAATTAAATATGTACAATTCATGTGAATATATGTGAGAAATGGTATCTTATATGTGTTCAATGTGTTTCTTTATATTTTCACGGACATGTGTGGTTGATATCCCTTGCTAGGCATCGGCCCGATCGCTGGAGGTGGAGTCGTGTCGGGCACGTTATCAGGTTAACGGGCCTGAACGATGAGGACCGTCACATAAACCTCTTTCTTGGATTGTATATTGTTCAAACGAAATAAGGAACATTTATCAATCAATCAAAATACATCATGGAGCTACTGAAAAATACAAGATGGAAAACACCAAAGCCATGGCAACTCCAATTAGCACCACAGCTAGTTTAGATGCTGACCTGAAAGGTATCATAATAGATGCTAAAATTTACAGAGGTATGTTCGTATCCTTGCTCTATCTTACTGCATCTAGACCTAATATTCATTTTTCATTGTGCATGTGTGCTAGATTTCATGCTAGTCCTAGAGAACCCCACATGAGTGCTGTAAAAAGAATCTTTAGATATCTTACAGGAACTCATGACTTGGGATTATAGTATCCCACATCTTGTGAATAGAAGTTGATCTTTTATTCAGATGCAGATTATGCTGGGTGTAAATTAGATAGAAAGAGTAACAGTGGATATTGTCAATTTTTAGGAGGGTGTTTAGTCTCTTGGGCCTCCAAGAAATAACACTCGGTTGTCCTCTCTACTGCAGAGGCAGAATATGTTGCGGTATGGAGTTGTGGTACTCAAGTGTTATGGATTAAACATCAACTCCATGACTACCAAGTAGTTCTTGGATGTGTCCCAATAATGTGTGATAACAGTAGTGAAACAAATCTTGCCAAAAATCCAATCCAGAATTCTATGATTAAGCACATTGAAATCAAATGCCATTTTCTTACAGATGAAGTCAACAAGAATTCTTTTGAATTGTACTTCAAAAGGGTTAATGAATTTGTGAAATTTTGTTATAAACTGAGTAATTGGGGAGTCCGACATCTAATCAACGTGTCTCCTCACGTCAAAAGGTTTGCTTATAACCCTTGTGGCATGATACTTATTAATCTTAAGTAATCAGGAACTTAGGTGTGTAACAAGCATGTGCTCCTGCATGAAAAGTTATGATATAGCTAGATGCTTTTGTCAAAAACTGCTCAATAAAAGTAAAATCTCTTAAAAAGAAATTGATGAAAATTTCAAGGTGTTTATTCTCAATGCTAATTGAATTATTTTTTCTAAAGATTCTTATCTATCATGATATTTCAGATTAAGGAGAAAGTTAGCATTTCATGTGTTTTGTCTCTTTTTTAATAGTCCTCAAGATAATTTTTCAGCCTTTCTAATGGCCAAATAGATGTTTATAATTGTCAAACCATTAATCTATAAAAAGGGTGTAATTAAAGGAGGTTCAGAATGATGACTTTAATTCCTTAAAAATTTCTGAAATATTAAATAAGATCATATTCATCATGATTAATTACTTACTGTCGATCCATTTTTTGAATTAAATCAACCCTATTGAAATCTTAGGACGACACACTTGTGTTGTTGCATCGACGCAACTTGGCTCAACTTACATTGGCTACTATTTAAGGTTGGTGAACCGCCAGTTCACTGTACCCTCTCTAGGATAGGTCTACACGAACCCTTTAAATTCCCTAAAATTGTTCTCGACACTCCTTCCTGTTGTTCGTTTCACATTCTATCTCTCTTTCATCTTCGAAAAATCATTTGTTCTTCGCCGACATTCTTCCTCGTCCCCGGAGACACATTCTCATCTTCTCAAGCCAGGAAATCACCTTTCTTCTTTCTTATTGCAAATGGCTGCCAAACTTCATGATCGCAAGAGTGCAAAGCCAACAGTCATGCAACTAATAGTAGTGTTCAGTGGTCCCTCTGAGCGTAGAATGAAGGCAAGAAATGATCCTATAGTTCACTTGAGTCCACAAAAGAGGAAAGCACCAGCAGCCTCCTTTTCAAGCCATCAATTTTCTCACCCCAGAGCAACTAAAGAGAAGACTCTATCAAAAAGGGAAGAAGAAGAACTAGTTTATAGAACTCAGCAATTCTGACAAAGAGAACAGTCAGCATTCAGAACAAGGCAAATCTGTGGAATTGAGTATAGAACTCAGCAATTCTGACGAAGAGGATAGTCAGCGTACAGAACCCTACCTCCAGTTCCCCCACAGTCACATGTAAGGATGCATTTGACTCTGAAGGGGATGAGGAATCAGTACAAAGGGACAGTATTGAAGAAGATCAAACCTATGACAAATGCAATGACAAGGAAGTCAGTAATGAAAAGCATGCAGACTCAGACGATGAAGATGATCAGGATAGCACAGGTCCATCATTCAAAGGCACATCTGAAAATAGGCAAATACTTAAACCTAGAGTGCTTGACATTGCCGATGAAGGTAATCAATTAGTCTTTCCATAATTGATTGATCTCTTTGCAATTTAAAGACAAACATATTTCATAAGTGTCCATAACATCGTCTATCCAAAATTGGTCCAAGAATTCTATAGGAATTTGGAGAGCACCAACAATGCTTTAATGACTAAGGTAAAAGGGATTCCTATCAACTTGTCTCACAAGTTTGTCGGAGAAGCTCTAAATATTCCTCTTGTTGGAAAGGAATACTATAGTTTCAACTTTTGTCTTCATGAAGCATATACCCTAATGACTGGACTTGAGTATGACAAGAACAATATTATGTAGACACAAGTTTCAAGCCTTAATGTGAATAGATTCCCTCCTGTGAACAAAATGCTTCACCATACACTCACAACCATTCTGACACCTCAAGGAGGAGGAGGAAGTAAAATTACTGGACTTCAAAAATTTAATATTTACTGCCCCCTCAAGAAAATTCTAGTCAACCTGATTGAAGTGTTTTGCCAAATTTTCCATGAGACAACAAGAAAAGAGTTCAAGAGATATTTGCCCTATGCTACTCATTTGACTGTAATTTTTAAAAAGGCACAGATCTCTCTTGATAATGAGAATTCCCAAGTACAATGTCTACTACTTCGACAACATTCTAAAGTTTGTGATGTTCAAACTTGAAGGTAACAAGTTAGTCACTCCTACATACACTATTCCAATCATAGATCAAGTTGAAGAGGAACTCAAGTGGACTAGCTACTCAATGATGCATATCAAGGGGCAGATAGTCAACAACCAACAACTCCCATCTACGAGCCAACACCATATAGTCTAGTGCAACCTCCACAAGAACATGAACTAGTTGTGGCTCATCAAAGGGAATAAACTATTCATCAAGTAGATTCACCACTTGCTCCACCTACCAATACTTCCACTACACCCATTGAACTTGAAAATCCCACCTTAGTTAATGCAGTTCTTTCAAGAGCACTTTGACAAGTTAAATGATTCCATGGACAAACTGACCTCTCAGGTTGATCATCAGACCAACAAATTTGAAGAACGAATGGAGGCCTTAGAAAAACAAATGGAAGAAAACATATAGAAAGACAATGGCAAACTACTGGATTTGCTAAACTCAAGACATATAAGCTTGTTGAGAAGGTAGCTGAACTTTTACAATCATGCTGCCTATACACAATCATAGATATTTGACAAACTTCAATTTGTGGAGTCAATGTTAACCGATGGTGGTGAGAAGTTACATGACATAGAAGCTCTCAAACGCTCCTACGGACCAATGGTTGAAAGCTTGAACATGCTGAGGGAATACCACATAGAACTGGCTGATCAATTTAAGGAAATGAAGAAGAATTTTGCTTCAGAACAATAGCTTGCTCTAGTTTCCAGAAATTTGGAAGGCATCAAAGATACTCTTAACTTAAGACTTCATGATGTGCAGTACTTCCTTGGAAATGACTATGATGAGTTTGATGCCCGTTTAGCTAAGATTGTAGCAAAGCTCTTTGTGAGCTCTTCTGCACCTCTAGCTTCATGAATATTATAGAGTCTCAAGTCCCTCTTTTGATGATGTCAAAGGGGGAGAGAATGTAATGTTTTTTTTTAAATGGGATGGGAACTCACACACACATGTTACATTGTCATTCTATCATCATGTTTGCTTTCTCCTTGTGTGTATAGAATTTTAAAGTGTATGCACTTTTGAAATGAAATACAACTTACTGTTTTGTTCCTACTTATGTACTTGCATCTTATGAATGAGGATGTGTTCACTTGTCTTGTATGAGTATTTGCATAAGATATGAGAAGAATTAAATATCATAATTGTCATCATAAAAAATGGGGAGATTGTTAAGTCCCTTATTTTGATGATGTCAAAGACATTGTCTAACTATGATAAATAATTCTCGAAACTAAAGGAAAACATTCTAACAAGTTTAAACTCATAACAGGTACAAAAGGGTGAGCGATGATTTATCATGTGTGGACACTAGTAGAAGATCAGGTCGACACAAGATGTCTTTCCAGTGAGCCAGCTCTGAAAACCAATGAAGGAGGTCGACACTAGTTGAAGATCAGGTCGACACAAGATTGTAGACACGTGAATTCGACTCCAACGTGAGCAAATTTCATATTGCGCCATAATGCCACAAATGGCCCTCATATTTCCTTGCAAGAGTAACTTCCCAATATTTATGGATCTCATCCATTCTTCCCCGGTGCTTCCCCTCCATTTCCAAGGCTCGCCGACTGATATAGGCAATGTTTTCAAGTAGCGACGGGTCTGGTGGGCGCATTTTCAAGTCCCGACGGGTCTGGGGGACGCATTCTGAAATGCGTCCGGCATGGTGGACATGATTCCATTGATTCCCATTGTCGCGCCAGGCATGTTGGACGCAACTAGGCCAAATGATCCTTATCGCGACGGCCTTCTACGACGCGACAAGGAATTTGCTCATTTTATTTACGAAATATGCCCAAATTTCTAGTTTATGAACACGTCCGCTATGCGCGACGTGATTATGATTCTGCTTTTGGCAGGTTTTATAAATAAAATATGGAAATAATTTATCGCGTCGTGTCATGCCGACGTGTTTCAAATCCGAGACGCGTCGGACTGTGCCGACGTGATTAGGTCCTAGGCCCCAAAAGTCGTCGCGCTCAAGCGCCCGTACCTCGAATCCCGAGGAATCTCTGAATCACATCCGCCTGAGCCGCCGCGATTAGATCCTAGGCCTGAACCATAGACCCCCCGGAAGTCATCGCATTCTTGAGCCCACGTGCCAAAATGAATTCGCGGCAGGGTAGGTCAACGCGTTTCAAGAATACGACGGTTGTCCCCGACGCAACTCTAAACCATAGTTGTACCCTATGATTGTCAAATCAAGCGGGAAATGCAGCGCTTCTTAATCGCGGCATGCTGTCCCGACGTGATTCTAAAGATGGCCGCAGACTATAATCATCATGCTATTGTCAAATCAAGGGCTTGTAAATCGCGGCATGCCGTGTGGATGCGTTTCACTCTTATAGTTGCGGCGGCTGTACTCGACGCGATTCAAAGCATTCATGACTATAAATAGACCTCCGAGGGTAGCCATTTAACCAACCCCCCCTCCACCCCGGCGGAGCTTTGCTGGATTCTTCCTGCAACCCATTCAAAAGTAGCGAAGCCCTGCCGGATTCCCGCCTCGACTTCCATTCCAAGGAGAAGCTTCTACCTTAGCACGCCGATCCACGCCTTCCTCCTTGGAGTTCGGAACCGGCGTCATCCTCCATGCACTTTAGAGCGAAGCGGGAGCGTCTTCCTCCTCTCCTTCCTCCGTCCATTCCGACAGCATCGCTGCGCCATTCAACATTTTGGGGAAGCACCCCCTCCCCTTTCTCTTTCTCTTTGTTAATCCACCTCCTCCGGGCCTCACGTGGCTCCTTTATACCCTTTTTACACACACACACACACATGCATGCATACACACACACACCTACCTTTTAGGGGTTTTAAATCCACCATCCAAGGTGTGTTCTTCCCATTTTTCATTCATGTTATTTCATTCTTTTGAGGATTTGTATACTACACACAGTTAATCCCCTTTTCTTTTCTTTGTCTTTTTATTTGCCAGGGTAATTAGCATGGAAAACGCCTTCTACCACGGCCGACCGTGCTCGTAGAAGAAGAAAGGACCCACATCCCCGCTCAATCTCCCCACGCTCCAACAGGTATTCCACGTGATCACTTCTTCTATTCGCACCCCTTTCATGCGTGCATTCTCGATTCAGTACCCTTGCGTACCTAGCGATCACGTTTTTCTTTTCCCCCGTTTATCATCCCTCTTTGTAGGCCTCTTCCTTTCTCCATTTCTTCGAAGTTCCGAAGGGACCTCGGAGGAGTGAAAAGCGGTATCCATAATTTGGCGATCACGGTGGGGTGTCTTTTTGCGTTTTTCTTTTGATTACCCCCTTCCTTCGTGCCCCACGTGGCACTCTTCTTTTACATTTGCTTTGTACTATGCAAATCATGTTGCGTGTTTGATTTTTCTATTTTTTTTTCTTCTTTCTATACATACCCTGTTGTTTCCTGCATCTTTTCATTTCTCGGGTGGCCTTCTGGAATCGCATCCAATACAGAGGACGCGATTCAGTGATTGATAACACGACGCGCAAGTCGGTCGCATTCTATTTCTGTCGCGGCGGTTTGAGCCGACGCATTTCACTTTGTTGTGGCGACGGTTAAATCCGACACGTTTATGTCTGACAGTTCGTCCACAGGGACCGACCGTGGCGCTGACAGCCTTCTGGGGATTTCAGATCCGCGACCAAGTGACTTGAAGTGATTAAGTCAAATAGCGGCCACTGTACCGGATGCGATTTGACTAACTGACAGAAACATGCCCCTTTGCTGTCATTTTTGCTATAATTGTTGCATACAAGGCATATTGCATCAGTCGGGAGACCTCCTTCCCTCATATCCTAGGCTCCACACACCCTTCCGATGAAGGCAAGCTCTCCATTGGGCATTTCGTCCCTTTGGACTAACGAACCTTCTCTCGGAATGCCGTAAGTCTTCGTACCCCGTGGATTCCCTCACGGCGGACCGAGCTGGTTCTACCCCTCCGTTGACCCGGGTTAGTTATCCTATTGCATGGTGAGAGGTGAGCTTAGTTGTACCCCGAAGTATCCATCTTCTACCCAACTAAGGTCTCATGTGGAGTGACACAATATTTTCCAATCCATTATTTAATTGTGAAACTCCTAAAATTAGCGTAAGCATTACAACTTGTTTGAACCACATTGGTTGACTTATATCTTTGTTCAACCTTGTGTTTGCTTGTCTTGTTAAAAATGAACCCACACCATCATGCTAATTTTAATATGGACTATGAGGATAGTGTTAAATCTCCATCCTTTCAATCGCATGTCCGTCCATCTCACCACCGTGAGGGACAACCTTCTACTTCCTATGGTTATGTACGCACACCGCGTACTAACCAATTTGATGTCCCCTCAGATTTACCCCAAATTAAAACTTGGCGAGAGCCTTCCCCCCGCCAGGATCCCACTGTCCAAAATGTCTTGCATGCTATAGATCAGTTCACCCCTCAACAGCTCAATTTAGTCCAATCTTTGGTTGAGGGTGTGACTCCCCCTCCTTCTCCTTCCCGAAGGCACCCACCTTTGTATATTCCGGCAACTTCGCCACCTACCCCTGTACATTCTTCATCACCTTGGCCCCCTGGCCATTTTCACTCCTGTGCTCCGGTCTATACAGACCACCCCTTGGGAAGGCCCATTAACTCAAGGCCACCCCCATGTACTACCTCATATGCCTAACAGCAACCCACTCCACTCCAAAATGCTCTTCTCCAAAAATTGAACATTCTGGAGAATCAAATAAATAAGCTTTCCTATCCCACGGGTGACCCCTTTGCCGCCATGCTGGCTCTCCCTCAAATTTATATACATCCTTCGGAGATGCCAACGTACCGATCGTACAATGGCATGGGTAATCCCAATCTTCATGTGAAGGAATTTCTCTATGAGTCCTCTCGTTGGCAATGAGACCCCATCACCTTGCCATTTTTATTCAGAAAAATCTCTTGACAGCATTGCACTCGAATGGTTCTACTCTTTAGTGCCAAGTGACGCAAGAGATTTCCGCCCATTACATAAAAAGTTCCTTCAAAGGTATGAAGATCGCGTTAGTCCTTATCTCTCTATCACAGATCTAGCATTAGAGAAGATGAAGGCTAACGAGGAAATTGTGCAATTTGCTGACCGTTGTAGGTCAATGGGCACAAGAATGCAGCTGTAGACACCCGGTTCTGGTCTATGAGTTGAATCACTTTTCTTGTCATCTTATTAAGCCCCTAGTTGGTCACTCACCTTGAGCCCACTATTAGACTTGCATTGAGCCCATTAAAGAGCCCAATTTCACTGGATCCCATCCGTTATCCTGTTAAAAGAGTCCATGAATCTTCATGAGCCCATTATTCTCCCATTTGATTGGCCTTTATTAGGAAAAAATCGATTTTTCCTTAACGCGGCGCATCGTGGCGCCGCGTTATCAAGGTCATGCCCCCCTTGTCCGTCGCGACAGCCCATGCATATCCATGCACGTGGCTTCAGAGTCGCGACACCTAAGGCCGTCACATTCATTATGTCGCGCCCCTACGATACGTTGAGACTTCAGCCACGGCAACAACTTCCGCAACCACCTCCTATTTATCCTCTTATGGCTTTATCTTAATCTCTAAGCAACCCCCGAACCCCCTTGGCCACTGTTTGAGCTCTTGGGACACCTTAGGGCCTCCTTAGGACTCTCCCATCTAGATATAATTGAATTTATCCTCTTATTTGGGTAATTATCACCTAAACATGGGATTTTCTCTCTCATTGTCTATATAAGCAAGGCCATCTCCTTCAGAACGAGGGAAGCCCCGTTTTCACCCCGAAGGGCTACCAAAATTTTTAGTGATCTGGACTTAGCACGAGGGCCTCTTTTCACCCTCCATTTCCTCATATCTTCTACACCAAGCCATGCCCGTTTCATCATCTACAGAGCTTGGGGCTTGGGGAGGCGGCTTTTAAGGCTTCTGCAGTGCCAAGAGACCTCAGTTGGAGCCAGGGAGTCGCCCCATATGGGGCTCCTTCTTCCCTCTCATTTGATTTCCTTATTTTCATGCATGTAGTTTTACTTCTTAGATAGGAAACATTTCCATATTCCTCCCACGTTTTCCATACACCCTAGGGGTTTAAAAACCACCCCCCAGGTTTGTTCCCTCCATGCATCATCTTCTCTTTCATTTTCGAATAGCTACTACACTTAAACTTGTTCTAACATGGTTTCTTTTCTTGCTTTCGTTGTTTTGGCAGGCACCCAAGTGAAAGCTGACGAGCAGCTCTTGTTCTCTGGCCGGCTGGAGGGCTGAAAAAAGGTTCTCTCACATTTCTCCCGCACTGTAGAGGACGCGGCAGAGGAGGGCGAAGCGACAAGCGTGACTCACCCTGTTAGGGCATCGAGACATCAGCCCATCGCGACGGGGTTCCCCGTCGCGATCGCAGGTCAGTGCTCCATTCTCTCCTTCCTTTTCCTAGCTTAGTTAGCCTACATAATTCTCTTATTAGGCAATTAGTGAGGTGGCGATCACATCCATATTTCTATACCATTAGTTTTAATATCCTATCTTGTGTTTTGGGGTGCACATTCCCCGTGATTACACCTTTTGGCAATCACGGTGGGACCTTCAGTGCTAGCCTCGTGAGTTCAGCCTGTTTGTCTGCCATGTTATGTTGTTTAAATGCTTTCCTAGAACCCTGTTAGGTATATTTTTTGTGTTGTTTTGATGTTCCTGTCTTCTGTCGGGGACGCGGCATTTCACGTCGCTGCGACTTGGTCGCATCCACAGTGGGCGACGCGCCACGAGGTACATGCTTCTCCTTTTCTGTCTACCCTATTTCTTTTCTGAGCATCCATCCTTGTCTCTTCCATACTATTCTGCCATGTATGTTCGCATTTCCCTCTATTAGAATCCTGCTAGGGTTCAAATTTTCCTTTTCTTTTACTGTTTGTTTTCCGGATCCTATCGCGGCGGGTAGCGGGGCCGCAATCTTGTCGCGTCACACTTGGAGGGCGCGTCTTCAGGTACACATTGCTTGTTAGTGCTTTTGATCCATGTTCTGGTTTCTGTGTGATTCATGATCTTTGCTATGCTAGTTTGGTTACTCGATGCTTGCATTGCGCCTTAGGTTAGTTTGTGTGTCCTTTGTTTGTGTGTGATTGCTGTCCTCGGTATTCTGCTGATATCGCGGCTGGATTCTCGGACGTGATAGGGTCGCGGCATATCTGGCCGTCGCGACTTCGTCTGAGGCCTGTTAGTCACCCTGTTTTGCTATTAGTTAGATATTCCATACATTTGGTTTTGGGTATTTTGGCCCGTTCATAGACTTTTCATCCGTATTAATTAGGTTTTCCTCCTTTTTTGAGCGTGCCTTCTCACCCGCGAGCACTCGTGGGCTGATCAGGGCTGCCTACTAAGGGCCTCCGTAAGTCCCCATGACCACACGCACGTTGCGGTTCACCGGGCTGGTTATACTCGTTGTACCCATAGTTTGAGCCATTCCCCACGTGTGAGCTATGTGTGTCCCCTAGTTACACCGAAGGACTTGAGTTCATACCTATTAGGGTCCCGCTTGACTGAGTGATATTCCATTAATCAATCCATTTAAAGGTTTAGTGCAAACTCTAAAATTTGGACGCTAATCATGATAACTTGAGTGCTTATTCGGTGCATCCCTTCTTATCTCACAGTTCCTTCTTGTTTGTGATAGAGTCTAGGATTTGTTTGGTTAGTGTCATCTCCCCTAATTGCTTAGGGGTGGTGCATGGGTCATTGTGTAGGTAGATCGAGTCAGTCCCCTCCAACCATTGTTTTGTATCATAATCCCTTATACGGTATGGACCACTTCCGTGTCCTTGCCGATGATACCTTGCCCATTGAGCTCCTCGAGGATGTGGCCCAACCCTCTGCGGCCATCCTCTTCGGGCACATTCAGCCCCCAACTCTTGTTGACGGTCGGTCCCACCTCCCTTCTCCTTCTGGGGCGGATGACCCGCATACTCAATTTACTCAGCTTCTCCTCCATCTATGTTCGGACCAAGTCCGTGAATTTCTGACCGCTGCCAAAGGAAAGTGACCCCTATCTCCTCCCACTCATAGTTCTATCCAACAGGCAGCTTCCTCCGCTCCTATTATTTTAGCGCCACATGTACCCTCTGCTGTGGCAGATCCTACGCCCCTTTGTCAACGGGCCATACACTTTTCCGAACCAAGTTACATGCCAATGCGGGAGGTTCGGCCTAAATCCCCTTCAGTTTCCTCATTTTATCAGGCCGAGCCAACTCCCCTTTCTGTGAGCAGTCCTACTCCATGGAGCGATCTCACTCCCTCATTCTCGCTCACCACTCCACGTCCCCTTCCGATTTCCTTGCGGAGTGGACATCAATGAAGTGGGAACTCCATGACCTAAGGAGACAATTGGACCCGCGAAAGGCCATGAACATCCCCCTTCCATCTTTTCAACATCTCCGTGTCCCACCCAGTCAGAACTCCCTGTCTATCGATGGTACTCTTGGAATGGTGACCCCTATGTGCATTGGAAAGATTTTGTATATGAATCAGCCCCGCACAAATACGACCACCATCTCATGGCATACTAGTTTTGCAAGTCATTGGATGGAGCAACCCTCGAGTGGTTCTACTCTTTGCCCCCCGAGGAGGCCGAAGATTTTTGCATTGTTCAAGAAAGGTTCTTACAGCAATTTCAAGATCGGGTTGGACCCGAGTATTCTTTGCTATCTACGCCGAGAAAATGAAGCTTGATGAGGGGTTTGCTGTCTATGCTGACAGGTAGCATGCCTTGGCTGCTAAGGTCCGATGTCCCATGCCGGAGGAAGAGAAAGTTAAATTTTTTATTTGCAATGCCACACCCACCTACCGTGCCATCTTAACTATGAACGACATCACCACCATGCACCAATTGTATAGTCGATCCCGTTTCATCCAAACTCACCTTAAAGACTCGCCTATCCGTTTCATGTTTGAGACCCCTAAGTCCAGCTATCCCAAGAAGCCCCAAGGAACTGTCACTGAGGGAATCCAAACCAACGAGCAGGTAGGTGCAGTGAACAACCCCCAAGGCCCAGTAGGTAGGTCACCCTTTAATCAGCAACCCCAACAACCATGGAACAATAGACAACCACCTCCTCAAACCCAGAACCCTCTGCAAGATCAACGTCAATACAACCAGGTCCCTCCACCCCAAAATGGCTATGCTCCTCGAAAGCCCAATGGGCCTAAGAGGGCGCAATACCCTCCTCTTCCAAAAAGTCTTGCTGATATCTTTGCGGCCCTCATGTCTTTAAATGCTCTTAGGCTCCCTCCCGAGAAACCAAATTGGAACATGGCAGCAGACCAAACAAAGTATTGTGTATACCATCGCCATTCGGGCCACAATGTGTTAGATTGCTTCCAATTTTGGGACATTATATATGATCTGTATGAGCAGAATCAAATTGATTGGGCCGAGATGAGGAGGTTGATCCAGACACTAAGGGACCAATAGGGTCAGAGGCAGCAGCAGCAGCAGCAAAGGCGACAGCAGCCACACGAACAACAGCAGCAATTCCAGCAGCAACAACAGCCATTCCAGCAACAACAACTGTTCCAGCAGCTATACCAGCAACAACAACATCCACAGCAACCACAACAACTGACAAATGACCTTGGCATAATTCGCAATCCTATGCCGCAGCATCAGCCTGCTCCGAACCCTCAGCCTGCTCCACCACCTCCTCCACCCGCTCAAGTTAACCCCATCGTCCACCATCCACCACCAGCAGCCGCGTGGGCCTACGACGACGAGCACGAAGTAGGCCAGCTTTTGGTTATTTCCCACGCCACACCTACTTCCACCATGCCTACTACCACCACATCCACACCTACCATGCCCACCATTGCCACCCTTACCTCACCACCCTTCAACACCCCCGTCATGCCACCCATCGCTCCATCACCCCTTAACATCCCATTCCCCCCTGTGCCTGCACCCATATTAGCTAACCCCTCCATCATTGATACCACTCCACCCCCACTCCACCACAACCTCGCCCAACAGAGCGGGCGTATGATCCACCGGATGTACCCAAATGCATCCGTGTCTATGCCAGGTCAGCAGGTCTAGCCATCCAACAATAACAATCAGCAACAACAACAAGACATCGAGGAGATAGATCCAGTCTCAAGGACCCAATACAATATTTTGAAGCATTTGGATCAGGCTTCAGCAAAAATATCAATCCTCAAATTGATCAAAAGGTCACCAACCCACCAAGATGCCCTGAGAGCCTTTCTGCAAAGGGTCATGGTGAATGAAGATATGAACCCAAATAATCTGCCATCCGTTCTCTCCATCGTGAACAAGGGGCCAACCATTACTCTTACAGACGGTGAGCTGGCTCCCCCAGAGGCCAGGAGAATGCATGCCTTTATGTGTCACCCTGTGCCCGCTGAGTAATTTGAGGTCCTGCAACATCTCCGAGCACCGCTTGCAGCCCACTCCTACAACCATAGCGGCCTTTGACAATTCCCAGCGGGCCTGCCATGGCATCATTTCTTTACAAGCAGAATTAGGCCCACTTGTCATGACTGTGGATTTTTATGTGTTGGACATTGACCCTACTTTCAAAGCCATCCTGGGTTGCCCTTAGATTGAAGCACTAGGGGCAGTGCCTTCTACCGCTCATCAGTGTTTGAAATTCCCTTTCCAAGGGTGAATAGTTATAGTCAAGAGTGTAGCAACTACTCACACGGTGCATGCCGTCAGTTTGGTCAGCGAACAGGCCCATCATCTCAGTGTTCGATGTAAATTATCCTTGGGCTTACACATTTTCCAGCAACCGCCAAATTGTATCCCCCTCAGTGGCCGCTGTCAAGAAGGGCACAATGACGAACACCAAGGGTTAGAACATTATGGTCAGAATTGGGTATCAACCTGGAAAGGGTCTTGGTGCTCACTTTCAGGGGAGGACTCAGATTATCAATAATCCAAAGAAATTCACAAAGCGGGGGGCTTGGATACCAAGATGGATTTAAGCATTGGGCAGCACATTCATCTACATCGAACTCAGATGAAGAGCCTCTCACCTGGACTCTATATGATCATTTTGTCAGAGGGCCCGTGCAACCTGTAATCACGGGGATTGAGGCCCCCCCCTCGGCACGAACAAGTGCTATAACTAGTGGTGTGTGAACATGGAAAGTGATCGCCACCTAGCAAGCTGCCTTATGAATAAAAATGAAGATGGCTAAGTTAGCTAGGAAAAGGAGAGAGAACTAGGGCAAACCTGGTGTCGCGGCGGCCTTAGCAGTCGCGACGACAATGTTAACGCGTCGCCCTTAGTGGATGCGTCTCCTTGTCGCGTCGCCCGTCATCGTCGCGTTCTCTTATGTGCGGGAGATGATGGATGGGACCTTCTTCCCATCCTCCAGCCAGCTAGAGGATGAGAGCTCCTCATGGATCTTCACTTGGGTGCCTGCCAAAACAATGAAAACAAGAAATAAAACCCTGTTAGATTATGTTAAGTGAAGTAACTATTCTTAAATGAAAGAAAAATGTGAAGCATGGAGGGAACGGACCTGGGGGAGTGGTTTTTAAACCCCTTTGGGTGCAGGAAAATGTGGGTGTGTGCTGAACATGTTGTATCTAAGAATAACATGAAAAATGCATGCAAAAGAAGGAGAAAAGGAAAGGGAGAGAGTGAGCCCCATTAGGGCGACTCCTTGGAGTGATTACAGCTCGAAGGATCGTCTAAAAGCTTCAGGAGAGTGCTGAAGTCACCCTTCTCACATCCCGTGCTTCATAGAATGGGTTGCTTTGGTGGAGAAGGATGTGAAGGAAATGGAGGAGAAGGGTGGTTGCGTGGCTAAGTATCTATCAAAGAAATTTTGGCAGCCCTTTAGGGTAACAAATGAGGCTTCCCCGTCCTTGAGGAGGTGCCTTTCTTTTATAGAGCCATGAGAGAGAAATGGGTGATATTATCTCTTATAAAGGGTCAAAATTCGAAATGGGAGATAATGGCCTTTTTAAAACTGTAAGGGAGAGTCCAAGGGATCCTCACAAGAGTCCCTAGGGCCAGAATCTCGCCCCAAGGGGTGGAGATATCTCCTTGGGATAAAGCTGGGTCAATAGGAGGATAAATGGGAGGCTGTTGCAGAGTCTGGTGTGCTCAGGCATTGTCGCGGCGTATCGTAGGGACGCGACTAGAGATGCGGCGGGTCGGGACGTCGCGACAGTAAGCCCACGTGCATGGATATTATGCATGGGCTATCGCGGCATCCAGGGCCGTCGCGACGAGAGTCGCGGAGCTACGATATGTCGCGACTAGGAAATCGGTTTATTTTGGATTTATCAGCTAATTACACAACAGATATGAGTTATAATTGCACACATACTCTCCAAAATAATAATGGGCGGGATCTCAAGGCAATTTTAAATGGTTAATGGGCTCAATCAAGGCTAATGATGGGCTCAAGGTGAGTGACCAACTAGGGGCTAACTAGGATAAGATGAAATGTGGTTCAACCCATTAGTCAGAACCGGGTGTCTACAGATTGCCCCTCCTTGGCTTCCTCTTTGCAGGGTAGCGAAGCGGAAGTGGAGTGGAGATGTCAAGAACTGACTGCGAAGCGGAAATGACGCGGAGTGGACTGAAAAGTGGGAGTCAAGGTAAAGAGACACCCGGTCAAACTAACAGGCAACTGGAAACTTCGTGAAAGCCCCGAGTCAGCTGCTCGTGCAGGATGCCAAGAAGAATAAGTCTGGACGAGAAGGAGAAATGAGGAGGACGATCAACCTCTCGATTGAGAGGTACCCTAGCCGATTGGCCTGCAGGTTTCGCCTTGGAGGGACATGTGCGTGCCAGGTAGGTAACTTATGACTCTGTCCTGGGAGCAGTTCGCAACCAAAACGGATCAAAGGAATAGAATGAAAAATTGATAGAGAATCCAGACAAGGAAATTCTTGTCAAACTGACAGGAACAACTCACTCGGAGGCAAACCTTCTGATTTGGAGTGGAATTGGATTTCTTATTTAGAAATTGGAGGATGATTGGGCACTCAACAAGGGCTCATCAAAAGTCAGGAATGAGTCAGGAAAAGTCAAAGTCCTACATGATGCATGCTGGGCTAAAATAAAAGAAATCATCAAAACAAATGCAAGTAAAGGGAGAAAATAGAAAATATATTAAGGATAATATTGTTAAGCCAAATAAGAATGGGTCAAGAGACTACCTACAACCGCAGTGCAGACCTGAATCCATCGTTCCCGAACTTAAACAACTCAACGGCCTATCCAACGATTAACAGTGTGCACCTAGATCATCACTGTTTTTGGTAAAGGGGAACTCAAATCACAGAACACATTGAGAACCAGCCGGTCCTTGAAGTGATATAATAAGTAGAATACCATATAGTAATGCGAGGAGTGGGGATAGAAATACTTACCTGACTTACCTGTGCCGAAGTCCCCCTCTTTTTTTTGATCTTCTGAATTTCTGATTTTTTTTTGATAAGAAACAAACACAATGAACACAAACTAACAATATATATTCATAATTATAAACAAAAAAACAAACATACACACAAGGTACAAGCATGAAAACAGACCCTCGGGTAGAGAGGCGACACTATGGATGACATCGACATAGTCACGTCAGCCTGCCCTGTCGCGACCTGATCACGTCAGATCGCGCCGTCGCGACTTGGACCGAACCCAGAAAGACCAGGAAACCGGAGTTTATCCTCATCCTAAAACATCTAGACTAATACTAGGACTCCTAAACCCCTTCTAATGCTATCCTAACACCTAGTTTCGGGATTAGAGTAGGAGTTGACCTCTCTAGAGTCTTATAAAAGAAGGGTTTAAGGGGCTAATCCCGCAGCTAACCCTTAGCCTCTCTTCTTTTCAAGTTTCTTCCTCTGTTTCTCTCTTTTTGCCACCATGAAGAGAAACTACTCAGCGTTTCAAGAGGAGATCCCTCCCTACTCCGGTCCAAAGGCTGCTAGGGAGTCATATGCCAATCTCCAGCATCTCTCTGACATCCCGAGGAACATCTACATGTGCCCGAATCTCCAAGTAAGTGGCTTTTCTCAATTTCTGAACTTTCTGCACATGTTCAGCTCTGTTTTGTTCTTCCCCTTTCTTAAACTCTCCTCTTCTTCTCTCCTTCAGATTTTGCCTGGTCAGAGGAGGTTCTCCAAGCTACCATGGCTCTCCCCTATGCTGGAAATGCTTCCCCATGCTTCCATTGGCCACTTAAAGGAGTGGGGTTTGGCCACTATCCTGGTTCTTGCTAAGAAGTATGATAAAATCGTACACATGTGGGATAGCGTTACGGCACTAGCGGAGTTGTGGCATCCGTAGACCCACACGTTTCTCTTTCCGATGTTTGAAGCCACGATTCTTCTGGAGGAGTTGGAGGTGATGCTCGGCCTCCCACGGTACCAACGGGGAGAGGAACTTGCGGTTTCATATACCGTGGAGCCGATCAACTCTTGGAGCATCCTTACGGAGATCACGACGAGGAAAACGGATTTGCAGTCCATGACAAGCGGGATGCATGTCCACCTTCTCTCTATTTCACAATGGATCATTTCTCAATGCAAGCACAAGACAGACAATTATCGGGCCATTGCCAAGGTGGCTGCGATCTGCATATGCGTGGTCATCCTTTTCCCCACGATGGACGGGGCTATCTCCTTTGCAAACCTCAGCATCGTGGACTCCCTCTCAGAAGGTATGAGCATTGGATAGGCTGTTTTGGGATTCCTCTATGCCAGTCTATCTTCTACAGCTACGGGAGGTCCCTTCTTCGGCTCTATTATCGCCCTCGAGCTGTGGATGGGCATTCACATTCAGTTCCGGGCAATGGAGGAGTTGGCCACAGAGTGCAAGACGATGCTCAACCATCCACTAGGTTTCGTGGGAGGCCCTCTACGCATGAGCACCAAGGCGTGGTGCAAGATGGCGCAGCTGAAAGGACGAAAAGCATGGCGCGATTATTTCAAAAGGATGACCGTGGCAGAGTTTGACATGCGCCCCCACTTCATGCACAACCGAATGATCCACTTAGCTCAGCGCACCGGGCTCGCCTTACGACTCTTGGGCAATGAAGCACTCATTGCCTACAACCCGGATCGGTGCTATCTTCAATGCGGCACAGCGCGCACGGTGGTCCCCATCCTATCACATTACCTACCTATCCAAGAGAGGAAGAGGGGTGATGAGCAGGACGAGCGCGAAGTGCGCAGCGCCGTCGTCCATTGGGATGGATGCGCGAGGAGCGTTGTTCAAGACGAGGTAGTGGAAGACGATGACGTGATCAAAGAATACATTGAGGCTTTGAAGAAAATTCAGCCAGCGGTGGGGATCGTTTGAAATTCAATTGACTTGATTGTAGGCGAGGAATCAGATGGTAGTTAGGAAAGGAATTAGAGCATTTGTATTTGATAGAAAGGATTAATGAATGTAATGATTTGAATTGGAATGAACTAAACTGAATTTTCTGCAAGTTCAGATGGCTCGGTTGATGATGCGACACCCCTGGCAACTGCCTTCCGAACGCGTCAGGGCAGCTGGCCGCGACATAGTCGCGGTCACCCAAGCCGACGCGTCTTAGTCGCGGCCCACCGTCCTGACGCGACTTGAACCGACCGATTCAAAATGCAAACAGCCCTTTTTCCTCCTTTCCGGGTTTTCAAACTCAAAAAAAACCTTGAGCCATCTTGCATCCTTTGCACTCTTGCTCTTCTCTACATCCTAACTTGCCCACAAGCTCTCTCATTTCAACACCGATTCGAATGGAGGGAGAAAAGAACTTGGGTGAGGGTTCCTCACGGAGGAAATGCCAAGCAGAAGGGCGGAGCTCACGGTGCCAAATGGAGGCGCCTCCGGTTGAGGAGGAGGTGGACGTCGCGGAGATGGCGGTGGAAGAAGAAGAAGAAGCCCCGATCGTGAACGTGGAGGAGGAACGGAGGAAATGCACCAAGGCGATGAAATCGGTAAGTAGATTGACCTTAGGACCTTGTATGGATGTATAGAAGCCCAAGAAAAAGAGGATCAAACAAAGGGGGCTCCGGCCGGTCTGACCCTGATAACGCGTCAGCTCGACCCGCCGTGACAGGGTTTCGCGACGGGGCGGGGCGTCGGGATTCTGTCGCGGCGACCCAGGCAGACACGACCTTATCGTGGCATCGGAAGGTGACGCGATAAGGTCACGGTGCCCCGCGTCGTCGCGACAGGTTTGCGGTCGCCATGGCTACTGCAACTCCGACTGAACATTAAAACTGACTAGTTTTAACAAATGGAAAATGTTTCAGGGTGAGATGAGGGCCCGAGTGTCTTGGCTGATTGTGCTGGCTGTATACCTGGCATTTCCCCCCTTCCAAAGAGAGATGGTAGAGGAGATGGGGTTTGGAGAGATCCTGGGGATGGAGAGGATGAGGGCGGATCCGGCCCTTACTCAGGCTCTGCGGAGCAGGTGGGATGCAGAGGCGACTGCCTTCGCATTCCCATGGGGACATATGATCCCCAGCCTCGAGGATGTGAGCCGGATCACAGGGCTCAGGACCTATGGGACGCCGGTGAGTGGATACACCTATCCTTGCTACCACGACCTCGCCCAGCGACTACGAGAGCTACCCGTGGAGCGTAGGTCTTCCTTAGTGCCTAGGGTACCCCTCCAGGAGAGCCTTGGGTTGTTTGATGTGGGGAAGGTAGTAGGAGAGAGCGATTAGGAGCACCTAGATAGGTTCACTCGGGTTAGCCGGAGGGAGCTTGCGAGCGAGCCCGGGGCGCAGGCGGATTTGGATTTGTGCCGCTTCCTCGTGCTTTTCCTTGGCAGACTATTGTTTGCTACGAGGGGCGACGCGGTCCACTGCCGCTTTCTGCCTCTGCTGGCCGACCTAGGTGAGGTAGGGGGTATGCCTGGGGAGCAGCATTCCTAGCACATCAATTTGACAGCTGGGTGCCTCGGAGCGGCAGACTTCGACGAGCAGGTTCTTCCCCTTCCTCCAGGTACACACCTTCTCTTTGACCCCTTTGAATTGAATTGAATTCCTTCTAAACTACCATATAACTTGCTTTTCACCTTGCAGGTCTGGTCTTACCATCACCTCTCGGCCCTGGGGAGAGGTGAGCTTGCACGGCCGGGTCTGGTACCCATAGAACGCCGTTGGGATCCTATCAGGGATTCTCGCAGCCTAGGGGACCAGCTCGAGCGTTTGTTGGAAGCTATTGACGGCTACCCCTACCTGGATGTAAGTACTCCTAACCTTTCCTTTTGATTGATTGCTTGACTTTATTGCTTGGTGACTGATCGGATTTGTTTTGCAGGTGGTTTGGCAGCCATACCTGGGGGAAGGTGATGAGGGACAGCCCTGGTTAGTGCAGGCCCGCCCCTACTTCAGTAGGTCGGTGTGGTTGCATGCACTCGACCTTGTGCTACCTCTTCACTTGTTCCTTTGCCAACGCTCACTCGGGCTTCGGCAGAGTGCAGTGGAGTTCCCCGTCCGAGACCGCTTTCGCAGGCCGGGTCGGAGTTTCAGAGGACTCCACAACACTACCGATTGGCGTGAGCGTGCGAAGGAGCAGATCAATAACTGGGAGCACAAGGGAAAGGCAGTCAAGTCCACTGCGACTACCGACGATGCATACCTTCAGGCGTATGCCTTGAAGTATGGAGGGAAAGTGTACAAGAGCGCCCGGCACCAGGTAAAACTCCTAAACCACGACTTAGTGAATTTGGATTTATGGAATTGAGCTGATAATTTGACAATGCATTGCAGGTGGTTATAATTGGCGAGATTGCATCGCTCCGAGCCTTACTTTACTCGGCGGTGCAAGATCGGGAGGCAGCGCAGAGGCAAACAGCAGAGCTGGTAAGTACCCTGCCCAATTTCAGCACTTAATTCAATTTAGGCAAATTTTGGAAATTGACACGCTTTTGTGCGTAGCGGAGGGAGCTGGAGGGGCACCGGAGCAGGTGGTGCTTCCTCTTCACGAGGTGCAGGGGGCTCTCCATCACTTCTGGAGGCCCAGCTGGCTGGAGTAGTGCTGAAGGCTGAGGAGGCCCAGAGGCACCTGGAGGAGCGAGTAAGCACAATAGAATTCAAGATTGATTATTTTTAACAATTGATTATTGACTGATTGCTCTGATGCAGGAGAGAGATTTGCAATTTACCACGGAGCATGCCAAGGATCTCTAGGGTGAGAGGGACCGGTTCTGGGGGGAGGTCCAGACTACTCGGAGTGAGAGGGACCAGCTGCGCATCCGGGCGGAGGCAGCTGAGGCGCAAGTCGCGGAGGCGACGAAGGAGCTGGCGGCGCTGCGGGTGCAGAGGTCGCCTGGAGACCAGAAGGAGGTCACCCGACTGCGCGCGGAGCTGCTGGCGCAGCAGACGGTGGCGCAGAGCCTTCAGCAGATCGTGACGAACATAGGGCATTCACGTAGCAGGAGCTGGAGTGGGGTGAGTGCCAGCAGGGCGACCTGCGGCTCTGTAGGATAGTATTTGGCGGGTTCCTCCAGTCGGCGGAGGAACGAGGAGGAGGAGAGGCACCGCTAGGGCGATGGGAGTGCCCAGAGTGGTAGGGGTGGCGGCGAGATGCCGCCACCATCGGAGCGACAGGAGGGGTCTGGGGAGAGTGGTGGTGGACACTGAGGAGACTTGTGAGCCATCTCCCCATCTTTTGTACATGTTGTTCATATCTTAGTGGAACTCCTTTTTTATGTCAATTATTTATGGAATGAATAGTTTGCTTATTGACACGAGTGTGAGATGAGATTTGAACACAGGAGAGAGAGAGGCAGAGAACATTGAGTACGACAATGTACGCCCCTTAGGATTACCTGTCCCTGCACACTTAGTAAAAAAAGGAACAGGTTAGATCTGCTCTTTGGCTCAGCCCCTTGCGCTTAAATAATCATAAATTTACCTTCGCAATTGTCAAGAGGCTGAGCCTTATTAAATAGGCAGAAAGGAAAATAAACAATGCATGCTAAAGGAAAGCGATATGTACACACATTTTTTTTTGGAATTTTAGGATCTTCTGATTTTTTTTACTTTTTAGATTTCTATTTTTTTTTTATTTTTTTGGATTTTTTTTTTGAAAATTTTGACTTTTTTTTGGATTTTTGAAAATTTTGATTTTTGTTGGATTTTTGAATTTTGATTTTTTGAAAATTTGAAATTTTTGATTTTTAGATTTTTGTAATTTCTGATTTTTTTGAATTTTGAATTTTTTTTTATTTTTGAAATTTTTTATTTTTGGAATTTGAGATCTTGATAACAACACTCGCATTTTTGAGTAATTGGCCATGGATCTCGTCCCCATCCCTTGTCTGATGGATAATGTCTATACACGGCGTGCATTTATCCTTGGCTCACTAAGGCTTCTTGCCCCTTGAATATTGATGTTCTAACACAGACTAGATGTAGGAGTCCTTAGGTCTTCTAGGGAGAATAGAAGATTAGTAATGAGATAAGACTTGGTCTTGGGGTTGGGTTTCCTGGCTTGTAAGATTTAGAATGGGTATGTCACATGTGCAATCTGTCTGTTGTCTAGGGACTTTAGGGTCATTGCTCTTCTTTAGATTGGTGGCATGCGTACGACCGGGCTCAACGGCGTCCCGCGGGGAACTGTACTGCCACTCTTTGACATGTCCCTATTCTTTTAGCATTTTACTTCACTTTGTTTCATTTCCCTCTTTTTTGCTTTTCCTTTGAATTGACCGTCCCTCTTTGAGACTTCATACACATGATGCATACCGCTTGCTGGTCTACATGCTAGCTTTCCCTTTTCTTTTTTAATAAAAAAAGCATCTCTTTTATCCCCATACAAGTGAAAAAAAAATACATCTTTTTGAACATATAGAGTTAAAAAAAAAAGATGGGGATGGGTCATGCTAGCTTTCCCTTTGCCCCTGGACCTTGTCCGAGCGAGAAGAGAATCGACCTCAGGTTCCCTACATGAGGGCTAAATGAAAACACCATAAACAAAGGGGAATTGGCCTTAAGTCACCGTGTTGTGTGTGTGTGACTGGACATAGAGATCATTCACCATAATGGGGGGAAGCAAGGCACATAGCCAACAACATTCTCATTTGCAATTTGGTGTTGTTATCAATATCAGGGGTAGAATCTTTTAAGGTACAGTCCATTCCATGGGTGAGAGAGCTCCTCACCTTCGACATTAACTAGCCTATACGCATTTTCGGGGTACACTTCCTTAACAACATACGGCCCTTCCCAATTTGCTGACAATTTAGACCTTGGACCTCCAGGTTTTATAAAAATGCGCCTCAAAACCATGTCTCCTTCTTGAAATTTACGCTCAATCACTTTCTTTCGAAAAGACCTTGAGAGTCTGTTTTGATACGCGAGCACATGATCGGCCGCGGCCAGACGCCGTTCGTCTAAGAGTTCTAGTTGTACCAGTAACGCCTCCCGATGTTCATCAGGATTGAGTTCCTTATCTAGATCGACTCTTAGCGAAGGAATGAGGATCTCGTGTGGACATATCGCATCCATCCCATAAGTAAGTGAGAACAGAGTTTGCCCGGTGGGCGTGCGGACGGAGGTGCGGTAGGCCCACAGAGCTTCAACTAACTTTTCTGGCCAATCAGCAAATTTATTAGACTCATAAGTTTTCTTTAGAATTTTCAAAAGCATTTTGTTTGTGGCTTCGGCCTGTTCGTTGCCTTGTGGATAGTATGGGGACGAGTGATGCAAGGAAATGTTGAATTTCTTACATAGGTCCTGAAGCTCTTGAGATATGAACTGGGGTCCATTGTCAGTGACGAGGCTGCTTGGCACTCCGAACCGCGCGATGATGTTCCTCATGATGAATTTGCACACGGTTGAACCTTTGATTTCTGCAAATGCTTTAGCTTCGGCCCATTTTGTAAAATACTCAGTAGCAGTGAGAATGAAAGATTTTTGTTTTATCTAAGGATTAGGATCACCAAAGGGTCTGATGATATCAAAGACCCACATGGAGAAAGGCCAAGGGGAGGATAGTAGATGTAAAGAGGAGGAGGGAGCATGGATTTTGTCTGCATAGATTTGGCACTTGACACACCTACGAACATAGGTGGCACAATCTTCTTCTAAGGTTGGCCAGTAGTAGCCCTGCCTAAGAATTTTCTTAGCCAACATTTGGCCATTTACGTGCCCTCCGCACTCACCAGAGTGGGATCCTTCCATTACTTTCTGAGCCTCTTCATCTGTCACACATCTAAGGAGCATTCCATTTAGAGCGCGTCTGTAAAGAACTTCACCAATGAGGGTATATTTTAACGCTGCTCTACGGATGGCTCGCCTGTCCTCCACTTCCGCTTCTTCGGGAAAGGTACCGTCCTTGCAATATTGCTCAATCTCATGGTACCACAACCTTTCTTCTAACATCATTTCCCCTAGCTCAACAAGCAATAACTCCTTCGCTTCTTTCCTTTCGGCCTTCAAAACTAGAGAACTCCTGAGGTTAAAGAACCAGGGGTCTTGAGTGGAGGGAGCCTCTAATCATTGAACGGTGATTGTCTCAGCGCTGCGGCTGAGAGGGAAGGAGATAGAGGAGGCCAGGGATGCGAGGGCATCGGCCAGGATATTTTGAGAACGAGGAGTATGAATGTAGATGAGTTGACGGAATTGCTTGGCTAGGAGAGTGACCAGATCTTGATAGGGCTTGAGTTTAGGGTCACGAGTGCGATAGGTAGAAAGGACTTGCCGAAGAACGAGCTGAGAGTTCCTATAATCTTGAGATGACGCACGCCTAAGAGATAGGCGAGCTTAAGACCGGCAAGGAGAGCCTCATACTCGGAGATGTTATTGGTGGCATGAAATTGAAGCTAATAGGCTAGAGGAATGGTGATCCCTTCTGGGGTGAGCAAGATAGCTCCTATGCCCCGTCCCCTAGAATTGAGAGCCCCATCAAAGTGGAGCGACCATAAGGGATCGTGAGAAATGAGTGACAGATTTTCATCAGGGAATTCCTCTTGAACTGTGTCACTATGGGGAAGAAGAAGGTGAGCAAGGTGCTCAGCAATGGCATACCCTTTTACGGCTTTCTGAACTATGAAGGAAATATCAAATTGGGAGAGGAAGCTTTGCCAGCGTGCCAATCTATCGGCGAGGACTGGCTTCTCAAGGAGATACCTAATAGGATCCATTCTAGAAATCAAACTCACCTTATGAGATATAAAGTAGTGCTTCAATTTCTGCACTACCCAAACTAGCGCTGCATATGTTTTCTCCATTGTGGTGAGTTTGAGCTCGGAGGGATTGAAGAGCCTAGATAGGTAATAGACTGCCCTTTCTTTGCCGGATTCATCATGCTGAGCAAGGACAGCTCCTAGGGAGTCCTCAATAGTGGACAGATACAGGATCAAGGGTTTCCCAGGGACGGGCGCCTGAAGCACGTGAGGATTCATAAGGTAACTCTTGAGCGCATCAAAGGCCTCTTGGCACTTAGCATTCCATTCAAAGCTGACTCCTCCTCTCAACAGTTCATAGAAAGGACGGCACCTTTGAGAGTGCTGAGATATGAATCTCCTTATGAACTGGAGCCGACCAATCAAACCTCGAAGCTCAGATATGTTCTTGGGAGGAGGCATTTCATTTATTGCCCTGGCCTTGTGTGGGTCTATTTGAATCCCCCGTTTGCTAACTATAAAGCCTAATAGCTTGCCCGAAGAAACCCCGAACACGCACTTCTTTGGATTCATCTTTAATCGATACTCTTGTGCGCAGCGAAATACCCTGGCAAGCACGGAGGAGTGTTCTCTTCTGGTCCGAGACTTCACCACAATATCATCTACGTAGACTTCAATATCAATATGAATCATGTCGTGGAAGATAGCTAACATTGCTCTTTGATAAGTGGCGCTGGCATTCTTTAGCCCAAACGGCATGACCATATAGCAATATGTTCCCCATGGGGTGGTGAAGGAGGTTTTCTCTTGATCCTCCGGGGCTAGATGAATTTGATTGTAGCCTGAATACCCATCCATAAATGATAGAGTTTCGAACCCTGCAGTATTATCAATCAGAACATCCAAGTGAGGTAGGGAGAAATCATCTTTAGGACATGCCTTGTTTATGTCCCAGAAGTCTATGCAGATTCGCACCCTTCCGTCCTTCTTTATGACCGGGACGATGTTCGCCACCCACAATGGATAGAGGACTACACAGATGAACTTAGCCTTGTGTAGTTTATCAATTTCCTTTTTCATTTTCAAAGCGATGTGGGGGAGGAACCTCCTTAACTTTTGTTTGACGGCAACTGCCCCTGGCTTCAAGATCAGCATGTGTTCCACCAAATCAGGGTCAATGCCGGGCAAGTCATCGTAGGACCAGGCAAAGGAATCTTTAAACTCCCTCAACATTTCTATGAGCGCTTCTTCTTCTTTGGGAGGGAGGCTGGAAGCTATGGTTAAAAGCCTGGGGTCCTCTTTAGTTCCCACGTTTACCTCCTTAGTGGGCTCATCGACTGCTGAGGTAGGTTCACCAAATCTCCTCATACCACTAGCATATGCCTCAGCAGCATCCTCTATCTCACAATCATTCTCATCTAATGGGTCTCCCTCGGCTATGATTTCATAAACTCCGAAACCATCGTCTAGCCCTTCCTCTATATGCAGATCCTCTAAGTTCAAAACCACTGCTTCTTGGACGAACTCTTCGACAGCTAGAAGAGCGCCACACCTTTGAATCAAGTCAAGCAGATACCTTTGGGGTATGCCATTACCCTTCTTCTTCCTAGATGGGGACGAGGACTTGCTAGATTCTACCCCCGATTCTAAACTAAGTCCAATATTTACAGGAGATTCATGAGGAGTGTCCAGAGGTTTATTAGAATGAGCAAGTAAAGGTGCGGCAGGGCCGCGAGGGTCCTCCGATGGGGCTGGAGGAAGAGGCGGACCACCCGAGCTCAGGGTGCCGGCCGCAGGAACGGGACGCAGGGGAACAGAAGGTCCCTCGCCCAGAATGCCTAATGTGACCATGTTGGTCAGTCAGACGAAGGCACGGTTTGCACAGAAAGAGGGGAAGGGCGGGGATTGCCGCCTGAGAGGAGAGGAGGAGTGCGGGGTGACGGGGATCGCCGTCGAAGCAGGAGAGCAGGAGCGCGGGGTGACGGGGATCACCGTTGGAGCAGAGGAAAATGTAGGGATGACGGGGATCGCCGTCATGGGAGTAGGGGAAGTCAACAGCTGGAGGCAGAAAGCAGGGAGAAAAGAGTAGAAAGATGGGGATCGCCGCCCGATGAATAGGGAAGGAGAGAACAGGGATCGCCGTTCGAAGAAAGGGGAGGAGGAAGACGGGGATCGCCGTCCGATGAAAGAGGAGAGAAGATGAGTGGGGGGAACATACATATTTTTGGATTTTTTTGGATTTTCTATTTTTTATAGATTTTTTTATTTTCTATATTTTTTTTGTTTTTTTGTTTTGACGAAAGAAACTACATTATATTAAAAGGCTCCAGGAGAAAGACAGGACTGAGCCATCAAAGAAAATGGTGAAGAGGGGTGAAGGGCGAATTAACGCCTCAACGGCGTCGGGAGAGAGTTGAATGATAAAGGGAGGAGACAAGGGAATAACATCAAAATTATAAACAAGCATGGATGAAATAAGATGAATGGGAAGCCGGGAAAACCCTGGCCAGAACTCCCTTGCTGAAACGGTTGAGTTGGTTGGCTGACTTTCCTCACCAAATCCAAGCAACTGTCTCTTGGTGGTGGTTGCTAATGCTGACAATACTGCTACTTGCGGCACGTCTTCTTCGCTGAACAGGCGATTGACTGCAGAAACAAGGTCTTCTAATTTTGACTCTTTTGCCCTAGCTTCTGGTTCTTCAAACAGCAGACCGACTGATGAGATGACATCTTCTTGATCTGGGTCCTCTGTACCTACCTCGGCTCTCTTCTTCTTATTGGGCCACTGCTCTTCTAAGGACTGGCAAGCTGATTTTAGCGCCTCTGTAGTTGTGTTGTATCCAGGCTGCACGGGCCCTCTGATGAAGTGTTCATACAAAGACCAGGTAAGTGGGCCATGGTCCGACTATGAAGGAAATGAGAAAGCAGCCCATTCTGAGTATCCCAGGCCATATTTTGTGAATTTCTTGGTGCTGGCCACAGTATTGGTTCGCCCTTGGAGATGGGCACCCAGGCCTTCTCCTGACTGATAACCCAGTCTAAACATGATATCCCACCACTTTAGGTTTGTGCTCACATCTCTCTGGCTGCCATTACAGGGGGAGACCGAATTCGGCGGTTAGAAGAGAATGTATAGGCCCAAGCATAGTTGACATCAAGCACAGAGATAACGGGCTTATTGGATGGCCATACTGATGGCAACACTCTCTCAACTGCCTCTACTGTATGTGTCGTTGCCACGCTTTTCACCTTGACTATTTGCCCTTGGAATGGGAACTTCAAAAACTGATGCGCTGTAGATGGCACTGCCCCTAATGATTCAATCCATGGGCGCCCTAAGATGGCCTTGTAAGTATGATCAATGTTCAACACATAGAACTCCACTGACATGACTAGTGGCCCCAATTCTGCTTGTAATGTGATGACTCCATGGCAGGCACGTCGTGAATTGTCATAAGCAGTGATTGTGGTGGGGATGGGCTGCAGTTGACGTTCCGATATATTGCACGCTCTAAGGGTGCTTAATGGGCAAACATTGATAGAGGCTCCAGTGTCCACTAGAGCTGCATCGACGACCACTTTGTTTATGGTGAGTGTCACACATAAGGGCATTTTTCGGGCTTCTGGGGCAGCCAATTCACCATCAGAAAAAGTAATAGTGGGTCCTTTGTTTACAATCGAGAGCACTGAAGGCAGATTATCCGGGTTCATGTCTTCACTGACCATGACCCTTTGCAGAAAGGCCCTTAGGGCGTCTTGATGAGTCTGTGATCTTTTGATTAACTCTAGTATGGAAATTTTGGTGGGGGTTTGATCCAAATGCTTCAGGATATCATATTGAGTCCCCGGAACCGGATCAATTTCTTCTATATCTTGCTACTGCTGGTTGTTGGTTTGTTGGGCCGGTTGACCTGGCATGGATATGTTAGGGTACATCCGATGGAACATTCGCCCGCTCCGGAGGGCAAGATTATGGTGGAGTGGAGGGGTCACGGTGCCAAGGATAGAAGGGTTGGGTAGTAAGGGTGCTGGCGTAGGGGAGAAAGGGATGTTGCTGGGTGTAGGGATAATGGGTGACATGACGGGGGGATAGGATGGTGAGGTGATGGTAGCAATGTGGGGCGTGAAGGAGGGAGGTGCGGTGGATGTAGGCGCGGGGGTAGTGGGTGTGACGTGGGAAATAACCAGGAGCTGACCCACTTCATGTTTGTCATCGAAGGTCCACTGAGCTTCTGGTGGTGGATGGTGGACGGCAGGGTTAACATGTGCGGGTGGAGGAGGTGGTGGAGCCGGCTGGGGGTTTGGAGCCGGCTGATGTTGTGGCATGGGGTTGCGAATTATGCCTAGGTCATTCGCCTGCTGCTACGGCTGCTGTTGTTGCTGCTGTTGCTGATATTGTTGTTGGAAGGGTTGGTATTGCTACTGTTGTTGCTGTTGCTGTTGTTGCTGTTACTGCTGCGGCTGCTGTCGCCTCTGCTGTTATTGTTGTTGCCTCTGACCCTGCTGGTCCCTCAGAGTCTGGATTAATCTTTTCATCTCTGCCCAGCCAATTTGATTTTGCTCATGAGGATCATATATCATGTCCCGGAACTGAAAACAATCCGACACATTACGGCCCGGATGGCGGTGGTAGACACAGTACTTTGTTTGATCGGCTGCCATATTCCAGTTCGCCTTCTCAGGAGGGAGTCTCAGGGCAGTTAGGGACATGAGGGCGGCAAAGATGTCAGCTAGGGACTCGGGCAAAGGAGGGTATTGGGCTCTTTTGGGTCCATTGGGCTTCCTAGGGGCGTAGCCATTTTGAGGTGGAGGGACCTGGGAGTATGGGCGCTGATCTTGTAGAGGGTTTTGTCCTTGGGGAGGTGGCTGCCTATTGTTGTTGTTGTTCCATGGCTGTTGGGCTTGTTGGGTGTAGGGGGACCTACCTACCGGGCCTTGGAGATTGCCATCTGCACCCACTTGTTCATTGGTTTGGATCCCCTCGGTGACTAACCCTTGCGGCTTCTTGGTGTAACGGGCCTTGGGGGTTTCAAACATAGAGTGTATAGGCGAGTCCTTCAGTTGGGTCTGGATGAAACGGGCTCGGCTATATAGTTGGTGCATGGTAGAAATATCGTTCATGGCCAAAATAGCTCGGTAGGTTGGAGTTGCATTGGAAATCAACAACTTCACCTTCTCCTCCTCAGGCATGGGGCAGCAGACCTTGGCGGCCAAAGAATGCCACCGGTCAGCATAAGTGGAGAATTCCTCCTCTGGCTTCATTTTCTCAGCTACCAGATCTACAAAAGAATATTCGGGTCCCACCCGATCTTGGAATTGCTGCAGAAATCTCTCTTGAACAATTTGGAAATCCTCGGCTTCCTCGGGGGGCAATGAGAAGAACCATTCCAAAGCTGGACCATCCAAGGATTTTCTGAACAAGTATGCCATGAGGTGGCGGTCATACTTGTGTGGTGCCGACTCGTAAACAAAATCTTTCAGATGAACATAAGGGTCCCCTACCTCAGAGTATCGCCGGTAGACAGGGAGCTCTGACTGGGGTGGCACCCGGAGGTACTGGAAGGATGGGAGGGCAATATCAGCTACCTTCCGAGGATCGATTTGCCTCCGGAGGTCATGAAGCTCCTTCTTCATGCTCGTCCACTCCGCAAGGAAGTTGGAGAGAGACTGGACTTGATGCGCAGAAATGAGGGAATGAGGTTGCTTGAATGAGTGAGACCTCTCACGAGGAAGGGGAGCTGGCTTAGCGGTATAGTAGGTAGTTTGGGGAGATCGAGGCCGGACCACTCGGGGAGGAAGGTAGCTCGGTTCCGAAAAATGGATGGTCTGAGGGCAGAGGGGTGTAGGATCTGCCCCTGATGAAGGAAGGTGAGGTGCTGAAGCGACATGGGCGGAGGCATCCGCCGGTCGGACAGAACTCTGACCCCGGGGAGATAAAGGTTGTTTCCCCTTGGCGGCAGCTATAAATTCTCGGACTTGGTCCGGAGTGAGGTGTTGAAGAAGCTGGCTGAATTGCGAGTGGGGGTCATCACCCCCAGGAGGAGAGGCAGGAAGGGATCGAATCCCAGTGACGGAGGGAGGCTGGATATGCCCCGGGAGCGTGGCCATAGAGGGTTGGGCCACCTCCTCGAGCAACCCGAGAGGAAGAACATCGTCGGCAAGGACCCGAAATTGGTCCATGTCGAAGAGGGGATTATAATAAGATACAAAGAAAGAAGGGGATTGACTCGATCTCCCTAAACAATGACGCATACACCCCCCCCAAGGCTAATACGGGGGGACACAGACAAAACCTAGACTCAATCACAACAAGAAAGACTGAGAGGAGGAGGGATGAACACTCAAGTTGTCATGTTTAAAGCACAAATTTCTTAAGGTTTGAACTTGACCCTTAGATGAATTAATTAAGAGGATGTCACTCGATCAAGTGGATCTTAATGGGTATGGACTCAAGTCCTCCGGTGAAGCGAAGGAATGGTATACTCACACGCAAAGGGGTGGCTCAAACTAAGGGGTGCAACTGGTACAACCAGCCCGGCGAACCGCAACGTGCGTACGGTCACGGGGTCATATGGAGGTCCTCAGAAGGTGGGCCCGAGTCAGCCTACGAGTGCTCATAGGTGAGAGGACTCACTCATCCAAGGGGGAACCTAAATAAATGGGCCTCAAAAGCGTATGCAATGGGCCTGAATGCCCGAAATGTATGCACAGGTGATAGGTGAGAACCAAACAGGGCGACCAAATGGTCCTCGGGCAGAGTCGCGGCGGCCGTGTACACCGCGACCTTATCACGAAAGTGCGACCTGCCGCGATAGGAACAGAGGCCCGAAACACCAAGGGGTCTTCAATTAACTCAAACAGACTACCTTATTAAATGAGAACAGACACAAAAATAGCGAATCAATATGACATGGACCAAGAAGCACACATAGACCGATTCATGAGTCAAACAGTAACATACAAAGCATACCTGATAACGCGACGCCCCTCCATGACGCGACCTTGTCACGTCATCGCTGTACGCCGCGACTAGAATCGAAAACTTTCAAGTAAAAATGAAAGGAAATCCGGTCTCTAGCAGGATTTTAACATTCAGAAACGCGACAACATATGATACAAAGAGATATCATAAGGATACATGATCTGATAGAAACAAGACAAGGCAGATAGAAGGAGGTGGAGGCTAACCTGTTAACGTGTCCTCTACAAATGACGTGACCTGATCGCGTCGCCGCGATAGGTCGCGATAAGAACAGAACACGAAGAACACAGGGAATGAAGAAAAAGAGACTAACAGGGCATTAACATGAGAAACAAAGAAGAAAACATGGCAAGCAAGTAGTTAAAATTCAAGAGGGTGGCAGTGAAGGTCCCATCGTGATCGCCAAAAGGTGTAATCATAGGGATTGAGGCCCCCCCTCGACACGAACAAGTGCTATAACTAGTGGTGTGTGAACATGGAAAGTGATCGCCACCTAGCAAGCTGCCTTATGAATAAAAATGAAGACGGCTAACTTAGCTAGGTAAAGGAAAGAGAACTAGGGCGAACCTGGTGTCGCGGCGGCCTTAGCGGTTGCGACAACAATGTTAACGCGTCGCCCTTGGTGAACGTGTCTCCTTGTCGCGTCGCCCTTCACCGTTGCGTTCTCTTCTGTGCGGGAGATGATGGATGGGACCTTCTTCCCATCCTCCAGCCGGCTAGAGGATGAGAGCTCCTCGTGGATCTTCACTTGGGTGCCTGCCAAAATAATGAAAACAAGAAATAAAACCCTGTTAGACTATGTTAAGTGAAGTAACTATTTTAAATGAAAGAAAAATGTGAAGCATGGAGGGAACGGACCTGGGGGAGTGGTTTTTAAACCCCTTTGGGTGCAGGAAAACGTGGGTGTGTGCTGAACATGTTGTATCTAAGAATAACATGAAAAATGCATGCAAAAGAAGCAGAAAAGGAAAGGGAGAGAGTGAGCCCCATTAGGGCTACTCCTTGGCGTGATTGCAGTTCGAAGGATCGTCCAAAAGCTTCAGGAGAGTGCTGAAGTCACCCTTCTCACATCCCGTGCTTCATAGAATGGGTTGCTTTGGTGGAGAAGGATGTGAAGGAAATGGAGGAGAAGGGTGGCTGCGTGGCTATGTATCTATCAAAGGAAATTTTGGCAGCCCTTCGGGGTAACAAATGAGGCTCCCCCGTCCTTGAGGAGGTGCCTTTCATTTATAGAGCCATGAGAGAGAAATGGGTGACATTATCTCTTAAAAAGGGTCAAAATTCGAAATGGGAGATAATGGCCTTTTTAAAACTATAAGGGAGAGTCCAAGGGATCCTCACAAGAGTCCCTAGGGCTAGAATCTCGCCCCAAGGGGTGGAGATATCTCCTAGGGATAAAGCTGGGTCAATAGGAGGATAAATGGGAGGTTGTTGTGGAGTCTGGTGCGCTCAGGCATTGTCGTGGCGTATCATAGGGATGCGACTAGAGACGCGGCGGATCGGGGCGTCGCAACAGTAAGCCCACGTGCATGGATATTATGCATGGGCTATTGCGGCATCCAGGGCCGTCGCGACTAGAGTCGCGGCGCTACATCGCGACTAGGAAATCAGATTATTTTGGATTTATCAGCTAATCACACAACATATATGAGTTATAATTGCACACAGACTCTCTAAAATAATAATGGGCGGGATCTTAAGGCAATTTTAAATGGTTAGTGGGCTCAATCAAGGCTAATGATGGGCTCAAGGTAAGTGACCAGCTAGGGGCTAACTAGGATAAGATGAAATGTGGTTCAACCCATTTGTTGGAACCGGGTATCTACACAACCAGGCTACAATACTGTCATGATAGAAGCACTATTGTCCCCATATCAAGCTCTGGAGGCCAGTGTCCCAGCAAAAAGAGGAAGCTTGAAGAAACAGGGGCAGAAGAACCAGATCTGGAAGACTTAGTCTCAGCCATCAGTTTTTTGTTTAAGGAGGACAACACCATGTAGTCCCCGGTAGCAGAGGCAGATGAACAAGACCTTAAAGACCTTGTCTTGGCTGTCAGTCATTTGTTCAGTGAGGACAGCTTTCCACACTCTCCAACAATGGAATAGTCAGTATCAGCAGCCACCACCAAGCAATAGTTGCTTGGACCTGGTGAGGATTTTGAAGTCATAAACCCCATCAACCCAACAAAGGAGTTCTGGCCAGGGTATTCCCAGCCTTCTAGTCATTTTGTGTCTTCCATCCTTGTTTATAATTTTGCCTTCACCCTTCTTCTCCTCCTCTTATCTGCCAATTCTCCCCTGACGCTCTCAAAGCATTAACCATTTCTTCGTCCCTTTTCACTATTTTCTTTAATGGCTCAGTTTTATCCTTCTCCCGACACCTCCGCATGTAGGATAGTTTATTCCTTTCCTTAGTTCAATGTGTCAAAAATAAAAAAAATAAAAAAAATTAAAAATTAAAAAATTAAAAAAATCCTTTCTCCCCCTCTTTCTCCCCAGCAATCGGACGACGAGCCTCGTCTTTTTCCCCTTTTCATCAGACGGCGATCCCTGTCTTTTCCCTTCCTCCATCGAACGGCAATCCCCATTCTTCCCCCTTTCCATGCATCAACCTTCCCATTCCCAGCTCCACAATCCTAGCTCTTGACGGTAATCCTCGTCATTCACCGCTTCTGGCTTCCCGCTGTAATCATTGCTCTTCACGGCGATCCCCATCACCCCCGCTTTTAGCACTCGGACGGCGATCCCCATCTCAGTGTTCACTTTCTTCCGACGGCGATCCCCGTCACCCGCACGTTCCTTCTTTCTCTTGACGGCGATCCCCGTCACTCCCTCCTCCTGCCGTGGCGGTGATCCCCGCCTTTCTCCTCCTTCTGTTTATGCTGCGATCCTCACTCACCGACCACCATGGTCACTCTGGGCGATCTGGGTGAGGGGCCTTCTGTTCCCCTACATCCCAATTCTATTTCGGGCACCCTGAGCTCGGGTCGCCCGCCTCCACCTCCAGACCCATCGGAGGATCCTTGCAGCCCAGCCGCACTTGTTTATTTCCCTTCCAATAAATCTCTGGACACTTCTCTAGAGCCTCCTATAAATATCAACCCTAGTTTAGACTCAGGGGTAGAATCTAGCAAGTCCTCATCTCCAACTAGGAAAAGAAAGGGTAGCGGCATGCCCCGTAGGTATCTGTTGGATCTGGTGCAAAGGTGTGACACTCTTCTAGAAGTTGAAGAGTTCGTCCAGGAAGCAGTAGTTCTGTGATGACCCAACCAACAAATTGGCCCAACAACCGTGCTAGTTGGTAGACTTCTCAGAAAGGTCACTCATCCTGGGACTACTCCCAACTAAGCACGCTTAACTTCAGAGTTCTTTTCCTGCTCGAGCTCTGAAAATGACTAGTCCGAGTTGTTGGTAATTTACTGATTTAGTTTATTTAACATATTCTTGTATGAGGTGTTACAATCTACCCCTCTTATATAAGAGAGGTCCTCGTCGCTATTCACATATAGCACACAATCAAACCCCAGGCAGACAGGATTCTAGAGGTGGCCCCCATAAGCTCAAGAGGTGGCTCCCACTATGTAGCACTTTGCGCCATTATGGCCTCAAGAGGTGGCTCCCATAGCGTAGCACTTTGCCCTATGTAGCACTTAGTTCATGCACTTCCGGCTGGGCAAGGCTCTGATACCATTTGTGACGACCCAACCAGAAAATTGGCCCAACAACCGTGCTAGTGGTAGACTTCCCAGGAAGGTCACCCATCCTGGGACTACTCCCAACTGAGCACGCTTAACTTCAGAGTTCTTTTCCTACTCGAGCTCTGAAAATGACTAGTCCGAGTTGTTGGTAATTTGCTGATTTAGTCCATTTAACATATTCTTGTATGGGGTGTTACAAGTTCTGAACATAGAAGCTCAACACGAAGAGGAAGGGCTAGATGGCGGATTTAGAGTATATGAAATCTTAGCTGAGGAAGACCCAGAGAATGAAGAAGATGGTGAAATTGAGGACACTGTCAAGATGTATGCAAGTGGTATGAGGAGATTTGACGAGCCTACATCGGTAGTAGACGAACGCACCAAAGAGGTAAATGTTGGAACAGAAGGAGATCCCAGGCTCCTGACCATAGCTTGTTGTCTCCCTCCTGAGGAAGAAGAGGTGCTCGTAGAAATGCTAAGGGAGTTTAAGGATTCTTTTGCTGGTCATATGATGACATGCCCGGCATCGACCCCGAATTGGTGGAACATAGGTTAATCTTGAAGCCAGGTGCAGTTGCCGTTAAATAGAAGTTAAGGCGTTTCCTCCCCCACATTGCTTTGAAGATGAAAGAGGAGATTGACAAACTACACAAAGCTATGTTCATCCGTGTAGTCCTCTATCCATTGTGGGTGGCGAACAAGTCTTGGTAATGAAAAAGGATGGAAGAGTGCGAATTTGCATAGACTTCCAGGACTTGAATAAGGCATGTCCAAAGGACGATTTCCCTTTACCTCATTTGGATGTGTTGATTGATAACACTGCTGGGTATGAAACTCTATCGTTCATGGATGGTTACTCAGGATATAATCAAATCCGTCTAGCCCTAGAGGACCAAGAGAAAACCTCCTTCACCACGCCCTAGGGAACTTATTGCTATGTGGTCATGCTGTTTGGATTGAAGAATGCCGGTGCCACTTATCAAAGGGAAATGTTAGCTATCTTCCATGATATGATTCATATCGATGTTGAGGTTTATGTGGATGATATTGTGGTGAAGTCTCGGACTCGAAGAGAACACTCCTCCGTGCTTGCCAAAGTGTTCCGCCGCGCACAAGAATATCAACTGAAGATGAATCCGAAGAAGTGTGTGTTTGGGGTTTCTTCAGGCAAATTGCTAGGTTTCATAGTCAGCAAACGGGGGATTCAGATAGACCCACACAAGGCCAAGACAATAAATGAGATGCCTCCTCCTAAGAACATATCTGAGCTTCGAGGTTTGATCGGTCGACTTTAGTTCATAAGGAGATTCATATCTTAGCACTCCCAAAGATGTCGTCCTTTCTATGAACTGTTAAAAGGAGGAGACAAATTCGAATGGAACGCTAAGTGCCAAGAAGCCTTTGATGAGCTTAAGAGTTATCTCATGAATACACCCGTACTGCAGGCACCTGTCCCTGGGAAACCCTTAATCCTATATTTGTCAACTATTGAGGACTCCTTAGGAGCTGTCCTTGCACAACATGATGATTCTGGCAATGAAAGGGAAGTCTATTACCTATCTAGGCTCTTCAATCCTTCCGAGCTCAAACACACCACAATGGAGAAAACATGTGCAGCGCTATCACCTTTGTAGTTCAGAAGGCTATAAAAGGGTATGCCATTGCTGAGCACCTTGCTCACCTCCCACTTCCCCACAGTGACACAGTTCAAGAGGATTTCCCCAATGAAAACCTGCCACTCATCTCTCGCGATCCCTTCTGGTCGCTCCACTTTGATGGGGCTCTCAATTCTAGGGGACGGAGCATAGGTGCTATCTTGGTCACCCTAGAAGGGATCACCATTTCACTTGCATATCAACTCCAGTTACCTGCCACCAATAATGTCTCTGAATATGAGGCTCTCCTAGCCGGCGTAAAGCTTTCCTACCTCTTAGGCGCGCGCCACCTCAAGATCATAGGAGACTCTCAACTTGTTCTCCAGTAGGTCCTTTCTACCTATCACACTCGTGACCTTAAGCTCAAGCCTTATCAAGATCTGGTCACGCTCCTAGCTAAGTAGTTCTGAAAGCTCATCTATATCCACACTCCTCGCTCTCAGAATATCCTGGCCAATGTCCTAGCATCCCTGGCCTCATCTCTCTCTTTCCCTCTCAGCCGCAGCACTGAGACATTCACTGTTTAAAGATTAGAAGCTCCCTCCACTCAGGACCCTTGGTTCAATAACCTTAGGAGCTCTTTAGTCTTGAAAGCAGAGAGAAGAGAAGCGAAGGAAGTGTTGTTGGTAGAGCTAGAAGAAATGATGGAGGAAGAAAGGCCATGGTACCACGAAATTGAGCAGTACTGCAAGGACGGTACTTTCCCATAAGAAGCCGAGGCTGAGGATAGGAGAGCCATCCATAGAGCGGCGTTAAGATATACCATTGTTGGAGAAGTGTTGTATAGACGTGCTCTAAACGGAATGCTCCTCAAATGTTTGCAAGATGAAGAAGCCTGGAAGGTGGTGGAAGGAGCTCACTCTAGTGAATGTGGAGGGCATGTGAATAGCCAAATATTGGCTAAGAAGATCCTTAGGCAGGGCTACTACTGGCCAACCTTAGAAGAAGACTGTGCCATCTACGTACGTAGGTGTGTCAAGTGCCAACTCCATGCCGACAAGATCCATGCTCCATCCTCTTCTTTGCATCCGCTATCTTCCCCTTGGCCATTCTCCATGTGGGCTTTTGATATCATCGGGCCTCTTGGTGATCCTAATGCTCAAGTAAAACAGAAATCTTTCATTCTCACTGCTACTGAGTACTTCACCAAGTTAGCCGAAGCAGAGGCATTTGCAGAAATCAAAGGCTCGACCATGTGCAGATTCATCTTGAAGAACATCATCTCGCGGTTCGTAGTGCCAAGTGGCTTCGTCACCGACAATGGACCAGTTCATCTCACGAGAGCTTCAAGACCTATGAAAGAAATTCAATATTTACTTGCATCATTCGTCTCCATACTACCCGCAGGGCAACGGCCAAGCCGAAGCCACAAACAAAATGCTTTTGAAAATTTTAGAGAAAACTTGTGAGTCTCATAAGTTTGCTGATTGGCCTGAAAAAATGATTGAGGCTCTATAGCCCTATCGTACCTCCGTCCGCACGCCCACTTGGAAACTCCCTTTTCACTTACATACGGGATGGAGGCCGTATGCCCACATGAGATCCCCATTCCTTCGCTGAGAGTTCAGCTAGACAAAGAACTTAATCCCGACGAACGTGGAGAGGCGTTACTTACACAGCTGGAACTCCTAGACGAACGACGTCTAGCTGCGGCCGATAATGTGCTTTCATATCAAAATAGACTCTCAAGATCATTTCAAAAGAAAGTGATTGAACATAAATTCCAAGAAGGAGACATGGTTTTGAAGCGAAGTTTCATAAAACCTGGAGGTCCTAGGTCAAAATTGCAAGCAAACTGGGAAGGACCATACGTTGTTAAGGAAGTGTACCCTGGGAACGCATATAAGCTTATCAATGCTGATGGTGAGGAGCTCTCTCACCCGTGGAATGGGCTGTATCTTAAAAGATTCTACCCCTAATAAAAGGTTTTCAATAGCGACATCGTTTTGCAAAAGAATGTTAGTAGCTATGTGTGTCACTCTCTATCATTTGTTGTCGAATAACTCTTATGATCAGTCACACACACCACACGGCAACCCAGGGCTAATTTTCCTTAGTTAGTGGTGTTCCTGCCTAGCCCTAGTGTGGGGGTGCGAAGGTCAACTCTCTTCTTGCTCGGACAAGGTCTAGGTTAAAAGGGCGCTGACTTGTGGACTAGAGGAGGTGTAGCTCATATGTATGAACTCTCAAAGAGAGACAGTCTGCTTAAAAGAAAGAAAAGAAAAAGAAAAGAGAAAATTGATAAGAATGAGAAGTAAGCGAAAAATTGAAAATAAGGGCATGTCAAAGAGTGGCAGTACAGTTCCCCGTGGGACGCCCTTGAGCCCGGTCGTACGCATGCCCTGGACAAAATAATGACCACAAAGTCTCTAGACAACAGACGGATTCCATGTGAGGTACACCCTTGCAAGTCATACAAGCTAGTCTCCCAAGCACCAAGTCCAAGTCTTGTCTCCTTTAAGTCTTCCTATCCCTGCTAATGACTGGAGAACCCCGCACCTGATCTACGTTAGAACGTTAGTGACTAGGGGCAAGTGGCCTTTGGGGAGCCAAAAGCAAATGCACACTGTGCTTAGGGGATATTTGACAAATGTAAGATAGGAATGAGATCCATAGCCAATCATTCAAATGCAGAAGATGTCGTTATCAGAAAACCTCAAAAGCAAAAAAAATCAGAAAATCCCAAAATCCAAAAAAATTAGAAAATCCCAAAATCCAAAAAAAAAACCCCCAAAATATCCAAAAAAAATAAAAAAAATCCAAAAACAATCAGAAAATTCAAAAAATAAATAAATAAATAACCAAAAAATCTAAAAAAATGTGTGTACATATCGCTTTCTTTTGACATGCATTATTTCGATTCACTTTCCGTCTATTTAAATAAGGCTCAGCCCCTTGACAATTACGAAGTTAAAATCACTCTTTACCTAACACAAGGGGCTGAGCTAAAGAACAGATCTAACCTATTTTACTAAGTGTATAGAGATAGGAAAGGCGTCAAGCAAGCGCAGTAGTGTACTCACTCTCTTTTCCGTTTGCCACTCATTTCTCACTCGTGTCAATCACATTTCCATTTTGAACACATTAAATTGACATGAAAGTAAAAGTCCACTAACATAAGAATATCATGTACAAGGATAAGGGGGAGCCCATCACCACTCTCCCCAGATCCCTCCTGTCTGTCTAGTGGGGGTGGCATTTCACCACCACCCCGACCACTCCGAGCGCTCATCGCTCTTGTCAAGCGCTTCTCCTCATCCTCGTTCCTCTACCGACTAGAGGAACCTGCTAAGTACTGGCGGACTGAGGCGTCGCTCGCACCAGTCGCCCCACTCGCGTCGCTCCTGCTCCGTCTCCGAGACCGGCCTATGGCCGTCATCACCTCCTGAAGTCCCCGCGCTAGGGTCTACTGTGAGTGCAGATCAACACGCAGCCAAGCCAGCTCCTCCTGGTCCACCGACGACCCCTGCACTCATAGCGTCGCCAGTTCCCTCGTCGCCTCTGCCACACGTGACTCAGCTACCTCTACCCAGATGCACAGCTGATCCTTCTCTCCTGTCGTGGCTCCCCGATAGGCCGCGACATGGTCGCGACTCTTCAGAGGACCGTGACATTGACGCGGCCCTAGCCCTCATCGTGACATCTGGTGTCGCGACGGTCGTTGCGTTCTCAGGCAATGACCGACCGGAACCTTTCTTGTCCGAGGTCATTTTCTCTGGGACATCTCGCCCTACATCTGCCTTCTAGGGGCCTCATCATCTCATGCACATCATTCATTCAAGGTTTTAAGGGTCAGGGACTTACCTTGTTCATTGCCTCCCCTCGCGCCATTACCGCCGCCGTGATATCCATTGTCGGGGCCACTTTGTCTGCCATTTCCACCTCGGGGATTTCTCCCTCCACCAGAGGAGCTTCTTCCTCACGCTGCCGAGAGGACCGCCTCTCCATCCTCCTCGTGCTCCTTCCATTGGCATGACCACTGTCGTGATTACCTTCTTCCATTGTCGGGAAAGGGGGAGTGAGAAGAAGAGAGAGTGAAAGAGGGAGAGTGCAAGAGAGAGAGGGTCGCCGGAGGAGTGGAAAGAGGGAGAGTGCAAGAGAGAAGGAGAAAGTGAGATGTGAGCGTAAGGAGAAGGAAGAAGGGGCACCTGTATTTTTGAATCGTCGGTTCTGGTCGCGACCTCCGTGGGCGTCGCATTTTGGTTGCGGTTGCTAGGTAGGCCGCGACAGTGTCACGCCCTCCCGCCACGTCGCGAATTGGAGGCGACAACGTTGGGCGTCGCGTCATCAATAGAGCTTTACAAACTGCAGAAAACCAGTCTTTTATTGATTCAAATCATCAAATTACATTGTCTAATCTTCCCTACAATCAATCAAATGCTCTTTCCTATCCTAATTACCATCTGATATCAAGCCTACATTAATCTAATCCAACTCAAGCTCCAGGTGCAGCTGGACGAACCCTCTTCAATGCCTTGAGGTACTCTCAGGTCACGTCCTCATCCTCCACCGCCTCCGCCTGAAGGAGGCTCGTGGCACACCCTTCCCAGTGGATGATGGCGCTCCACACGTCCCGCTCATCCTGATCATCATTCCTCTTCCGTTCTTGAATGGGCGGGTAGTGAGAGAGTAGAGGCACCACTGTGCGTGCAGCACCGCACTGAAGGTAGCAGTGGTCCAGGTTGTAGTGGACTAATGCTTCATTGCCCAAAAGTCATAATGCTAACCCAGGGCGCTGTGGTAGGCGGATCATCTTGTTATGGAGGAAGCGTGGGCTCATGTTGAACTCCGCCACTGTCATTGCCTTGAAGTAATCACACCATCCTTTTAGCCCTTTTACTTGTGTTGTCTTGCACCATGCCTGTGGTGTCATGTAGAGGGGTGCACCCACGAAAGCCAGTGGATGATGCAACATGCTCTTGCACTTAGTAAAAGGTTGTCCATCGCCCGGAATTGAATGTGCATTCCCATCCAGAGCTTGAGGGCGATGACAGAACCGTAGAAAGGGCCTCCGGTGGCTGCAAAAGAAAGTCCAGCGTAGAGATAACTAAGGACGGCCTATGCAATGCTCATACCTTCGGATACGGAGTCGATTATGCTCAGGTTGGGGAATGAGATGGCACCGTCTTCTGCCGGGAAGAGAATAATGCCACAGATGCAGATGGCGGTGGCTTTGGCTATAGCAAGGTGGTTCCCAGTCTTGCGCTTGCACTGGGAAACAACCCATTGGGAGATAGGAAGGAGATGGACATGGCTCTGGCTAGTCATGCTGTAGAGATCTGTCTTCTTAGTGGTGATCTCCCCGATTATGCTCCACACATCAATTGGAGCCATGGTGTAGGAAAGAGCATGCTCCTCTCCCCTCTTGTACTTAGGGAGACCCAACATCAGCTCAAGTTCTTCTAACAGGATGGTGGCCTCGAATCCGAGGAAGATAAACGTGTGTGTCTGGGGATGCCACAGCTCTGCCAATGCAGTGATGCTGTCCCACATGTGCACGATCTTGTGGTATTGCTTCACCAATGCGAGCACAGTCGTGAGCCCCCACTCACGCAGGTGATGGGTAGAAGCCAAAGGGAGCATATCGATCATGGGTGCCAACCACGGGACTTTGGAGAACCTCCTATGGCCCGGGAGAATCTAGAATAACAGAAGAAAAAAGAAAAGAGGGTTGGTAGCAGTAGGAGGAGAAGAAGAAGAGCATGGAGAGAGAGAAGAACTAGAAGAGAGAGAAAGTGCACTAATTTGGAGCTCTGGTCTTGCATAAATGTGCCCTAGCACGGAGGAGAGGCGCTGCAGCTCGGCGTAGGACTCCCGGGCCGCTTTGGGGCATGCATAGGGCTTGATATCAGCCTGGAAAACAGAGAAAGATCTCTTCATGGCTGATGAGAGAGAAAATTGAGAAAGAGGAGGAGAGAGAAAGAGAGCTGCGATTTACGGCCCCCTACAGCCCAATTTATAGAGCTCTAGGGTAGCATGTCCATCCCAATCCTGTACCTGGGTGTTAGAGTCATAGTGGGCTAGGTTTAAGAGTCCTAGGAGAGGTCTAGGTAGGTTTAGATAAGGATAAGATCAGAATTTTCTATCATTATCCCGCGACTGGTGTCGCGGCTCCGTGAAGCGTCGCGTTAAGGTTGCAACCACATAGGGCGCCGCAACCCTATTGCGACCCCCAGGTGCGTCGCGTTTCGGTCTGTTGTGTCTATACATTGTTTGTTTATAATTTGTGTGAATTTATATATTTTACCCTTGTCATGTTTGTTTGCTTTGATTATTCGTCAGAAAAATCACAAAAAATCAGGAAATAAAAAAATCACAAAAAAAGCGGAACGTCACAGGTAAGTCAGGTAAGTATCTCTACCCCTACTCCTTTGCATTACTATATGGTATTTTACTTATTATATCATTTCAAGGACTGGCTGGTTCTCAATGTGCTCTGGGATTTGAGTTCCTCTTTACCAAAAACAGTGATGATCTAAGTGCACATTGTTAATCGTTGGATAGGCCGTTAAATCAGATAAGTTTGGGAATGACGGACTCTATCTTGCACAGCGGTTGCAAGAAGACTCTCGACCCATTATTGTCTGGTTTAGCAATATTATCCTTGATATATTTTCTATTTTCTCATTTTCTTTGCATTTCATTTAATGATTTCTTTTCTTTAGCCCAACATGCATCATGTAGGACTTTGAGCTTTCATGTCTCATCCCAGGCTAATGGTGAGTCCTTGTTGAGTGCCCAATCATTCTTCATATTCCGAAACAAGAAATCCTATTCCACTCCGAATCGGAAGGTCTGCCTCCGAGTGAGTTGTTCTTGCCAGATTGTCAAGATTTCCTTGTCTAGATTCCCTATACAATTTTCATCCTTATTCCTTTTGATCTGTTTTGGTTGCGAACAGCTCCCAAGATAGAGTCATGAGTTACCTACCTGGCACGCACATGTCCCTTCAAAATGAAACTTGCAGGCCAATCAGCTAGGGTACCTCTCAATCGAGGGGTTGATGGTCCTTTTCTTTCCTCTTCTCGTCCAGACTTGTGTCTTCCTCGCATTCTGCTCGAGCAGCTAACTCAGGGCTTTCACAAAGATTCCACTTGCTTGTTAATTAGATCGGGTGTCTCTTTACCTTGACTTCCACTTTTCAGTCCACTCTGCTTCATTTCCGCTTCGCCGTCACTTCATGACACTTCCGCTACACTTCCACTTCGCTCCCTTGCAAAGTAGAAGCCAAGGAGGGGCAATCTGTAGACACCTGATTCTGGCCTATGAGTTGAATCACTTTTCTTGTCATCTTAGTATGTCCCTAGTTGGTCACTCACCTTGAGCCCAAAATTAGCCTTGCTTTGAGCCCATTAAAGAGCCCAATTTCAATGGATCCCATCTGTTATCCTTTTAAAAGAGTCCATGAATTTTCATGAGCCCATTATTCACCCATTTGATTAGCCTTTATTAGGAATAAATCGATTTTTCCTTAACGCGACGTATCGTGGCGCTGCGTTATCAAGGTCGCGCCCCCCTTAGCTGTCACTACAGCCCATGCATATTCATGCACGTGGCTTCAGAGTCGTGAAACCTAAGGCCATCACGTTCATCATGTCGCACCCCTACGATACGTCGCAACTTCAGCCGCGGCAACAGCTTCTGCAACCACCTCCTATTTATCCTCTTATAGATTTATTTTAATCTCTAAGCAACCCCCCAACCCCCTGGCCACGGTTTGAGCTCTTGGGACACCTTAGGGCCTCCTTAGGACTCTCCCATCTGGATTTAATTGAATTTATCCTCTTATTTGGGTAATTATCACTTAAAAACAGGATTTTCTCTCTCATTGTCTATATAAGCAAGGCCATCTCTTCAGAGCGAGGGGGAGCCCCGTTTTCACCCCGAATGGCTGCCGAAATTTTTAGTGATTTGGACTTAGCACGAAGCCCTCTTTTCACCCTGCATTTCCTCATCTCTTCTACACCAAGCCATGCCCGTTTCATCATCTACAGAGCTTGGGGCTTGGGGAGGCAGCTTCTAAGGCTTCTGCAGCGCCAAGAGACCTCAGTTGGAGCTAGGGAGTCGCCCCATATGGGGCTCCTTCTTCCCTCTCATCTCATTTCCTTCTTTTCATGCATGTAGTTTTACTTCTTAGATAGGCAACATTTCCATATTCCTCCCAAGTTTTCCATACACCCTAGGGGTTTAAAAACCACCCCCAGGTTCGTTCCCTCCATGCTTCGTCTTCCCTTTCATTTTCGAATAGCTACTACACTTAAACTTATTCTAACATGGTTTCTTTTCTTGTTTTCGTTGTTTTGGCAGGCATCCAAGTGAAAGCTAACGAGCAGCTTTTTTTCTTTGGCCGACTGGAGGGCAGGAAGATGGTTCTCTCACATTTCTCCTGCACTGCAGAGGACGCAGTAGAGGAGGGCGACATGACAAGCGTGACGTGCCCTGTTAGGGCATCGCAACATCAGCCCATCGCGACGAGGTTCCCCATCGCGATCGCAGGTCAGTGCCCCGTTCTCTCCTTCCTTTTCCTAGCTTAGTTAGCCTACATCGTTCTCTTATTAGGCAACTAGTTAGATGGTGATCACATCCATATTTCTATACCATTAGTTTTAATATCCTATCGCGTGTTTTGGGGTGCACATTCCCCGTGATTACAGCAGCATGAACTCTCGGAGTCGGAGCAAGTCATGATAATCATAAACAACTCCACTCCGAGATTCAAGCACATTCTGGCCATGAATCAGATCAATACAATGGAAGAGCTCTACGAGCGGGGACATTACATTCAGACCATCTGATGGACTCCACAAACGTGGACCTATTTGATCAAATTAATCTGAGAAAGAATGGATTAGTGGACGCCATCACCACCCACCTCGCCACCATACAGAAACCACATCATATACACCTCTGCAAACTCCCATTTACCACAACATGTCTCCGCCCAAGCATCCACTGATTCGTCGTCCTCGGACCCAGCAACCTCCAACTGGGCCATACAACGCCCACATGCATGAAGAAGCTCCTATGCCCTACGTTGCACCTGCTCCAGTACCCATATCTGCTCCAGCTACCATACCTCCACCACAGCCTGTTGCGCGGGCTAAGGATGCCAGCGCCCAACCCATCTACGAAACCACTTGGTGCTACGACGATGAACCTTCCGAGGTCATGTTCGTACGCCATTTACCTACACCTCCTACATTGCCATCCACATTTTCCAAACCCTCCATCATTAAACCTACCGTTAAACAAATCATTACACCTCCCACTGCGCCAATACCATTGGCAACTGAGCTCAAGAAAACCCTTGCCATCATACCCATTACACCTCCATAGGTCATACAGCCTTCCACTACCTCCACATCTACCCCCATCCAATGGAGTGGGTGAAAACCAATGAGGAACAATGAGCGTCGGCAAAAGAAGGAAGCCCCGGGACCGGGCATGCTTTTCAAAATTCAAGATTGCATTCCTCGCATGCCGGTCATTGTTTCTATACCGGGCATTTTTGTTGAACCACTCTATGGATGTCCTTGTATTTTGGTGATAACAAAACTTATGATGATAACATAATGAATATTTTTGTTTCATCTGTGTCGCATCAATCCCATAGCAAAATGCTAAGTCTTTCATTGATGCAATAAATGGCGCACTAAATGATAAAATCGATGTTTAATCAATATACATCGATTTCTGTTAAAGTGCCAAAGTATTAAGCGCAACGATTTGTTAAGAAGTCGATGCCATAACGATTTGATAAGTGACCATAACGATTTTTGTTTGAGCGCAATTTGATTGATAAGAAATCGTTCCCAAACGTTTCATAAGCATTCGCAACGATTTCTTCTGTAAGCGCAACGATTTGTTAAGAAGTCGATGCCATAACGATTTCCTCTTTAAGCGCATTGATTTAGTAAGAAATCGATCTCATACGATTCTATAAGTGAGCGCAACGACTTGCTCTCACAACGATTTGTTCACATCGATTTCGCTCTCATAACGATTTGATAAGTGAGTACAACGATTTGCCCTCACATCGATTGCTTGCATAACGATTTCATAAGTCATGCTCATAACGATTTCTTCATGGATTCTGTTCAAACAGATTGCCTTTATATTTCAAATATGCTTGGCGCTTAAATGAAAAGTCAAATATCTTCTGACAAAAAGCTACATGCATATTTCAGAGTCTTGTCAAAAAGATATGACCTCTATTTTCAGTATGTTAGCAGAAGCACAGTACCATGCATCGTTTATCATAAACACTCTTTTATGCTAACACTCTCTTCTATGCTCACAGACATCAAAGACCATCAGAGTCTGATTAAGACAAATGAAGAGGAGATGAGCAACGGCTAGAACTCCAACGGATCTCTTCAACGGATCCATTCAAAATGCTCATATAAAAGAAGGAGCACTGGTGAAGATCAAAATAGCTTTTTCCTGAATATCTTTGTAGGAGTGTACAACTGTGAGAAACACCTCAACTCCACACACACTCAAGAAAGAGAGAAAGAGCCTGAGCCAAGAAGAAGCATTCAAAGCATTTCAAGCTCTCAAGCTTCCAAGCTTTCAAGCATTCGAGCCTTCTTTTCTCTCTTCTGTTTTCTCTCCGAGCTCATTGTATATCTGGGGAGAGTTTGTGACTGTGAGCTTTGCACAAGTGTTAATCTTGTAAAGCTTATCAGTTTGATCTTTCTAAGGAAGATCTGTGTCCGCTGTAGGACTGTATACAGTAGTTAACCTAGCTAGGGGTCAGTGTCTAGCAGAACCGCACTGGGGTTTGTACCAGGAGGTTGGCTTCTTTACCTGTAAGAGAAGTGGGCTGCCTTCTTGCCGGGAAGAGAAGAAGACCAGCTGGGGTGCTGGGTGTTGTAGTGTCCTAAGGGGGACTGTACCCTTGGTTAGTGAAATCCCAAGAGGTGTGCTGGGGACTGGATGTAGGACTTCCATGTGGGAAGGCCGAACGAAGGATAAATCTCTTGTGTTATCTGTGTGATTGTTATTTGCTTTCGCACTACTCTTTATCACCACTAAACTAACCAAACCTTCAGTGTTGATTCTGTGTTTAAGTTTCTATTTCAGATTTCAGAAAAAACCTATTCACCCCCCCTCTAGGTTAGCTTGCTGCCGTACCAAAAGGGCCAACAAGTGGTATCAGAGCGAGTCTCTGATCATTCAAAGAAGATCCAACGATCTTAGAGTAAAGATCCATGGCAGCTCAAGGATATGTTGAAGGTCAATCAGTCACCAGACCTCCATTCTTTGATGGAGAGGACTACCAATATTGGAAGATGCGAATGGAATGCTTCATTCGGGGCACAGACTCGATCTGTGGCAGGTAATAGAGGTAGGTGATTTTGTTGTTGTTCCTATTCCAGGCACTACTGCCATAACAGCAGAGATAAAAGTAAATTATCTTTAAACTTTAAAGCTAAGAACTACTTATGTTGTGCTTTATCAAAAGAGAATTTAGTAGAGTATCTGCATGTAAATCAAGCAAAGAAATATGGGATAAACTGCAGGTAACTTATGAAGGAACAGATAGAGTAAAACAAACTAGGATAGATATTCTTGTTTCACAATACGAACAATTTAAAATGCTTTCAAGCGAAAACATTACTACTATGTATAATCGTTTTTCAACTATAGTTGCAGGATTAAACTCCTTAGGAAAAATTCTTTCTAATGAAGAAACCGTCAGAAAAATACTTAGGTCCTTAACTATTTCATGGACACCTAAAGTAACTGCTATTGAAGAGGCCCATGATTTAACTAAATTATCAATTGATAATTTAATAGGTTCTCTCATGGCACATGAAATAAATATGGAGCGATTATCTGAAAGCTCATCTAAGAAGAAATGTACTAATGCTCTCAAAGTTGTAGCTGCTCCTTCCACTCTTCTTCTAGCTCCCAGGATGCAGATTCTGAAGACTGTAATATGGATGAAGTATTGTCCAAGCTTCAAAAATTTTGAAGAAGAAGAAAAATGGATCGAAAAGGATTCAAAAGAAAGACAGAAAAGAAAAAGAACCAGTCTGCTATGAATGCAGAAAACCTGGACATCTAAGACCAGATTGTCCAAGACTCAAGAAGACTGGTCAACCAGAAAAACCCAAGCACAAAAAATTCCAAAAAGAGCACAAGAAATTCAAAAGAAGAGCCATGGCTGCTGCTTGGGAAAATGATGAGGTCACAAACTCAGAATCATCAAGCTCAGATTCCGAAAAGGAGCAGGTAAATCTAGCCCTCATGGTGGGACTAAATGAGGTACTCTCTGAACCTTCTTTTGACTCTTGCACAAATTCAGGGTCAGAATCCGAAGACTTAGAAGAAGTCTTTAATGAACTGTATGATAAGCATAAGGTTGTTGTAAAAGAACTAAAAAATCTCAAGAGCAACCTTACTTGTTTGGAAAAACACTAATTCTGATCTTAAATCAGAATTGGAGCAACTAGAAAAACAATTAAAGGATAGTAAAGATAATAATTCTCTTTTGAATGAAAATTTAAGGAGCACGGATAATGAAAAAGTAGAGTTGGAAGAAAAAGTGAAAACTCTAACTGAAGAAAATTTTTATTTAAAAGAATCAGTTAGGAAATTAACTAAAGGAAAAACATCTCTAGCCCTATGCTTAAAAGGATCAAAATCTGGAAATGACAAACAAGGGCTTGGTTATACACCTCCAGAAAAAGGAAAACAAGTAATAAACTCAGGAAAATATCCTTTACCAAAATTTGTAAAAGAAACCAAAATGCCTCAGAAAAAGGAACCTGAAACAACCAAGCTTTATCAAAAGAAAAAGGTTTCTAAAAATTATGTTCAAATCATGCATCACAAAGGCAATAAGAACTGCAAAACAAATTATATTCATTGCTGCTCTCATTGCAATAAACTAGGACACACTGTGAACACCTGCACAACTAAGCACCTAGTTTGGATACCTAAAGGCTATTTTTATGCATCTAATCATCAAGGACCCAAAAAGATTTGGGTACCTACTTCTGAGTAGTTTATTTGCAGGTTAGCCTTGGAGCATCAAAAACCAAGGATGCTCAAGGCAGGAGTGACTGCAGACTCTTCATTCAAATCACATCTGAAGAAAGAGTAGTCACAAAAATTGAATTGGTCTTCATTACTAATAATTATTTACAAGTTTCATTCAGGTGAAGTTCCTCACTCAGGGGGAGCTCTGATTAAGGGGAAGCAGAGAATAAGGGGGAGTTATCCCTTATAAGAAAAAGGGGGAGAATAGTTGAACCCCTCTATGGTAAGAAGTTCTCTCTAAGGGGGAGAGAAATGCATGGTAAGATCCTTCCTTTTTGGTTAGTGACAAAAAGGGGGAGAGTATGTATGCACTATGAATTTTCTGTATGTCTCTGCAGTTTCAAGATTTAATTCTGCATGTTTTCATGATTTAAAGCGTTTCATGATTATCCCTATCAGAAAATTCGCATAAATTTTGTCATCACCAAAAAGGGGGAGATTGTTGAACCACTCTATGGCTGTCCTTGTATTTTGGTGATAACAAAACTTATGATGATAACATAATGAATATTTTTGTTTCATCTGTGTCGCATCAATCCATAGCAAAATGCTAAGTCTTTCATTGATGCAATAATGGCGCACTAAAATGATAAAATCGATGTTTAATCAATATACATCGATTTCTGTTTAAAGTGCCAAAGTATTAAGCGCAACGATTTGTTAAGAAGTCGATGCCATAACGATTTGATAAGTGACCATAACGATTTTTGTTTGAGCGCATTTGATTTGATAAGAAATCGTTCCCATAACGATTTCATAAGCATTCGCAACGATTTCTTCTGTAAGCGCAACGATTTGTTAAGAAGTCGATGCCATAACGATTTCCTCTTTAAGCGCATTGATTTAGTAAGAAATCGATCTCATAACGATTCTATAAGTGAGCGCAACGACTTGCTCTCACAACGATTTGTTCACATCGATTTCGCTCTCATAACGATTTGATAAGTGAGTACAACGATTTGCCCTCACATCAATTTGCTTGCATAACGATTTCATAAGTCATGCTCATAACGATTTCTTCATGGATTCTGTTCAAACAAAGATTGCCTTTATATTTCAAATATGCTTGGCGCTTAAATGAAAAGTCAAATATCTTCTGACAAAAAGCTGCATGCATATTTCAGAGTCTTGTCAAAAAGATATGACCTCTATTTTCAGTATGTTAGCAGAAGCACAGTACCATGCATCGTTTATCATAAACACTCTTTTATGCTAACACTCTCTTCTATGCTCACAGACATCAAAGACCATCAGAGTCTGATTAAGACAAATGAAGAGGAGATGAGCAACGGCTAGAACTCCAACGGATCTCTTCAACGGATCCATTCAAATGCTCATATAAAAGAAGGAGCACTGGTGAAGATCAAAATAGACTTTTTCCTGAATATCTTTGTAGGAGTGTACAACTGTGAGAAACACCTCAACTCCACACACACTCAAGAAAGAGAGAAAGAGCCTGAGCCAAGAAGAAGCATTCAAAGCATTTCAAGCTCTCAAGCTTCCAAGCTTTCAAGCATTCGAGCCTTCTTTCTCTCTTCTGTTTTCTCTCCGAGCTCATTGTATATCTGGGGAGAGTTTGTGACTGTGAGCTTTGCACAAGTGTTAATCTTGTAAAGCTTATCAGTTTGATCTTTCTAAGGAAGATCTGTGTCCGGCTGTAGGACTGTATACAGTAGTTAACCTAGCTAGGGGTCAGTGTCTAGCAGAACCGCACTGGGGTTTGTACCAGGAGGTTGGCTTCTTTACCTGTAAGAGAAGTGGGCTGCCTTCTTGCCCGGGAAAGAGAAGAAGACCAGCTGGGGTGCTGGGTGTTGTAGTGTCCTTAAGGGGGACTGTACCCTTGGTTAGTGAAATCCCAAGAGGTTGCTTGGGGACTGGATGTAGGACTTCCATGTGGGAAGGGCCGAACCAGGATAAATCTCTTGTGTTATCTGTGTGATTGTTTATTTGCTTTCGCACTACTCTCTTTATCACACTAAACTAACCAAACCTTCAAGTGTTGATTTCTGTGTTTAAGTTTCTATTTCAGATTTCAGAAAAACCTATTCACCCCCCCTCTAGGTTAGCTTGCTGCCGTACCAAAAGGGCCAACAATTTTCACTGAGCGGTAGTCCTCCCCCCCATTCATGGCCATCAAGAGGCCTTCTAATCAAATGCCAATCATCAAAGTTGCCAACTGTGCTTCATTCAAAGTACTCATAGGGAATCTCTCCCTCCAAGCTCTCATGACCCCTCACGCCATTGTTGTGAACCTTCCACTCTAGTGAAGAGGTCAACCATTCAGATTGTGCTAACTCATTCCAGAGCCAAATCCTTAGCACAATCAATCACTCAAGGGGACGTGCCCCCTTCCATAACAAACACTATGCAATCTTTGGGCACGATCCCCTCTTTGTTGCTTCCAACTCCACCAGTGGAACTCCCCACTATTTCGCTCAATTATATTCCAAGGGAGTTGCCATTGTCGCTTGATACTTCGACGGAAATCAACAATCCTCCAATCCATGAGAGCTATTCAAATCCTCTGAGAAGAGCAAGATCATCTGCCCGCTGGGCAACTATGTGAGGAAGTACCTAAGGGTCAAAACGCGACTCCTAAGCAGAACACAAAACGTCGGACAAGGCAAAAGACCAAGGGCCTCCACCACCTTCACCTTTTTCATTTCAATCATCTTTTGTGCTTCTCAGCACCTTCCGTGGGTTCTGCACATCCCCCCACCCCCCCCCCCCCCCCCCCCACGGAGGCATTTTATTTCATCTTTTTTACGATTCATTTTCTTGCACCAGGCATCACGCCCCTTTTTGTAGTCCTTACTCTCCCCTCCGTGCCCCACATGGCACAACTCCTTTCCGTGCCCCCACGTGGCACAACTCCTCTTCGTGCCCCACGTGGCACATCTCCTTTTTGTGCCCCATGTGGCACTTCTCCTTGTTGTGCCCCACGCGGCACCTTTCTCTCTTGTGCCCCATATGGTGCACCTTTTCTTTTGGCCCATTGCGGCCTACTTTTTCTTTTCCCTCCTCCGGCTCATCCGGATTCTTTTCCCCTTAATGGGCACCGTGCCCTCCTTCTTCTCCAAATCCCTCCGGCCCCACTGGAGTCTCCAAAGTTTTTCCGTAATTCTCTCCTCTCCATTTTCAATCAGGTCATTCGACCTTTGTCTCACTGTTTTCGGAGTTTTAGCCCTCACTTATCTTTTTAATTCCAAATAATTTTGTACATTCTTCATAGTATCTAAGTCTCGCCCCAGCGCAGGGCGTTCGTCCTCCTTTACCCTCTGAATTCTTTATTATTAGTGTCAACAAAAAAATCTATAAAAGATGAATATCTGGCATTGCCATGCTACCCCAGCACTTTGCTTATGAGAACTCCGCGCAAGTGTCCAAAATCCCCCCCCGGGTCATTAAAGTTTGCCCTTAGCATGGGCACTTCACACACTTCAACAGCGCCCAAAGCCAATTGACTCAGAAGACACTGTCACTGTCGTAGCCATGCCTGAAAGGCACCAACTCTGTTTCTCCTCCTATTCACCCAAAGTATGGGTGGTAGAGGTAGTCTGGGCAAGGCAACCAACCCCAAAGCACTCCTTCATAAGAGGATGTCTTAAAAATGGGCAATCAAAATGACCAATAAAAAATCAAGTCAAAATGCATGTCAAGAGCGGCAAAGTCCCCACAGAGATACAAATGGACCTAGACGTATGCATGCAAAATCAAAGCAATCAATCATAATAGGGCATGGCAAAGAGTGGCAAAGTCCCCGCGGAGATCCAAATGGACCCGGTCTTACGCATGTCCCTACAAATGAATGGTCATCAAACAAAAATTCCAAAAGCCAAAATAATCAAGTGAGACTGAACCTTCTGACGGTTGTGTCAAGGAAGGAAGTCAAACCCAACTCTTCAAACACCCATATCAAGCATATCTTCAAATTTCCTTCCCTTTCCCATGCCAGACTTAGTCGCCTTTTCAGGCATGGCTGTGGTGGTGCCACCATTAACCAAGTGCAATCAACCCCTGGGCACCACCTTAAATACACGCCCTACTCTGGGCATTCTTTAATGACACAAGAGGAAACAAGGACCCCTCGCCAGTCGATTTTGATAACCCTAATGCTGCCATGGCATGACAATGTTCCATGTGACGGCCCTGGATATTTATGCCAAATAAGGCTCCATATCCAGATCCGCCTCCCGCGAACGGACCGAAGTCTCGCAAGAGATAGCTCACAAAGTGTCCAGTAAGAATATAAAAGACAACTACACAATATAAGACACAAGAAAGTACATGTGCTCATACCTGCATATAACAATTTACAACTGTCCCATTATATTAATACATGTCCAATTAAAAAGTACAACTACCTGGGGCATACCCGAGGGAGCATGAGCTCACACAACACTACTAACTACAACTCAACTACTAGTGGTATAAGTCTGACACAACGCCGCTGCAAACCAAACACACGGCAAACCCTGAAAAGAACTGTAGGGAAGTGAGCCTCAGCAAGTCACAGGCTCAGCAAGGGCTACCCAAAACAACAACAAAACTACAGACACCTCAACCCCAGAGGGTCTCATTGGCAGCACCAATAGCCAAACCATTTCATGCTCACAATAATTGAATTTAAACTACAATTAAATATAAACACCTTAATTAATCATAACCTCGGAAGGTAAGAAGAAACAACAGGAGTAGTTTCGCACCACTAGTCCACACCACAATTGAAACGCCTAAGCCATAAGCCTCACAGGCAAATTATAATAACAACTGGTTGCCTACGCCTTAAGCCACACAGGCAAGTCACTGCCTAGGCTGCAAGCTTCCCAGGCGAACCTCAACCTTGTGGGTAATAGGACAGCCAACCAAGTGCTGGTCCATTAAACCCCAAACCACAATATCTCAGAAGCTACACACACTAGGTAACATGATCGGCGACAGCGGCCAATCCATTACACACAAAAACCATATACGAAAGCTTACTCATGGAAGGGTACAGCACATTGAGTGGAAGATCACACCACATGACTTCCACGAAACACAGTTCCATGTCAACACCAGAAAAGACTGGTATACGACGTACCACCACAAATCATTACCCACACAGGGTACAAGTACCTATTACCACAAGGTACCAGCACGGAAACCGCAAGTAAACCAGTATCGTAACAGGGCACACCATAGAGAGCTAAACCACATTTATGAGTCAACACTCACCAACCATAACCAAAATTGTGCCACCACTTGGCACACCACAAGCCACAACTGCAGTCACAACTGTGCCAACACTAGGGCACACCTCGAACGGGTCAAACCTCGACTACGAGTCACAAACTCACCAGTCACAGCCAGTGGCAAAGCACGAGTTGGAAAGGAATGATGCCACCACACAGGAACGGACTAGTGGCTGATTAGGCCAATATCGAACCCGGACAACACAACACAAGAAAAACCTCTCAGTCTCGTAGCCACGGACCCTCAGTCCAGCTACGACTCCACAAACTCACAAGTCAAGCAACTAACTGTGGAGACTAACAAACACCACCACTACCTGCAGTCTCACACACTGCAGGCCCATGGCTGGCACCTTTAGGGACTCAGACACGAGCTCCATAAAGTGAGGCACTAGAACAGGACTAGCTGGGGCCCAGTACGTCTACTGGTGTCCGTACCCCCAACCACGAGCACGCTACAAGCGACTGCACACCCACAAACACAAGCCACTGCCCTACTGTCGTCTTTCCCTCAGCCGGACGTACAACTCAAACACAGGAGTGAGGGTGTCCAGGAAGATGACACAGACCTCGACGGTACCACGCAAGTACCGGGACAAATCCCAAGCACAACAAACACACGTGCTTGGCTCACACAGAACCTGGGGTACCCGACTAGAGAGGTATTCCGGAATAGGCGCCGGACCACCACACTCGGCAAGCTCAAACCACGGTATATACACAAACACTTTCTATTACCAATTACAGTACATATGTTAGGAATAGCTTGTTCCAGTCACCTTATGACTTACAAGCTAACCTACCCAATCACACACATAAACCATATTAATAATAACACCAAGGCCTGTCATCAGTCACCTTGTGACCTCCACTGCCACACCAAACATAGTACATGATAATCACGTATTAACCATACTTATACTTTACTAATTATCCATTGAGGATAACTTATAAAAGATCCTAAAGGATCAAGGCTAGGTTCAAACGTGAACCTCACTGCCACAACACCACGGGCTAACACAATAATTAAGATACAATAAACATAATGACGTTCGATGTGCCATGCACACACAAACCACATGCACGACATCCAAACCACGTAGACACCACGTGTATAATACACCAGCCAGGTGCACCACACGTCATTCACATAAACAACATGTCCAACACATGGACAACATGCTTCAAAAGTGCAACATGTGCCAACGCACCACACATACTACGTAAACACCAAATCGATTACGTACATAACGCATTAACCACATAAAACATGCCCACCTTGTGAGCAACACACTTCGTGAGCATAACAAGTGCACTGGCTCTACCTGTCATTGCCATGCACAACAAATACCACTAACCAGATATTCAAAATACAGAAAGCATGCATAACGGGACCTCTCAACTGAGGTCGCGACAAGGGGCCAGGTCGCCTTCAGAACGCGACGCCCCGACATGCCGCCACAGAAAACCACAACGCGACGGGTAAGGCTGTCGCAACCTTGTCGTGACAGAACCCTTGGTCGCCATCCGGTCGCGACCCTTTAATGTGTCGCCTTCCAAACTGAAACGCGACGCATCGGGCTGTCGCGTTAAGAACGCGACGCCCAGGGTCGTCGCCTTCGCAGACAAAACCCTAATCCAGGAGAAACTCCCCCGATCACCATTCCAGCACATTCAAATCACGATTAATTCACGTTTTACATGCTTTAATGGATACCCTAGCATGGTATCTATTGTTTACAAAGCAGTAAACAAGCTAACATGCAATTGACAATACAAATCGAGGTAGAACACCCTACCTTCACGAAGAACGTGCAAATCGACGATGGCACAGCGTCTCCCCCACTCCAAGCGATGTCCTCGCTACGAGAGCGTACTGAAAACTCCACTAAAACCTCGAATCGCCCAAAGCCACCGCAACAACTCCTCCTGGGCCGAGCAGAGCTTGCCCCAGCTTTGTCCGGCCAAAACTCCCTTAAAAACGCACAGTGGTTGGGATCACGACGTAGCATTGAGTCGCTACCTTAACGCGACGTAGATGGTCGTCGCCTTCTTAAACCCGACGTCAGGAGGCCGCCCAACGCGCGATGTGTGGCGCACATGCAGACGTGGACCGCTCAACAACGGTAACAAGAACGCGACCACCAGGGCTGTCGCGTTCAGAACGCGACGCACCCCCTTGTTGCATTCACAGGCAGAAAACCTGTGAGTTCTTTGGGCCCAATCTGGCGGCCCACCAAGCCTCACAACGCGCGGAAACACCTGAAACACGCACTAATGGGCCACACATTGACCACCAAACCTGCTAAACCTGAATCCACGGGGATCCGAAAAACGCGCGACGTTACATTCCAAATCCACAAAAAAATTAATATTTCCAAAACCACAAAAATCCAAATGTCTTCAAAAAAAAAAAAATCAAATATCTTCAAAAATCCCACAAAAAATTCAAATATTTTCAAAACATTTCAAAAAATCACAAAAATCTAAATATGTTCAAAAAACATAAAAATTCAAATACTTTTCAAAAACCACAAAAATCTAAATACTTTAAATAATCCCCTAAAATTCAAAATATCTCGAAAACCCAAAAGAATTCATGATAGTATTGCAGATGGCAAGCACATTGCGCCTCTCGTTGTGCCAAAACATCAATCCTTCCAATCTTTGGTTCCTCCTATCTTGAACTCCAGTATCTTTGGACAAAAGATCACTTATCCTCATGGTTTAGACAAACAAACTGAGTGAGCTACATCTATTGTTGACTACTTTATCCATGCTCCCTGCTATGAATTTGTTATTCCATGATGTTTGTTATCTCTTGGCTAATGAGTTTTGAGCGTAGGATTCGAGTTACCTCATCTGGTGCTACATCAAGCTGTAGTTGCTGCCTTCACCATCAAGTTATCTATATGTTATGCCCTTAGAGCATACCAAGGACCTTGTGGCTCTGAGGAATCTGGGATTTGAGTTCCCCTTTAACAAAAACAATGATTATCCAAGAGGATCTTTAGCCGCGCGGATAGGCCGTTACGCTTGGCACATGAGGATGACGAACCCATGCATAAAAATCCGGTCCTGACTCAACGCCGTCGTAACAATAATATCCTTGGTTATTTTCTACTCCTTTAACCTTATTTTCTTTTAGCCCAGCATACATGCATATTTGAAATCAATGGAAAACCACTCTTCCAATGCAAGTTGAGAGCCATTCTCGCTCCAACTCCAATGCAATTTGAAATATCCCATTCCGGGTCGAATACCCAATTCCCTTTGTTGTTGCCTCTGGGCTGATCTCCTTAAGAACCTTCGTTTGTATTTATCCCTCTACATTTCGTCTTTACTCCCAGAGATCCACCTGAGGCAGTGGCAGATGCCCCCAACGGTGCAACCTAATGGATTGTGTCCCTAGGTACTTCCCCTACGCTGGAAGTTTATCTCTCCTTCGTGCCCCACGTGGCACCTTTACTTTGTGTACCACATACACACCTCCAGTTGTGCCCTTCGTGCACCCTTTCCTCCAATCCAAACATTCGTTTCTTTAGGTCTTCTTCCTGGTGGTGACTCCTTGGGTGTTGGTAAAAGACTCTCATCAGGTGGTAGTCACCCAATTGTCATGCGTGTCTATTTTTCACCTTGGCGTCTACTTTTTAGTCCGCTCCCACTTCACTCCACTTCGCTACACTTCATTTCTTCTATTTTGATTCACTCCATTTCACTCCATTACACTCCACTCCGTGTCCCTTCGCTTCGCTTCCCTACAAAGTAGATGCCAAGGTGTGGCAGCTGTAGACACGCAAATTCGACTCCACTGCGGGCAAATTTCATATTGCGCCATAATGCCACAAATGGCCCTCATATTGCCTTGCAAGAGTAACTTCCCAATATTTATGGATCTTACCCATTCTTCCCCGGTGCTTCCCCTCCATTTCCAAGGCTCGCCGGCTGATATAGGCAATGTTTTCAAGTTGCGACAGGTTTAATGGGCTCGTTTTCAAGTCGCGACGGGTCTGGGGGACGCATTCTAAAACACGTTCGGCATGGTGGATGCGATTCCATTGATTCCCATTGTCGCGCCAGGCATGTTGGACGTGACTAGGCCAAATGATCCTTATCGCAACAGCCTTCTGCGATGCGACAAGGAATTTGCTCATTTTATTTGCGAAATATGCCCAAATTGCCAGTTTATGAATGCGTCTGCTATGCGCGATGCAATTGTAAGGCCCTCGAATTTTTGCCCATTTTAGTTAGATTTTGTCATGTGATGTGTATATACCTTATGCGTATAATTGAGTGTATGTGTATATATATGTATAAGTATTTATATCTGTACATGTATATATGCATATATTATATACATGATGTTTTACTTAATAATTAAGTTATGTACATTGCATGTATAAACCTAGAGTAAGCAGAATTATTGAAATTCTGTGTTCTCGCTGAAAACCCATTTGTCGTCAACATGGATTGACGGTAAAGGGGAGCCAGCGTCCAAATCGATGGATGCTAACCCCAGTCAGGCGGCCAAGGATCTGGACGTCAACTTCCCCAGATCTGTTGCACTTCAAATTCGAAAACGCCTTCGATTTCTTCGCTCTCTGTTTTAGAAATCGTCGTCTAATGGCTACAACCCCTACCTTATCATGTCCCCGAACCCTTGACCTTATAAAACCCTTCTCTTCGTTGAGATTGGGTCCTTTTGGCTCTTGAGTCAAAAACCGTAATCTTCTGTGCGAACTTGAGATTTGAAACCCTGTGATCCGGTGATTGGAGGCTCCATCTGGCGTTCTACCATGACTGGAAGAGAGTCTGAACATCAATGAAGGCTTCCCCGACTCCAGTGTGCACCAGGATTCATCACAGAACCCGAATCTGAGAGGTTTTGAAGGCTTCTTGGCACTGGCCGGGGAGAGCTTCTTCGACCCATATTTCCGTCTATAGATTTTTACAAAGGCAAGTAACCCTTGACCATTGTTCATACATATGTCTAGTAGGTCCTAGGTATTTTTGTAGATTTTTCTCGTGTCCTGGAACCCCATTTTCATCAAGATTTCTTCGTTCAGTCTGTGTTTGCACAGACTGGAACTAGACGGCAACTTTTGCTGCCATTTAGATCGGAGATAAACGGCCACCGATGCTATCGTTTACCTTGTAGACGGCCACCTGTGTGTCGTTGAGTTCTTCAGGCAATGACAGAATGCCTGTTTGCCCTATAAAAGCTATTTTTCTGGATTTTCCAACATGAGGATATATGGTAAAAATATTATATTGTTAAGTATCTCTAGAAGATCATGTTATGTAATTTTGGTGAATTTTTGTTAATTGTGTTATTTATTAAAATTGTTGAAATGTTGCCTTCAAAATGCTTAAATCTTACTAATTACTGTTAGTATGGCTCTGTGTTGAGTGGCGATGTCAGAAATTTTCTGTAACATGTACATGTGTATCAGGTTCTGTTATAAAATTTAGGTGAATTTCTGATGACTGTATGAATAATTAGATTTTCTAGAATATAAAATAATGAGCATGTATTATTCTCAATTAAACTGTATGATGCAGGGTAAATTCCCAGAAATTTTATAGAATATCATGACTGTTAGATGCAAGTTTTAGAATAGATAAATGCATCTATAATACTGTGTACCAAGCTTAATTGAGTTCTTGGATAAGTACTCTAAAAGCTCTAGACAGCACATCAATGCTTCCAAGAGTTGTTTCATGATTTCCAAAAAAGCTTCTGCACAGGTAGTTCACAGAATTATCATGCAGACTACTTTTAAGAGACAGAAGGGTCCTCTCCCTTATCTGGGCATTTCCCTCAGATCTGGTAGAACTCAAGCTGCAGATTTCAAATCTCTTATTAAGAAGACCAACCAGAGGCTTGCTATGTGGAAACCAAAATTACTATCAAAAGCTGGTAGAGTGACCCTCATCAACTCTGTGATAAATTCTATCCCGATTTATTTGGCTTTATCTTCTTCCATTCCTAGGAGTGTTCCAAGTTACCTTGATAAAATTTCTGCATCATTCTTCTGGAGTGACCTGGATGGGGTTCGTCGGCGCCACTGGGTTGCCTGGCATGTGATAAAACGTCCACTTGAGGAGGGCGATTTAGGGTACGTGATGTCAAGTTGGTGCAACTTACTTTGGCTCTGAAATCTTTATGGAACATTATGCATGGCACCTCTCTCTGGGCAGTCTATGCTAGAAGGCGTCATCAGTCTACTAACTATAGACAACTTCCTGGCATTTGTTCAAAGGATCGGACTAAAGCCCTCCTGATTATTAATGATAATACCTGGTGGATTCATGGGAATGGCCGACAAGTTAATTTTCTTTCTGATATCTGGATGGGGGAGAGGCCTCTGATGGAGTCTCTTAGGTCGAGCTATGATGGTGGGTAGATCACTCTTGAGGAGGTTATTGTGAATAGTGAGCATCCTGTCAGAACTTTTCTTCCTAACGGTTTACTGCAAGGGGTGTCATTATCTGAGGAGGAGGATACTTATATGTGGAAGGCTTCCAAAGATGGGATTTTCTCTTCTAAATCAGCTTATGAATTGGTCAAGATTCATGGTGTTAAACGTCCTGCTTTAAAGAAACTCTAGCATCATTCTTTTAACCAGAGAGCCTCTATGTTCTGCTGGAAATTGATCAATATAGCAGTACCAGTAGATCAATGCATTATAGAGTGTGGAATTCACCTTGCTTCTTGTTGTTCTTGCTGCAAAAATCCACAGTATGAGGATCTCAATCACCTGTTTCTATATGGTGATCTGGCGGTCTCTTTATGGAAGTGGCTGCTACCTTTGGTCCCCCCTAATGTTTATATTCATGGTAGCATCACGGCTACAATTTGGAACTTCATGACAAATTCCAATATTTTTTCTCCTCTTGGTTATGTGTCCCTTCACTACGTCATTATTATGCTCTGGGAAACTTGGAAGGGGAGATGCCTTGCCAGGTTTGAGAACAAGAGAATCTCAGTTAAAATTGTGATCAACAACATCAGATCCATCATTGTCCATTCTTTATCTAAAATGCATTTCTTGGTAGAGGCTATTCCTAAGGAGATTATGGTTCTTCACCAGCTGGGTTTCTTCCCTCAATGTCGAGTTAGGCAGTGTAAGTTCATTCGATGGATCCCTCCTATATCGGACTTCTCCCTCAATGTGGACAGTGCTAGCAAGGGTAACCCAGGGGATTGTGGTGGTGGAGGTTGCATTAGGGACAAACATGGTTTTGTTTTGATAGCTTTTGCTCACTATTATGGTTATGGCAGTAGCATGTTAGCTGAAGCCAGGGCGCTATGTGATGTGCTTCGCTTGGCTGATTTGTTTGGAATTCGGCTATCTATGATTAACCCTGACTCCATGGCGTCGGTTACCTCCATTAATTCTGGCCGCTGTCCATCTTGGCGTGCTTATCGCTGGTGGCGAGATGCCTGCTCTTTGCTCAAGAGAAAAACTTACTCTTTGTGTCATGTGTATAAGGAGTCCAATCAAGTTGCTGATTCTCTTGCTAACCATGGATGTATGGTCAAACATAATAAGGTCTTTTGGGGCGCTCGGTATCTTCCTCATGTATGTAAAGGCCCCATTAGGCTAGATAAAATGGGCATATGCCATATTCGTCTGATGTAATTCTGTACTATTTTATAGTTCAATTTCGGCCCAGGGTTCTCTCTGGTGGAGTGAGTCCATTCTCCCCCCCTGGGGGAGGGTGCACTCTCCTGGATTGAGTCCCTGAGGACCGCCTTCATTAAAAAAAAAAAAAAAAACTTAATTAAGTTCTTGATAAATTATGCAGAATGTTTATTTTAATTATCATAAATTGTGTATGACTCCAAAAAATATGAAAAATTGTATGTGTCATGATTGACCTGTAATCAGTCTGTAGTAAAATTGTCATGCTATTTGGATAACAGTGAGTGTCAATTTGGATTTAAACATAGAAAATGATTAATGTGGAGCATGCTTATGATAAATGGGTTATAATTTAATGAATTGCAGCATGATTAAGGTTAGTTGTGACTTGTTTAACATTGTAAACAATAGTATCATGCTAGGTAAACTGAAGCATGTGTACATATGTGGAATTAGAAATTGTGTGTGAAACGGTGTATAAATAATGTGTAACCTATGTGAATTATGTAAAACTATGCCATGGGTGACACTGCTACCTTAGAGGGCTGTGGAACTGTACCGTAGTAAAGTCCCTATGGGAAGGTTCTTGTGTGTTAAATCCCATGGGCAATTGGGATGAAATCCTGGAGGTGGACAAGTACCACTGGCTAAGGTGGAGAGTGCTTCTCCCGGTTCTGCGAAGTTAACCAAGATCTATCACTGTATTGCCTAGGTGATAGGTATGTGAATGTGATGCGTGTGTCATTCTAGAAGTGGTTTGGACTATGTGTCACGACATTTAATGTGAATAATGTGATTGTACATGAGTAAAATGTGAGATTGTGGAATGTGTGGATGATCATATGAAATTGTGAAAGTTAATGTGACAGCATGCAAATTAATGAAACATCATGTGAGAATTATTAAATCCATGTTAAAACAGCAAGCTAATCATGTTTATAATGGCATTAAATGTGTGAAAATGTACATAGAATCCATGCTAGAAATATTGTTTTCCTTATATGTAATTCCATGCTTGAGTTGTATATGTATTGCAACATGAATGGAACGAGTTTTAAATCGATTTAGCATGTTAAAGAAATGTGTAGAGAGCATGCGATAGGTTTTATATTTAATGTGAAAGGAAACATAAAGCATGTGTCATGTTCCAAAATGTATAGAGGTTTCATGCAAAGGTTTTAAAGGATTGTTCAAACCATGTTACATGTAATAATTCTTTTAATTGAAAAGTAAAATGTACATATGATGTATGTATGTATAGTGTGCATGGATTTACTTGCTAAGTCTATTATAATCATTATTGCTTCGGCATACAGGTGCAGGTGTCTCTACTTCTTCCGAAGAGATAGTCAGGAGTGACTCAGAGCGAGAGTAGCACCTTTGTGGAGATTACGCTATTGTACTTTCTTTTCATAATTATGTAGTCAAGGACATTATGTAATTTAATCGTGGACAATGTAATTTGATTTAGAATTCAAATTATGTGAACTGTAGTTTCCTTTTTGTACTATATGGACTGTGGATAGAATGTGGATGATGGAATAATATTTTTGTTTAATTCCGTTGTTCTATGACTATATTTGTGTACATCTCAGCTTAATGTATTTGTTGGGTCAATGTCCCACTGTAGCAATACTCATTATACCGACGTGGGTTGGTGTAATCGTACCGGTATAAGGAGGGTTGTTACAGAGATTGGTATCAGAGAAACCAGGTTGAGATTGTACATATACATATATATTTATGCCATCATCTTCATTATATACTAAGTCCTTATAGTTTGTCCACATAGTTAAGAAAATAGTTAGGAATTACATAGTGTAGTTCCTAATTGTGATTAATCTGTTTTGCAGGCTATGGCTTCTCGTGGCAGGCGAGGTGCTCATGCTAGAGAGGATGAGCCTAGGCATGAGGAAAGGGATGAGCAGCATGCCCCAGCCCCATAGGGACCTACTGTACTTCTTCCATCGCCGCCAGTAGACTATGGGGTGTTCATGCAGGGTCTGGTACAGGCCATGCAGACACAGAGCCATACTTAGGCTGCACTCCAGGCTCAGCTGGAGGCTCAAGTAAGAATAATAAATATAGTAGTCTATTTTACTAAATTGCATGTTTGTTATGTGGATGTATTGTATATGTGTTGCTTATATTGTTTGTTGTAGCAGGCTCAGGTGCCAGCTCCCCAGGCTCATGATCATGGTGGACCTTCCATTATGGAAAGGTTGAAGAGGATGACTCCACCCTCTTTAAGGGGAGAGTGACCCGTTGTTGGCAGAGAGCTGGTTGAGGGAGATCGAGAAGATCTTCCGAGCGATTAGGTGTGCTGAGGATGACAGGGTCACGTTAGCCACCTATATGCTACAGGTATGTGCTAATTGCTTACGTGTTTATTTTCTTTAAGTCTAGATTATCTGGTTTGGTCCTTATGGATGGTTTAATGCAGGGGAGAGCCGACGTGATGTGGTCCTTGTTACTACGTACTCGGTTCGAGGACGGTGCTGTAGAGGTGGCTTGGGACGCGTTTGTGAGGCTCTTTCGGGCCAAGTTCATCCCCGAGCACATCTAGGACAAGATGGAGCAGGAGTTCCTTTCCTTGACTCAGAGCTCCATGACCGTACTGGAGTACGAGGCCAGGTTTGCCGAGATATCAAAGTATGCACCTCATATTGTGGCTGATGAGCGTAGGAAGGAAAAGAAGTTCGTGATGGGCTTGAAGCCATCACTGAGGATGTGGTTGGTGGCGTTTGACCATCGTACTCTCAATGGGGCTCTTAGCGCGGCATGTCGGCAGGAAGGCGAGATGGAGCAGTACCTTGAGGAGAAAAAGGCTTCGGAGAAGAGGCCTGCTCCACCTTTCCAGAGGCAGGATAAGAAGAAGGCGGTGTACCAGTCACCACAGCATCCAATGGCAGCCAGGAGTCATCAGGTATCTTCTCAGCATTCCCCTAGTGGCCAGAAGGAGTGTCCTCATTGCGGGAGGGCACATGGTGGTACAGAATGTTGGAAGATGGCGGGAAAGTGCCTCAAGTGCGGGAGCATCGAGCATAAGATCAGGGACTGCCCTAGACTTCAATAGGGAGTCTAGCACGGTGCAGCACCAACCCCAGCAACAGTGCCTGCTACAAGTCGACCAGGAAGGCCTTGAGCCCAAGCTCGAGTGTTTGCATTGGCTCGAGAGGACGCCGAGTAGGCGGAGCATGTTACCGAAGGTATAGTTCTATTCATGGGTGTGCATGCTCAGGTTTTATTTGATATGGGTGCCACTCACTCGTTCATTTCCGAGCAGTTTGCTAGTCAGTTAGCCTTAGAGTCAGGATTAGAGTCTGAGGAGATAGAAGTCCCTTTGTCTATGCACACACCTACGGGTATGGTATCGACTAGGAAGTGTATTCTGTCTTTACCGGTGTGCATCGAGGATAGAGTCTTAGAAGGATGTTTCTTCTTGCTAAAGATGAGGGACTACGATGCTATTCTTGGTCTGGATTGGCTAGAGGAGCATTATGCGTTAGTGGATTGTCGTGGGAAGAAGATTGTTTTTCGTATTCCTGGTGAGGATGAGTTTTCACATCCATTGCCAAAGAACTTAGCGGGAAAGTTTGTTATCTCCGCCATGAAGGCAATGAGAATGGTAAACAAGGGTTGTGACGCTTTTCTTGCCAGTGTGGTATTAATACCGAGAGCTGATGAGTCACCTACTCTTGAGGAGATTGAGGTAGTGCAGGATTATCCAGATGTCTTTCCCGATGATTTATCTGGATTGCCACCGGCTAGAGAGATAGAGTTTACTCTAGAGTTGCTTCCAGGCACCTCTCCTAACTCGAAGGCTCCTTATCGGAGGGCACCTACGGAGTTAGCTGAGCTAAGGAAGCAGTTGCAAGATTTGCTAGATAAAGGATTTATACGCCCTAGTGTATCTCCATGGGGCGCACCTGTATTGTTTGTAAAGAAGAAGGATGGATCACTCAGGTTGTGCATTGATTATAGAAAGCTAAACCAAGTGACTGTGAAGAAGAGTTATCCCTTACCTCAGATTGATGATATGTTTGACCAGTTGCAAAATGCATCAGTCTTTTCCAAGATTGATTTGCGATCTGGCTATCATTAGTTGAGGATTAGGAGTGAGGATGTGTCCAAGATGGCCTTTAGGACTCGTTATGGACATTATGAGTTTTTGGTTCTTCCGTTTGGTCTGACGAATGCCCCTGCAGCATTCATGGATCTCATGAACAGGGTGTTTAGGCCTTATTTAGATAGTTTTGTTGTGGTTTTCATCGATGATGTGTTCGTCTATTCTCCGGATGAGGCCACACACCGTCAGCATTTGAGGGTAGTATTAGAAGTTCTCCGAGAGCACAAGCTGTATGCAAAATTCAGAAAGTGTGATTTTTGGATGCACGAGGTTCATTTCCTTGGGCATGTTATCTCTAGTGCTAGAGTAGCAGTTGATCCAGCAAAGGTCCAGGCTGTATTGGATTGGGAGATTCCCTGGACCGCATCGGAGATTCGGAGTTTTCTTGGTTTGGCGGGTTATTATCGGTGATTTATTAAAGGATTTGCATCCATTGCCGCTCCATTGACTAAGCTAACCAAGAAGGGTGTGAAGTTTGTATGGTTAGAGGAGTGTGAGAGTAGCTTTCAATTATTGAAGGCTAAGCTTACTTCCACTCCGGTATTGGTTTTACCCAGTGGTGATGAAAGTTTTGCCATCTATATGGATGCATCTCGGATTGGCCTTGGCTGTGTTTTGATGCAGCAAGGAAGGGTAGTAGCGTATGCTGCTTGCCAATTGAAGGAGTATGAGCGTAACTATCCGACTCATGATTTGGAGCTTGCAGCAGTAGTTCATGCACTAAAGATCTGGAGACACTATCTTTATGGTGTCAGATTTGAGGTGTTCACTGACCACAAGAGCTTGAAGTATCTTTTCTCCCAAAAGGAATTAAACTTGCAGCAAAGAAGATGGATTGAGTTCCTGAAGGACTATGACTTCAACCTTCAATATCATCCTGGAAAGGCGAATGTCGTAGAAGATGGTCTCAGTAGGAAGAGGTCGTCACTCCAGCAGGATTGGAAGATGTTGGAAGATGCTGCTTGTGTGATGACTGGGTTAGAGCCATTGTGTCGGGCTTTCGTGGCTCAGTTGTCCATTCGGTCTACTAACCTAGATTAGGTGATCGAGCAACAGAAGGCCGACCCTAGACTCCAGGAGTTAGTGGGAAAGGCAAGCATTGCTTGTGATGAGGATGGAGTGATTAGATTTCATCATCGAGTCTGTGTTCCAGATATTGTAGATGTCCGTGAGCATGTGTTAGCAGAAGCTCATAGGTTGAGATTCTCTATTCATCCGGGTAACACTAAGATGTACTAGGATTTGAAGAGATATTTTTTGTGGTCTGGCATGAAGAAGGATGTAGCGGAGTATGTGTCTAGATGTTTAGTATGCCAGCAAGTGAAAGCCGAGCGGCAGCGACCATTTGGTCTTATGCAGAAGATGGAAATCCCAGTATGGAAATTTATTTTTTTTAGTAAGCAGTCCTCAGAGGCCTGTCTAGGAGAGTGCACCCTCCCCCAGAGGGGGAGAATGGTCCCACTGCACCAGAAGGAAACTCTGGGCCAAGATATAAAAATGAACATTATGAGTAAGAGTACAAAGTGAGGAGCGACTACCCGCTAGATCAGCCTAATGTTCAAAAGACCTGATCTATCAACCAGAAGAGGTCCTTTACAAGCATAAGGTAATCTATTAAAGCCCCAAAAAACCTCATTACATATAGAAGAAATCGAATGATTAGCAACCCAGTCAGCCACTTGATTTGTTTCCCTGAAAACATGGGAGAGAATAGTAGCATTTCCCTGTAACAGATCCCTAGAGGGACGCCACCAGCGCTGAATGTGCCAATTGGAACACTTCCCTTTCTGAATAGAGTGAACAAGAGTAGACGAATCAGAGTAAATTTCAGATAGGCAAAGTCCCAGGAAGTATGTCAGGCGAAGGCCATCCCACAAAGCTCTTGTTTCAGCAATAATGTTGTTCCCAACGCCATAGAAATTTGCAAAGGCAAGGAGAATTGTTCCACGCTTATCACGGATGCACCCACCACCGCCACAGAAGCCAGGATTCCCTTTGGACGCCCCATCAACATTTAAGCAAAAGTCCACAAGTGGAGGGATCCAGCGAACTAACTTCATCCTCTTAGCCGCAGTATGATAAGTAAAACCATAGGAGTGAAGGATCTGATAGGTAGCCAAAGAATGATCAGTTTTGAACATCATCTTCCCAAGAGCAAGACCAATGTGAAGTTTGATACTTCGAATGATATCTGCAGGTCATCTTTGTTGCTGATCAATCCTCGCCGCACAACGGTATTTCCAGAGCTCCCAGAGCATTAGAATAAGACAGTACATGGAGATAAACCCAAGAGGAGACTGAACATTGGCATTGTGAATAAAACTCCAAATCCTAACAGTAAGTTGTGGGTGGAGGTGAATGTTATTAGGGACCAAGGGAAGGAACCATCTCCACATGTGAGCTACAATGTCGCTGCCAATAAAGACATGATTTATATCTTCACACTGAGGGGAAGCACAACAATTACACTTGGAAACCACAGGAATTCCACTCTCTGAGACTCTTCCATCCACCGCCACAGCTCTGTTAAGGAGTTTCCAGCAAAAAAGAGATGCCCTGGGATTGAATGAGTGGTGCCAAATCATGAGGATAGGAGGCCGGCGAATTCCATTATGTCTAATCAGATCATAGGTAGAGGAAGCAGAAGAGGAAGCAGCCCATATGCATTTATCCTCTTCCTGCGTTAAAGATAAACCATTAAGGGCCTGAGTAGGAAGTAAGGACCGAATGGGATGAGATAGGTCCATGGATACTTCCTGCAATGAAGTACTTGCTGGCAAAGGCCCTGGAGGGTCTCTGCAAAAGGCCGTTCCCCATACCAGATGTCGTTGAGAATGTCTATTCTATCGCCCTTGCCATGAATCCACCTGGTATTAGAGTTAACAATGGAATTAGCGGCCAGGAGAAGGTGCTTGGGCATACCAGGAATCTGAGAGTATTGATTAACAGCAAACTGCCTTCTAGCATAGGCAGACCATAAAGAAGTACCATGACGCATATTCCACATTTGTTTCACCGCAAGGGAGGTTTGAACATGGTGAATATTTCGGATACCTAAACCCCATTCCAGCTTAGGATACCTAAATCCCAGTATGGAAGTGGGAAGCTGTCACTATGGATTTTGTAACGGATTTGTCCAGATCAAGGCAGGGCAATGACTCGATTTGGGGAGTGGTAGATAGATTCTCGAAGACTGTGTATTTCTTTCCTATAAAGAAGAAGCAGTCAGTTGAGAGTTTAGCTAGATTGTATGTTAGTAGTATTATTAGATTTCATGGTGTGCCGAAGTCGATCATTTCAGATCGAGATTCAAGATTTACTTCGAGGCTGTGGAAGGGTCTTCAGGATGCTTTAGGTTCTGAACTAAAGCTTAGTTCAGCATTCCATCCCCACACCGATGGACAGTCGAGAGGACTATCCAGACGCTCGAGGATATGTGCTAGATTGGAAGGATGATTGGGACCGTCATTTACCTCTTATGGAGTTTGCATACAACAACAGTTTTCATGGAGTATCGGTATGGCTCCATTTGAGGTGTTGTATGGTAGGCCTTGTAGATCTCCTTTATGTTGGGAGGAGACTGGCGATAGGTAGCTAATCGGTCCGGAGTTAGTCCAGGAGACTTTGGATAAGATCCAGCTGATTAGGAAGAGGCTTGTTGCGGCACAGGATAGGTAGAAGAGTTATGCCGACAACAGGAGGAAGGATTTAGAGTTCGAGGTAGGTGAGCATGTCTTTTTGAAGATATTGCCTACTCGAGGTGTAGTTAGATTTGGCAAGCATAGTAAGCTAAGTCCCAGATTCATTGGCCCGTATAAGATTCTCAGACGATTGGGCAACGTGGCATATGAGCTAGCTTTACCTCCAGCTTTGGCTAGTGTTCATCCTGTTTTCCACGTATCTAGGCTCAAGAGGTATGTTCGAGATCCATCTCAAGTAATTAGTCACGAGCCAGTGGAGATCCAACCAGATCTATCTTATGTGGAGCAACCGGTAGCTATTCTTGACCGGAATGTTCAGCATCTCCGGAACAAGATGTTCAGCATCTACGGAACAAGAGCATTGCGTCGGTGAAAGTATTATGGTGTAACTTCTCAAGAGTGGATGCTACTTGGGAGCTTGAGGATGTAATGAAGAAGAAGTATCCTCAGTTGTCTAAGTAGTGTTGGTCTAACTTCGAGGATGAAATTTTTTTAAGGGGGAGAGGGTGTAAGGCCCTCGAATTTTGGCCCATTTTAGTTAGATTTGGTCATGTGATGTGTATATACCTTATGCATATAATTGAGTGTATGTGTATATATATGTATAAGTATTTATATTTGTACATGTATATATGCATATATTATATACATGATGTTTTATTTAATAATTAAGTTATGTACATTGCATGTATAAACCTAGAGTAACCAGAATTATTGAAATTCTGTGTTCTGGCCGAAAACCCATTTGGCGTCAACATGGATTGGCGTTAAAGGGGAGCCAACATCCACATCGATGGACACTAACCCCAGTCAGGCAGCCAAGGATCTCGATGTCAACTTCCTCAGATTTGTTGCGGTTCAGATCCAGAAATGCCCGTGATTTCTTCGCTCTCTGTTTTAGAAACCGTCGTCCAACGGCTACAACCCCCACCTTATCAAGTCCCCGAACCATTGACCTTATAAAACCCCTCTCTTCGTTGAGATTGGGTCCTTTGGCTCTTGAGTCAAAAACCCTAATCTTCTGTGCGAACTTGAGTTTTGAAACCCATTGATCTGGTGATTGGAGGCTCCATCCGGCGTTCTACCACAACTAGAAGAGAGTCTGAACATCAAGGAAGGCTTCCCGACTCCGGTGTGCAGCAATATTCATCACAGAACCCAGATCTAAAAGTTTTGAAGGATTCTTGGCACTAGCCGAGGAGATCTTCTTCGACCCATATTTCTGTCTATAGATTTTTACAAAGGCAAGTAACCCTTGAACATTGTTCATACATACGTCTAGTAGGTCTAGGTATTTTTGTAGATTTTTCTCATGTCCTGGAACCCCATTTTCATCAAGTTTTTTGCGTTCAGTCTGTGTTTGCATAGTCTGGAACTAGACGACAACCTTTGCTGCCATTTAGATCGGAGATAAACGGCCACTGATGCTGGCGCTTACCTTGTAGACGGCCACTTGTGTGCCGTTGAGTTCTTCAAGCAGTGGCAGAATGCCTGTTTTCCCTATAAAAGCTATTTTTCCCGATTTTCCAATATGAGGATATATGGTAAAAAATATTATATTGTTAAGTATCTCTAGAAGATCATGTTATGTAGTTTTGGTGAATTTTTGTTAATTGTGTTATTTATTAAAATTGTTGAAATGTTGCCTTGAAAATGCTTAAATCTTACTAATTACTGTTAGTATGGCTCTGTGTTGAGTGGCAATGTCAGAAATTTTCTGTAACATGTACATGTGTATCAGGTTCTGTTATAAAATTTAGGCGAATTTCTGATGACTATATGAATAATTAGATTTTCCAGAATATAAAATAGTAAGCATGTATTATTCTCTATTAAACTATATGATGCAGGGTAAATTCCCAGAAATTTTAGAGAATATCATGACTATTAGATAGAAGTTTTAGAATAGATAAATGCATCTATAATACTGTGTACCAAGTTTAATTGAGTTCTTGATAAATTATGTAGTATGTTTATTTTGATTATCATAAATTATGTATGATTCTGAAAAATATGAAAAATTGTGTGTGTGATGATTGACCTGTGATCAATCTGTAGTAAAATTTTCATGCTGTTTGGATAACAGTGAGTGTCAATTTGGATTTAAACATAGAAAATGATTAATGTGGAGCATGCTTATGATAAATGGGTTATAATTTAATGAATTGTAGCATGATTGGAGTTAGTTGTGACCTGTTTAACATTGTAAACAGTAGTATCATGCTAGGTAAACTAAAGCATGTGTACATATGTGGAATTAGAAATTGTGTGTGAAACGGTGTACAAATAGTGTGTAACCAATGTGAATTACGTAAAACTATGCCATAGCTGACACTGCTACCTTAGAGGGTTGGGGAACTGTACCGTAGCAAATCCCCTATGGGAAGGTTCTTGTGTGTGAAATCCCATGGGCAATTGGGATGAAATCCTAGAGGTGGACAAGTACCACTGGTTAGGGTGGAGAGTGCTTCTCCTGGTTCTGTGCAGTTAACCAAGATCTACCACTGTATTGCCTAGGTGATAGGTATGTGAATGTGATGTGTGTGTCCTTCTAGAGGTGGTTTGGACTATGTGTCACGGCATTTAATGTGAATAATGTGATTGTACATGAGTAAAATATGAGATTGTGGAATGTGTGGATGAACATGTGAAATTGTGAAAGTTAATGTGATAGCATGCGAATTAATGAAACATCATGTGAGAATTATTAAATCCATGTTAAAACAGAAAGCTAATCATGTTTATAATGGTATTAAATGTGTGAAATTGTACATAGAATCCATGCTAGGAATATTGTTTTCCTTATATGTAATTCCATGCTTAAGTTGTATATGTATTGCAACATGAATGGAAGGAGTTTTAAATCGATTTAGCATGTTTAAAGAAATGTGTAGAGAGCATGTGATAGGTTTATATTTAATGTGAAAGGAAACATAAAGCATGTGTCATGTTCCAAAATGTATAGAGGTTTCATGCAAAGGTTTTAAAGGATTGTTCAAACCATGTTACATGTAATAATTCTTTTAATTGAAAAGTAAAATGTATATATGATGTATGTATATATAGTGTGCATGGATTTACTTGCTGAGCCTATTGGACTCAATCTTGCTTCGGCGTACAGGTGCAGGTGTCTCTACTTCTTCCGAAGAGATAGTCAGGAGTGACTCGGAGCGAGAGTAGCACATTTGTTGAGATTATGCTATTGTACTTTCGTTTCATAAGTATGTAGTCAAGGACATTATGTAATTTAATCGTGGACAATGTAATTTGATTTAGAATTCCAATTATGTGAACTTTAGTTTCCTTCTTGTACTATATGGATTGTGGATAGAATGCGGATGATGGAATAATATTGTTGTTTAATTCCGCTGTTCTATGACTATGTTTGTGTACATCTCAGCTCAATGTATTTGTTGGGTCAATGTCCCGCTGTAGCGATACTCATTATACCGACGTGGGTTGGTGTAACCATGCCGGTATAAGGAGGGTCGTTTTGATTATGATTCTACTTTTGGCAGGTTTTATAAATAAAATATGGAAATACTTTATCGCGTCGTGTCGTGCGGACATGTTTCAAATCCAAGAGGCATCGGACCGTGCCGACGTGATTAGGCCCTAGGCCCCAAAAGTCCTCGCACTCAAGTGCCCGTACATCGAATCCCGAGGAATCTCTGAATCGCGTCTGCCTGTGCCGCCATGATTAGATCCTAGGCATGAATAATAGACCCCCCAGAAGTCGTCGTATTCACAAGCCCACGTGCCAAAATGAATTCGCAGTGGGGTAGGTCGATGCATTTATCGTGTATTCCTAAGACAAACCATCAAGGGCCCAAGAAAATTTGGGTACCAAAAGTTACAACTGAATTTTATTTGCAAGGTCGGCTGGAGCATCCAAATGGTATTTGGATAGTGGGTGCTCAAGGCATATGACAGGTGATAGGAAGTTGTTTACAAGCTTTAGAGATGAAAGTGGTCAAGTCACTTATGGTGATAATGGTAAAGGAAAAGTCTTAGGATGTGGAACAATGGGTACTAAAGAAAAGAATTTGATAGAAGATGTCATATATGTAGAAGGATTGAAGCACAACCTCATAAGCATTAGTCAATTATGTGATAAGGGTCATCTAGTAAGATTTCAGAATAATATGTGTATTATTCAAAAGATTGAAAGACTGTGTCTGAAGCTCAAAGAGTGAAGAATCTGTACACATTACAATTAGCAGAATTAAAAGAAATAAATTTATATCTTGCAACTACCAAAAGTGAAGAACCTGATTTGTGGCATAGAAGATTGGGGCATGTAAGCACTTCGGTGATCAAGAAATTGATTAAGCATGACCTAATTGAAGGTCTTCCATAGATGAAGATGAAGAAATCAGGAATATGTTCAGCCTGTGCAAAAGGAAAGCAGACCAAGACATCTTTTCAGTCCAAAACTGTGGTTACAACTTCCAAGCCACTAGAGCACATTCATATGGGTTTGTTTGGACCTTTAGCGCCTCTTTGGTAATGGGTTGGAGTTAAGATAACTCCAACCCATGTACAAAGTTACACATGTGTAACTCATTATTTGCTTTGGTAATAATAGAGTTAACTTTGATCATATGGTGAGTTAACCTACTTTTGTAAAACACACTTTGGTAAGAACAAGTGAGTTAACCTACCTTGGGAATGGAAAAAGGTGCATTTAATGCTTGTGATCTGAGAGGAAAAAGTGGTTAACTCACTTGAGTAAACTTTGTCCCCCCTCTAGATGTGGGTTACAAAAAGGTGTGTTAACTCACTTTTAACACACTTTTACCCCAACCCACAAAAGTTAACTCTAACCCACTACCAAAGCACTTTTTGAGTTAACTCTAGTTAACTCTGAGTTAACTCAGAGTTAACTCACATTTAACTCTATCCAAAGAGGCGCTTAAGAACAGTCAGTTTTGAGGAAAGATATATGGCTATGTAATAGTAGTTGACTACTCAAGATTCCTGGGTATCCTTCTCGGAAGCCAAATCAGAAACCTTTTCAGCTTTTCTGAAGTTCAGTAAAGTAGTTCAAAAGAATCAGAAATTTTAGATTGTCAGTATCAGATCTGATCAAGGTGGAGAATTCAAGAATGAAGAATTCATGAAGTTCTGTGGAGAGAATGGAATTGAACACAATTTTTCAGCACCAAGAACACCCCAACAAAATGGAGTAGCAGAAAGAAAGAATAGAACACTACTAGACATGGCCAGAACTATGCTTACTGAGTATAATCTACCAAGGTATTTCTGGGCAGAAGCAGTCAACACAGCCTGCTACATCATCAACAGGTGTATGATCAGACCAATACTAAAGAAGACTCCATATGAACTTTACAAAGAAAAGAAGCCCAACATCAGTCATCTTCGGCCTTTTGGTTGTAAGTGTTTTATTTTAAATAATGGTAAAGATAATTTAGGAAAATTAGATGCTAAAAGTGATGAAGGATTCTTATTAAGATATATTTCAAAACCTAGGGGATATAAAGTTTTTAATAGAAGAACTTTAACCATAGAACAAACTGTGTATATATTATTTGATGAAACTAACCCTTCTATAAAAAGAATAGAAGAAGAAGATTGTGTTGAAGATTTATGCAGGGATCTAGAGAAAACATCCCTTGAAGATGATGAAAAAGAAGAAGAAAAGGAAGATCCTCCACTAGAAGAACTTCAACAGCAAGAAGAACAACAAGAAGGACTGCTTAGATAATTGAGGTATCACAGAGATCATCTAAGAGAAAATATAATAGGTGATCCTCAAGATAGGGTAAGAACAAGAGTTATGAACATTCCTTATGATTTTTCTGCCTTAGTTTCTCAAATTGAGCCTAGGACAATAGATGATGCACTTGTTGATGAATCTTGGATCCTTGCTATGCAAGAGGAACTTAATTAGTTCCAACGCAGCCAGGTTTGAACTCTTGTCCCTAGACCTTCTGACCATCCAGTTATTGGGACCAGATGCGTCTTAAGAAACAAAATGGATGAATCAGGAGTAATCACCAGGAACAAGGCCAGACTTGTAGCTCAAGGATATTCCGAAGAGGAAGGTATTGATTTCGATGAAACTTATGCCCCAGTAGCTAGATTAGAGGCAATCAGAATTTTGTTAGCATATGCATGCTCTTTAAACATCAATTTATTTCAAATGGATGTTAAAAGTACTTTTCTGAATGGTTTTATAAAAGAAGAAGTTCATGTTGAGCAACCACTAGGTTTTGAAGATACTAAATATTCAAATCATGTTTTCCGTTTAAAGAAATCACTATATGGTCTGAAATAAGCTCCAATAGCTTGGTATGAAAGATTAAGTGCTTATCTTATATCACATGATTTTATAAGAGGTAAAGTTGATAACACATTATTTATTAAGAAAATTTTCAGAAGGAATCTTAATAGTGCAAATATATGTTGTTGACATTATTTTTGGTTCTACTAATGAATCACTTTGTAAATTCTTTGAAAACCTTATGCAAAGTGAGTTTGAAATGAGCATGATGGGTGAGCTTAATTATTTTCTTGGGTTGCAAATTAAGCAGACCAAAGAAGGTACTCACATTTGTCAAACCAAATACATTTTAGATTTACTTTCTAAATATGGTTTTGACAAGTGTAAGCCCTTAGGAACACCCATGAGTTTAAGAATTAAGTTAGATAGCGATCCACTTGGCAAAAAGGTAGATCAAAAGGTCTATAGAGGCATGATAGGATCAATACTCTATATTAGTGCTAGTAGACCAGATATAATGTTCAGTGTATGTTTGTGCGCAAGATTTCAAGCTGATCCTAAAGAATCTCATGTTCATGCTGTTAAAAGAATTTTTAGATATCTTATAAATAAAAGTAAATTAAGATTATGGTATCCCAGATGTTCAGATTTCAAATTAATTAGATATAGTGATGCTGACTATGCTGGATGCAAAATAGATAGAAAAGGCACCAGTGGTACTTGTCAAATACTTGATGGGTGCTTGATCTCTTGGTCCAGAAAGCAGAATTCTGTGGCATTATCCACAACAGAAGCTGAATACATTGCAGCTGAAAGTTGATGTACTCAACTACTATGGATCAAACACCAGTTGGAAGACTATGGTCACATACTTCAAGAAATTCTAATGCTGTGTGACAATACAATTGCAATTAATTTGACCAAAAATCCTATCCAGCACTCGAGGACAAAGCACATTGAGGTTAGAGATCACTTCATCAGGGACCATGTATGTAATGGTGATATTTTACTTGATTTTGTTTCTACAAAAACATCAACTTGCTAATATCTTTACTAAACCTCTTCCTGAAGATAGATTTACACCTATTAGAAGAGAACTAGGCATGTGTAATCCTGATTAAATTGCTAAGATGTATTCATACTTGAATCATGTATTAAGAAATTACTGTGAAATATTTCAAGTATAAATTGTATGTTGAATCTTCACTGTGAATTTTTCTAAGTCTCAAGATACGACTCTTGCAGTCGGAGACATAATCCAACTCATGTTGAAATTATGTATTCGACTCTTGCAGCCGGAGACACAATCCGACTTCGTAGAGTCGAAGTCTGAAAAGGTGCGTATTAATTTAAAATAACAAATGAAATTAAGACACATTTATTACGCAACGGTTCAATCAATCAATCGCGTCCATTCACCCTGAAATCTCTAGTCAGTTTTTTTTCAACCTCTTTATTAGGACAACCCTCTCCTATCTGAAGAACTCTCTTGTCGTCTTCCTCCTCTTCGCACCTACACTGTTCATCTTCTCCGGCAGCCATCTACAAAGGAACTCGAAGACCCTCATTTTCTCTGAAGGAAGGTAGGATCCTTGAACTCTAAACTGCATTTCTCTCACTCATTTGACAATTTTTTGAGTCTTCTCCCTTTCTTCCTATCTAGATGGCATCATCTAGGGCTCCGAAAGAAACTCAGTTGACCCCTGAACAACTCCAACACATTTCCTCTGCTAAGTTTTCAGTCTGTCCAGGAAAAGTTGTCGACTTTTCTCATTTCCATGGTAGCCTGTTATAGGTAGAAAAAACCCTAGCAGCAATGGGTTGGACTAGATTATGTTAGATTTCTGAGCCCACAGTTGATAATGCACTTAAGGCTTTCTATGTTTCCCTCCAAGTATCCTCCGAAAGGTCAATCACTGGGTATGTGAAAGGGATCTATGTTTCCCTCCAAGCATGAAGGGTCTGCTAGTAAGTGAGTTATCTGCAGAGAAAAGGATCATCCATTTAGTCATCTTAAATATTGACTCCAAGGGATGGAACCCATTTTTCCATAACTACTAGGGATGGTAGTTTACTTTTTTGGGCCATTCAAAGGCATAGGGTAAATTTGCCAGCAGTTATTTTAGAGAAAATGATAGCCTCAAAAAATTTGTAGAAGTCCCTACTTATGGACCTCTGCTTACTTTAATTTTCAAGAAATTTTCAGTGAATTTGAGTGGTGAAATTTCTACTGGAGTTAAAGAAAAAATTGGCTTATCTACCTTGAGAAGAAGCCATTATGTCTTGGTAGATAGAAGTCAAAATTTATGGCTGAAGGACTCTATGCCCCAGTGCACACATGAAGTTTATCCTGATGAGGCACAAGTTTCCTCATCCATTCCAGCAGATCAGCAAGAAGAGAGAATAGAAACAAATGTTCAAGAAGAAGAGCCATTTCAGCAAAGTCAAGTTCTTGTCTCCCCTCCAGATAAACATGCACCAGAAGAAACTATCAATCAAGTGCTAAGAGATTTAAGAGGAAAAGGCGTAGCACAAGATCAATATGATATTCCTAGATCTACTCCACCAGTACAATAAATTGAAGAGAGGCAACACCATTCCTCCCCTTCTCAGTTTGAGACTGGGCCAAGGTCTCAGGGGGAGAGTAGCAACAGTTTGTCGACCATTTTGGATTTACTGACAAGGCAACAAGAGATCTTGTCAGTCCTTCAGTTGCAAGTGGAATTTGTAGATGCAAAGTTTGATGGTTTGGCTGATGAGGTCAAGCAAATGAAAGACCTCTTACTTCAGTTAGTGTGCCAACAGGGCACTAATCAGCCTTATGCTCCTCAATCCACTCATCAAGAAGAGCAGCCACCAGTGCAACAGCACCAAGAAACCCCCAGCACAACAATTGTTTGATCATGTTGAGCAGCGGCCAGAGCAAGAGAAGGAGCATCAGCCTGAGCAGCAACCTGAGCATCCGTTTGAGCAGCAGCAGCAAGAGCAAGCGCCAGAGGAAATTCTGCCCCAAATGGCTATTGTGGAAGTTCAGCAGAAGGATCAGAAGCAGTAATCAGTACTAGAGGAGCCTCCAGAAGCAGCAGTAGAGGAAGATGAGCAGAAGCAGAAATTCCCTCAGAAGTCTAGGCCTAAAAGACCTCTAGAGTCTCAAGAGTCTGATGTTGTTGCTGGGTCCAAGATCAAGACCTTTAAGAGGAAGGTGAAGAGAAGTGTGAGGCCCCCGAATTTTGTGCATTTGATACTGTTTATTTGATGCATATTATAAACAATTGTTAACTCATGTGCATGTATATAAATATATGTTATTCTTGTGTGTATATTATAGTTATTTATTTTTGTGCTTAGTGTATTTAAATAAGCTAGTGCATATAGTATGAATTGTATTGTGCATGTGTGTTTACTTAATCATTTTTGTGTTCTGTCAGAAATTCCTTTTAATGTCAATATCTCTTGACGTTAAGAGTGAGTGGATGGCCACTGTTGTGCTATTTACTGTCTCCTGGCGTCAACATCGATGGACGTTGACCTGGGGTCAACGGCAATAAACTCGACGCCTATTTCATCAGCTGTGTGGGTTTCCAGATCTGAAAATGGTAGTGGTTTTGACGTGTTCTCGTTTAGGGAACCTTCCCAACAGCAGGATAACCTACCCCTAATGTTTGCCTGACCCCTTTAGCCTACAAAATACCCATCTTTCGTTCAGATTAGGTCTTTTTAGCTCTTTGTGAAAACCTTAAAATTTTGTGAGGAAACCTAATCTTGGGTGAGTTAGATCTGACGATTGGAGGAGATTTCTGGCGGTCTTCTTCAACAGGGAGCTGCACCTTGGATAGAGGTATCATCCCCGACTCTGGAGTGCAGCCTACATCGATAGGAGGACCAGATCTCAGCGGATTTAGAGTGCCTCCTTGGTAATGGCCGAGGAGGGTTTAATCGATAGATTCATTCCTCATTAGATTTATTTGAAGGCAAGTAGCTAATGGTTCAAGCCATAGACTTATCCTTTAGGTTTTTATTATTTTTCTAGATTTTATTCCATTCTTGGAACCCCAAATTTCAGTGTTTCTGTATGTTGGTCTGCACTGTGTGCAGACAGGATATTGACAGCCACTTTGTTGCCGTCAAGATCCTAGGTCAACGACGGTCGATCATGTCGTTTACTCTGTAGGAGTCTAGACCCTAGACGCAAAGTTCTCTGATTTTTTTTCAAGAACAATGTGTGACTACATGTGATGTGATTTTGGGGAAAATTTGCGAAAACATGTATGTGGTTAGAAAATGTAGTCCTGTCTAATATGTGCAGTGGATCATGCCATGAAATATTGATGATTTTCCAATGATAATTGTTATTTATGAAATTTCTATTGTCATGAAATATACAGGGTTTGATAGAGTTTGATTCGGGAGAATTAGAATTGATGCATGTTATGTTTTCAGAAAATTATCATGAATTCAGTACCATTGTATACAAGCTTTAGGACTGTTGGAATAGATAGTTCACTATCCTTCATGCTTAAATGAACTATCCTGTTAAATTTCATGAAATTAGTGATAACTATTAAAAATAGTGTTTCTACTCCAAAAATTGTGGAAAATTTTAGATATGTTCCTTGTACTGTATGTGAATCGTGGTTAAAATTTGGTAGGATTCTAAGTACTGTGCAGAGTGCTATTAGTTTCTGAATCTTTCTACACCATGATAAGATAGATTTAAATACAGAATAATTATGTATGTTGAATGTTATTGTTCAAAATTTTTAATGAAGTTAGAACCACTGTTTGCATATTTTATATCTATTAGAATGGATGGTTCACTGTCTACCATTTTCAAATTGAAATATCTTGTAAATTGCCTGAAACCTATGTTTAATATTAAAAATAGTTAAACTGCTATGAAATTTATGAAAAATTAGTGATGTGTTCTGTGATACATACGTACCATGTGGTTAAATTTTCAGTCTGTTCTGATCACTTTAGAATGAATTATGAATTTCGGAATGTTCCATACCGTAAATTGAATGTTAAGGCTCAACCAAGTTTAAAAATGTGATAAGTTATATTCCATGATATATGTGTGTGCATGTGCATGGGAAGTGAGAGGACAAGTGATATATGTGTGTATAATGATTAATGTGACAACATAAATAAATGTGCCCATAAGACACTGCCACCATAGATGCTTGGAGCTGTACTATAGAAGTGCCCTACAGGAAAGCTCAAACATGTTACTTGATACTCGAGGAAAGGGTCTTGTGAAATCGTGATACCCGAGGTAAGGGTCTTGAGAAATCCCGAAGGTGGACAAGTTCCACTAGTAATGGTGGGAAGGGCTTTCCCCGGTTTCTGCAGGAACCAAGACTTGATCACTATACTTGGTGATTAAGTATGTGAATGTGAACGTGTATGTGCTACATCATCTTCTAGTGGTGGTTTTCGTTGTGTCTTGGCATTGTGTAAAAATGAACATGAGTATAATGTGAAAAATGATATGTGAACGTGGCACAAGGTATGTGCAAGATATATGTGGATGTGGAACATGTTATGTGCAAAGTGAAGTGATAAGAAATACGTGAATATGAAAGTGAAAACCATGTGAAATGTTGTGTAAATAAAATAGATGTAATGTGAAAGTAAGCTCATGTGAAAACCAAAGTAAAAGTACATATGTTCATGTCCTATGTGTGTTAATGTGAATTATGATAAAAATGATATTATGTTTAGTACTATGTATGGGTGTATATTTACATATCCATGAAATATATTTACTTGATGTGCATGTGCTTCGTATCATGTTGTAATTTAAATAATGGCCATGTGTTAGTGTCATGTGAGAGTAGAATATGAAAGCATGTGATGGTATGATTGTGCTTATGTAAATGATACCATGTTATTAGTATCCATTTTAGATTATTGTTTTACATGTGATAGAATAGTTGTTTAATACGATTCCATGTTAATTCATTTATGTTATAGCATGAGCATGTATGACTTAATTGCTGAATTTTAATAGGTATAATAGTGTTAAATTGTTATAAAGTATGTGTGATAGGTATATAGTTTGAATTTTAAGTTACTTGCTGAATCTATTGTGTAGACTCACCCTTGCTAAACATTTCAGGAGATTTAGTACTGAGGACTTGGCAAGATCTGAAAAGTAGCGCGAAGGATAGATTGAAGATTGTATTTTCTTTACTAATGTGTGATGTAAAATTTTAACTTGAACTTTGGTTATGTAATTGGAACTGGCAACATGTTAATGGTTATTATGATATGTCATTTCTTTATTGGACTATATAGACTGTGGTATGTGGATTAAAGTTGATGATATAAGAATTTATTTAAATTCCATTGCAATAGTGTTCTCTATTTATGTGTATCTCAGCCCATTTGTTACTTATTGGGGTTTTCTCCCCTATAGCGGCTTGCTCTCATCCGATGTGGGTTGGTATAACCGTACCGGGTAGAAGTGGGTCGTTACAAGAAGACTCCATAGAAATGGTAAACCTGTATCTTCTTCTCCTCCTCCTCCTGAACCATCTCCCTCTGTTCAAACCCCTACTACTGATCTTGCTCCTCCAGAACCTGAACAACCCCCTACATCCTCATCTCTTCCTATTGCACCCACTGCTCCCCCTCCTTCCATTCTGGAACAACCTCCAGTCTCCACTTCATCTGATCCTCCTCCCTCTTCATCTATTCCAAAGGATCAGCCACTTGCTTTTGACAATGTGAATCTCAAAATCTATCCATTGAAATACAAATTCAAACAATCTCCAAAAAACATTCCTCCTCTCCACACAAGACCTCCCACCTTCTTTTCTTCTCTTCCCACTGCCTCCACACCAGTAGCAGGGAGGTCCACCCTCACTATCTCTGAAATACTTCCTAGTATACAACTTTCATCTAGTGGTGGGCGGATGTTGAAAGACAATCCTACCAAGCTACTTCCTCCCTTCTGGTATGCCTTCATCTATCACTCTGAACATTATATGAACCTATTCAGAGAATTTTTATCCATTAAGGCATTCCTTGAAGTTCATGAGATGCCAGGTTTGACCTTTGAAGATTGGCTTCCCACTATCATCCATTCCACTCAAGTAGTTCTGTCTGATCTCCAGCTCATTTCTCAGAAATGCCATACTCTTAAATCTAAAGAATTTCTTGAACTCTCTGGTGAAGCCACCAGGTACTAGAAAACCCAGTCCAGGAACCAATTTATGGATGTTTATCTCCACCTAAATTTTAGGTTCTTTGACTTGTTTGGCTCACACATTAGAGACTCTCAGGCCAAGTTCACTAGGATGAAAGAATTCAATTTTGCCAGATTCAAATTGGGGCTGCCTGATGTCACTAAAGGCCAATGCGAAATGCTTATCAGAGGTCAGAGACAAATTACTCCCTCCATGATAGTTGGACTTCCATATGGTTTATATCCATCCTTTGTTGGTACCATTTCTGCCAGGAAAGACTTTGCTCAAGCAGTCTTCAACAGGCACATCCAGATAGCCACCAGATTCAGAATCAAATACCAATTGAGACTGTCTCTCCATATATTTGTGCTTATGCAAGCTCCAAAGAATTCCCAGCAATTGATTGATTTCCAACTTTGTTTTGTTGAGTCTGAGAGGTTCACAGAATATCAATGGGCAGCAGCTTACCCTGAGGATCATGCAGATTGTGAGAAGCTAAAGATTTCTGTCTCTGTGTATCTAAGCAAAGGATATCAAGTCCTTTGCAAAACTATTGCTCATAAGTGGAAGCAGAGGTACTTGGTTTACTATCAAGCTAAGGAAGCAGCTATCACTCAAGGCTTGCACTGGACCATTACTGTGCATGACTTTCTCCATCTAGTAGCCTCTAGGAAATTTGTTCCTCTCAAGAATCTTTTGAGCCGGAATCACTATTTCACCAAGCTTGCTTGGTACCACAAATGCCACATTAAATCTCATAGGAAACTCCCTTCTATAGGTCCTAACTATAAAATTGATATCAATCATTTGAGAACTTCATCCCTTAAAATGAGAAGAAGTTGTGGGACCTTCTCCAGCCTTACCTAGATCAGATCCCCCGTTCATTGTATTTACCAAGCTCTTTATCTAGATCTTAAACACTACTCTGTATCTGCATATTTAAATTTCTGAATACAATCTACGTTGATTTCTCTTTTTTTTTGTGTGTTGTTAATATATCTCTTTCTTTCTCTTTTGCTATCTTACCTTTTATGTTAATGTCACAAAGGGGGAGAAAGATGTAAGAAACAAATCACTAAAACTCTCCAAGAGTTCCTATGCTTGAATCTACAATTTGTTTTTCACTGTCTATTTAATGTTTTTGTCATTAACAAAAAGGGGGAGAATTGTTGAGCAACTACCCCTAACAAAAAAATTTAGGATTTTAAATTATTTTAACCATGTGTTTTTGCTATGACAAATCCTATAAAAGACTTTCTACAAATTAAATATACATATCACAGACAAATAGTTTGGACAAACTCAATCTCGAAAATTGTCTAAGTCCACAGACATCACAATTTGACTGTCGACTCCGAGTCCTTTAGAATCGAAAAGTTCTGCACTAGATCATCTCTAAAATTTTCCAAGTCCAGTCTATCCGACTATCAACTCCGACTTCATAAAGACGAATACTTCAGAATCTAACTCCTCTAAATCTGACTTCCTACAGTCAGATACTTCATTTTGGACTTGAACTCTCAGAAGTCAAATTCTTCTATATCCGACTTCTAAAGTCGAATCCTTTCTCTGGTTCTGTCTAACTCCATGGAAGTCAAATTATATCTTTCTAATGCTCTTCTATCTGACTTGCAAAGTCGAATGATATTATCTCAAAGCAACTTCTGAGGAAGTCGAGTTAGCCCATTTCTTCTGTTTTTGTGTTCTACTCCTAGAGTCGAATTGCACTCTCTTCTGAATTCGACTTCACTAACAAGTCCTGTACTTGTATGTTTTCTGTAAAGATATTATTTTATCAACTTATGAAATGTTGATTGCATATCATCTTATCTTCTTAATATGATTTCTGTCAGAATCTACATTGACTGAAAATTCTTTCTCTGTCTATCAAATTATCATTATTTGAATATATTCTGACAAGATGAGACATATTATACTTAAAACATTCATCCAAAATTGTTTATGATTATATCTGAAACATTTATTCAAATTGGTCTCTTGCTTCATGACAGTAGTCCAGATTTTCTTCCAATACAGAAGATATGTTGCATTTATTGTTTTCAGGCGCATGGCATCTGACAGAGGCTCACCTACCACTGTCAGAACTTGGTCCATACCTTTGTATGCAAACTGTCTGTCCATCTTTATTAGTTTGAAAAGCTATCTGTTCAAGGTTTCCATACTTTTTATTTTTCTATAACTTACCTACCTCAGAAAGTATAGAGGTACCCTGTCTCTTTGTCTTGTCTTTGCTGCAGGATATTTATTAAAGCATGTTTTCAACATGGAGCTTTCACAGTCGATTTAATTGGAAGTTGACCTCTTAGCTGTGAAGTTGCAAGCCTCGTCCAAGAAACATTTGAAAGAAGCAAAGACAGAAGGACCTATGGATAACAAACTCTGTAAGCATCCAAAGGATCCTAGGTCTCTTCTCAAATGGCCATATTTCTAACGGCCATTTTCAAATGACTACACACTTCTAAAGAATATAAAAGAAGCCAAAGTTTGAAAGGAGGATACAACTCATACAACAACAAGTGAGCTCAACACTTAGAATTTTTCAGAGACCAGCTAGTAGCAAGAGATCTCCACAAGCCTTCTTCCAAGCTACAAGATTGAGAGCTCCACTTTCAGAAAGACTCTCCAAGCTCTCCCATTCTCACAGAAGTCTTGTTTTTGGGTGGCAATTGTACTCATATTTTGTTCTTATCCATCCTTCTTGCTCAGAAAGGATTTGAGTTGCAACTCTTATCTTTTGTCCTTTCTGAATTAGGCGTGTTTACTCATTCTTGAGGCAAACACAAAAGAATCATTACATTCCCTTTCTGTGTAATTCCTGCCGGAGGATTGTTCCTACTGTTCCCCTCATGTGTAGGGAAGACCTTGTGAAAGGTAGTTTTGTACCCCTGGTAAGAGAAGACTTGCTTGAGAGCAAGTGGGCTTGTAATTCCTCTCAAGGGTGAGAGAAGGCCAAGGTTTATTGGAAGTTAGTGAAATCTCAAGTGGTTGGCTTGAGGACTGGATGTAGGACTTCTATGTGGAATGGGCCGAACCAGGATAAATCTCCTTGTGCAGTTTTGTGATTGTTTCCGCCAATTTACACTTGAATCACACACTACACTAAATACTAACAGATTTATTTAGTGCTGTTTAATTTTAGATAAAATTTTAAAAGTACAAGAAGTCCTATTCACCCCCTCTAGGACATCATTAGTGCCATTTCGATCCAACATTTACATTACTGTTATTTTTCCGGACTTGAGCATAACCTCATCTTTTCTTTGTAGTTTCCCCTCATCGACATATCGCCCTAGACAAACTCGAGGTAGAGTCTGCTTGTCATCGACACCCATCCAAGATCTCACACTAGGGTAAAGCTTCAAAATCACGCGATTAGGTTCCTATAGCTCTTCCCACTGTGGCTCTACATGATGAAGAAATCAGCCAAATGATAAAAGCAGAGTGCTTGATGAATAAGGGGTGCCTCGTGAAGGGTCGCGGTTCTTTAGCCCTCTTGTGAAGGTGTCTTGCCATGCCTCCTATAGGTTACCATTGAAATCCCTACCGAACTGCTGAAGATGGATGCGACTTCTGCCTTAGTTGTAGCAGCAACATTGGTGGTGGTCACTTCTACTCACCCAAGTGTCCCCCATTCGCCATCGCCATCAGCTCTTCCTATAGCCCTGACCCTTCTCAACAAGGCTAGAGGTTTCTCAAGGAGAACATTTATCTGGGCTGGGGCTACCTTGGGTGATCCTGAGACAGTAAAGAATCTTGTAAAGGCTATTACTCTTCCAGTTAAATTCAGAGATATGACATTGCTGGAAGATCAAAACCTCCTCTTCTGGGGCTTGAGTCAGTCACTGTGGTTGGCCAACGCCTTCTACGAAGTTGTCAACTAAAATTGGATCGCAGTTGAGAAGCTGAGGTTCATGGAGGTAGACAAGGTCGTCCTTAAACAACAATTGACTCAGGAGAATGGGGAGGTGGAGAAACAAGACCGAGATCAATAAGCTTCGTTAGTAGGTAGTAGAGCAAGAAAAAACAGTAGGCTAGCTCCAAGTTGCAGCTCAGCAAAGCTCTAGAGTAGGCCAACAAGATTGCTCTTCTTCTGGAGGAGGAGTAGAAGGAACGAGCCAAGAAAAAAGAGGAGTTTGCTTCCCAGCTCGAGGTGGCGGCAGTAGAGGTAAAGGGCTGTGCAGTGGCCGAGTTCCAGGCATCTATAGAGTATCGAAAGATACTGCAATGCTATCTTCATCCAATACACAATTGGATATAACCTCAACACACAACGAGGGTTTGCCCAGGGTTTTCGGATGTCCTTTTGGAGGCTACCTAGGTGGGGCCAGAGGGCTATGAAGCCCTAAACTAGGGCTAGGAGGAGTAATACCTAAGTCTCTCAGATACTGCGACGACCCTCCTTATACCGGTACGATTATACCAATCCACGTCGGTATAGGGAACATCGTTACAGTGGGACATTTACCCAACGCTATCACATGATCGAGATGTATACAAATATAGACACAGAATAGCGGAAGTAAAAGAACTAACTGTCATTATATTTCATCATCCACATTAAACATACATGGTCTATATAGCAATTTAAATGAACTAAAGTCCACATAATGAAAATTCAAAATCCAAATTTCATTGTTTATCCACAATTACAAAGTCTTAATTACATACTATGAAAAATGAAAGTACAATGACGATGATTTCACTACAATCTACTCTCCTCGCTCGGAGTCGCTCTCCACGGTCTCCTCCAAGGAAGTAGGGTCCACTGCTAAACCTGTACGCCGAAGCAAGAGTGAGTCTCAAAGACTCAGCAAGTAATCCACACACATTATACATGCATACATCACGTGCACATCTTACTTTCAATTACATTAATCAATACATGTAGCATGGTTGAACAATGTTAAGAAGAAATCCTATCATGATATTTCTACCAATTTCATAACACAAGATACGTGGTTTAGGCTATTCCATAATAATATACCTACTGCATGCTTTCTATACATTTACTCACATGGTAACAAGATTTACCTTGAGGTTGCAACATGATAGCAATTTAAGCATGGAGGTTTCACACATAAAGAAAGAATGTTCCTAACATGGATTCTACATACTTTTCCACATGCAAATCATAATTGTAAACACATTAAGCCTGCTGGCTTCACATGTATCTAACATCATTATACCACCTTTCACAATTTTACATGCTAACACATTGGTCTCACAAATTCACATATCCACACATTCACATGTTCACTTACACATTTCACAATTTCACTTATACACAATCACATTATTCTATTTTAATTGCCGTGACACATAGTCCAAACCACCACTAGAAGGACACATATAACACATTCACATAACACATAGATGCCACCTAGGCAACACAGTGACGAATCTTGGTACTGTGCAGACCGGGAGAATTATTCTCCACCCTAACCAGTGGTACTTGTCCACCTCTCCCCACCCTAACCAGTGGTACTTGTCCACCTCCAGAATTTCATCCTAATGCCCTTAGGATATCAAACACATTGAGCCTTCCCGTGGGGACTTTACCACGGTACAGTTCCACAGCCGTCTATGGAAGCAGTGTCACACACGGCACATTTTACACATTTTCCGATTTAACACACACACAATTTCACGCAATTTAGCACTTAGCTTCCATCTTCACCAATATGCACATGGTTCAGTTTTCACTAACATGGTGCTATTGTTAATAGAACTTTAACATTCAAAAATTTACCATAATCATGTTGAACTCATTAACAAACTATAATCACATTAAGCATGCTTTAATGACACATTTCTTCATGAAAATTTCACAATATCATCTGTTGTTTCCCAAATCACATGAAATTTTAACCACATGCTGTTTGCAGGTTTCAAATCATACATACAAATTCTCATATTTTTCTGAGCTATGGGGAATTTACAGAAAATAGAACACTCATTCGCATGCTATTCATAAATCAATTTATCATGGAATCACAATGTCATGGTCGAAACTAATAGTTCACAAATCTATGTCCAACATTCACATCATCACAGAAATTTTCCGCAAATTTATTATGCAACCTACAATTTACTGAAAATTTAAAACATCTTATACATGCTCCCTATTTTTCAGTACAGAAATTACAACTAATTGCATGGTCATGGGAAAATTCCCAATTTTCCAGGACATGGACTGACATTCATACACATCATCCAAAAATTTTATGGCATTAAAATTCCTCATGGATTATATGAACTAGAAGCTACCATGTCCAAGATCTTGTCTAACATGCATTTCAAATACATTTATCATTTAACACTATTTACAAAAATTCACAGAAATGTCACAACACTCTTCACTATCCATATTACGTAACATATACAATTTACAATATATCCTCAAGCCTAGAAAACCCGAAAATAGTCATATAAGGAAGAACAATTCACTGTTCTGTCCTGAAGAACTAAACGGAAAGGGATGGCTGTTCATAGATGTTAACGGCAGTATCGCCTGCCGCCAACCTAGGATCTTAACAGCATGTGATTTTGCCGTTAAGTTCCTGTCTGTGCAAAACACAGACTGAACTCCAAAGATCGCGGAATGAGGGGTTCCAGGACTCGAATAAAATTCCAGAAAAATGCCTACGACCTACTAGACATATGTATGAACAATGGGGATGGGTTACTTGCCTCTGGAAAAATCTCCAAGGGGATCAAAAGGGTCGGGAAGCTCCCCTTGGGAAGTGCCAAGAAGCCTCCAAGATCTCCTTGCTCCGGGTTCTAGATTGACGTAGACTGCAACCAGGCATTGGAGAAGCTTTCCCCAACGTTCAGACTCCCCTCTAGTTGCAGTAGATCGCGAGAAGGAGTCTCTAGTCGCCGGATCAAAGCCCACAAAGATCTGGTTTTTCTCTCTTTTTCTCACAGCTAGGGTTTCTCCTTGCCAAGAGCCAAGAGAGCTCTTCCAGTCACAAAGAGGGCTATTTTTATAAGCAATGCCTTGAGGTTTTCCGTTGAAGAGATGGGAGAGCCGTTGGGAGACAGCTCCCCAATCAGAGAGCAAGGTAAATATGGGATTTCTGGATCTGCTACGCACAGAAATTTAGAGAGATAGACGTCCACATACATGGCCGTCTACCTACCTTTTGGCGTCCATCGACATGGACGTTTACTTAACATGAACATCCATCCATGTTGCCGTCAACTTGCTCCTCGGCCAGGGCATGAAACCATGCAGAAAGCCATATCCACGCTATATATATACATGCAATGTATGAAGTATAACATACACACTAACTACGCCATGCAAATGAACATTATTTACAACTAAATATACACATGCATACATAAGTACACCAAGATATTATATACATAGATATCTACGTATGCATACATAATGTTCTACACAAGCATGACTCAACACGCGGCAAAATAAAATGACAAAATTTCAGGGCCTTACAGATACTCCCACTGCAACTGAGGTCAAAGCCCCCACTCTTGATGATGTCGAGGAGGAAGGTGTTAAAGTGCCCACATCATAGCGTGAAGTAGTAGTAGGGGCAGTTCCCACAACAGTGGGTTCAGTGACCAAGGGAGCTTCTTGTAAGGTATCTCTTCTTATACTAGGCTCCAAATAGTATACCAATGTACTCCCCTCTTTCTTTTTCCCTTTCTCCTTTTTTATGTACAAACTTTTAGGGGAAATAAAAAATGAAATTTTCCTTCTTCCTTTCAAACATAATACATCAATTTACATAAAAAATCATCTAAGTGTTTCTACATTCCACATATGAGGTATGGCTCTGCCTTCTAAATTAGTTAGCATGTAAGTGCCTTTTCCACGTACCTTAATAACCTGATAGGGTCCTTCCCAATTGGGAGATAATTTTCTCGAAGCATTGAGTATGCGAGAAGCATCCATATGCCTAAGGACTAAGTCGTTAGGATAAAATCCTCTGTTCTTGACTTTGGTGTTGTAGTACCGAAACATTTGTCTCTAGTACTCGGTTAATTGAATATGAGCTATCTCATGCACCTCTTTACATAAGTCTAGATTCTCCCTTAGACTTCGATCATTATCGATTGGATTAAAATGACTAAATATGACGGAAGGACTACCAACCTCTAGCGGAATAATTGCTTCAGTTCAATAGGATAATTGGAATGGAGGCTCTTTGATAGAAACTCTAGGAGTTGATATGCCCATAGTATGATCGGTAATTCCTCCATCCAATTTCTCTTGGTGTGGCTTAGTCTTGTCTTTGAAAGATAGCGGAAAACATCTATGAAGAAATCTTGAAGGGAGGGGGGGGGGTTGAATAGGTTTCTATCAAATTAAACCAAACACTCCATAGATTTAAAAAAACTAGAGAAATTGAGAACTTCTGGGAAGAGCTTTGATTCAAATTAACATAAATTGAGTATGTGAAATGTGAATTTGAGAAATGCTAGATGATAGCAACCTGATTAATAAGTGTACCTATCAATCATCTAACATTCAAAGTGTAGCACCCTTGATTTTTTAAAACCAAATAAAATAAAATTGTTATTTTAATAAATGAGGAAAATAGATTTAATTAGAATGGATGAGAAATAAGTGAATAAAAGAGAAATTAAATCAAGCCCATTAAGTTAAAACCCTAATGGGTTGTGTAAATGGCTTAATTACAAAATAATGGGCCTAATTATAAGAAGCCCATGATGGGATGGGAAATAATTATCTCAAATTCGGATTTAATTAATTAGTAATTAGTAAAAGTCTAGGATAAGTACTAAATAACTTGTATTTAGCTAAAACAATAGCCCTTAGCCCATCCTAACCCTTTGGCCACGAGATTAGGCCTCATCCTCATCCTAATCAGGTGGATAATTAATGGGAAATTGGAGATAATTACCTATTTTCGGAGTTAGAGGAGAAGAGAAGAGTTAGAAGGTGATAGGACTCTATTAGCTATTATGACTCATCCAATTCGGCCCTAGCTAACTCTAGAACGTTGCTGGAGACTTGAGAGATGAAGGAGAGGCGATTTGGGACGAGGAGCTTGGAGGAAAGGGGCTGGAGTTTGGCTTTCTTCTTCCTTTTTTTCGTCACCAACTAGGGAATTCTTTACTTCGCAAAAAAGGTAGGCAATCTCTCAAGCCAAATCTGTGTAAAAATTACCCTAGGAAGATTCATGTACCTAAGCAAAAGTCCTCTAGTTTCGCTCTATTTCGATCTCCCATGAGGGAGAATTAATTCATTGAATCCCTGTCAGTTCCATGTGCCCGACCTTTCATGTTTATTTTCATACCTCGGCATATATGATCCCATGCCATGAGAAAATTCTCATAAAAGCTACGTTATGTTAGCTTTCAAACGCCCCTGGTTTGCCTAATTTTTATCTTGTATCCATCTCTAATTAATTCATTGAACCTTGTCTATGCATGTTTAGGTCACTGATATGTCACTTGATCACAACATGCCTAAACCTTGTCTATTTCCAAATTAATCATGTTGATAGATCCGTGCGTCTACCTTCATTTAAAACTAGTTTCATGCTTTTTGGATAATCTTGCGATTTTATATGGAATTTAGAAGTGCCCTGTAGCAAGCAGGTTTACCTAGGAAAAAAAGGGTAAATGGCTGGACCCTCCTGATATCGCGGCGGCGCGACCCACCGCGATACCAGTGGGGTCGTGGCTGGCGGGTGAGATGCATTAAGAAACGCGGCGGCCTAAGCCGCCGTGATTCCCGGCGCGAACCGGACCGGGCCGGTTGGTCTTCGGATTGCGACCTGTAAGGAAACGATCGGGGGGCAGCGAAAACGCGAATCCCTAAGGTAGATATCGTTGCTGGTGGTCAGATCGAACAAAAACGGAGAACCTCGCACAGGCAGATCTCATCTTTACCTTTGCGGGGTTTCGTAACTCCCGTATCCGGGGAGGAGGTGGCGCAGGAGGCGCCGGTGCTTCAAGCCGTTCAAGTGTCCGGCCTCTAGACGTATCCACGCGAGCTCCAGACGCAGACGGGATCTCCTCATTCTCCACGCGTCTCCCGGATCTCAGCTCCACCATGTGCCGAAGAGAGGAGAGAGAGGGTGGGGGGCGCCCTGGGAGAGAGAGAGGAGGGGGGCGGCCAGGGTTAAGCCTGGAGCTTGGCCCAGGGTTTAACTCTCAGCGTATATTTATAGACACCGTGGTTTTTCATAAAAACCCAGCCATTGTCTATAAAGAACACCTTGCCCAGTCTGTTTGGAACTCTTATGCGTGTGACCCTCTAGGCCCAACTGCTAGTCCAGTTTTCAGCCCATTAAGCTCAATAACTCTTTATTGACTTATGGTAATTAATTAACATCTCATATTAATTAATTACACAATCAATTATCGTCTCACGATAATTGATCGGGCTTCCAATCAAGTTGGGTGCCAAGCAACACCACTTGATCCTGGAAAGCATTGGGGTTCAGCAACCCATTCAAGGAACCTTTTGTATCATCATTACCACGTGACTATAATCCTTCGCTCGTACAATGCTCCCGAGTGCACTTAGGGTATGGTCAACTGTCAAACCCTAAATTGCACACTCACTCAGTTTAGATGCCACATAACTATATCAGAAAACTCCTTTTCTGATAAGTAGTCTTGCCCTTGCCAGGGACTATCAGGCATCCTTCCGTAGAGCATTCACTCTCCTATTACCGAGAGCGAGCGATCCCATATTGACCACACAATCACCTTCGAAGGTATTCTGCTAGATTCGATCACTTAACTGATTAAGACCTCATGGCTAGAGATCTATAAGTCAAGGTCAAAACCCAGAAGTCCACCAACGAGGTGTCCTTGGTGTCTCAAGTCTAAGGACCAATCACGCCACTGTGACAATGAATCTAGCTGGTTGACAGTAAGGTAATATTACCATCCAACGATTCATAACGGATCAGTTCAGTGAACTCATTCCCCAATGAGCATCTACAGATTCACCTTAGTGTCTCCACACAAGTGACTATGAGACCAGTCACCCTCATTATATGAGCAGGTGCAACCTGTACTAGTCTAACCGGATATTCGATGTCCTTCTCGAATATCCTCCGACTAGGAACAATTAAGAATATACGTTTAAAGGATATTAATCTCATTGTTATGATCTCATCATAATTAATATTCATTGCGTATATTCATGGACTTCATAATGAAACGGTAAACGAATTACACATAATGAATATAAAAGCCTTATTATTATTATCAAAAAACAAGATTGTACAAGTTATGATTGGCTTGAGGACACCCATAACTAACAATCTCCCACTTGGACTAAAGCCAATCACCTTTATGTGTTAAACCCATAGACTCTAGGTGGCCCTCAAACACAATTTGAGTCAAAGGCTTCGTCAGTGGATCTGCAATGTTGTCAACTGAAGAACTCTTTCTACCAGTACATCTCCTCTAGTGATAATCTCCCTGATCAGGTGAAATCGCCACAGAATGTGCTTCGACTTCTGATGAGACCGTGGCTCTTTCGCTTGCGCAATGGCCCCATTGTTGTCACACAGCAATGGGATTGGATCAGAGTCACCTGGCACCACACCAAGGTCTGTGATGAACTTCTTCATCCACACTGCCTCCTTGGTGGCTTCAGCTGCAGCAATGTACTCAGCTTCTGTCGTCGAGTCTGCGGTGGTTTCTTGCTTGGAACTCTTCCAGCTCACTGCACCCCCGTTCAAAGTGAACACAAACCCAGATGTAGACTTGCTATTATCTGGGTCTGACTGGAAATTCGAGTCAGTATATGCTCGAAGTTTCAAGTCCCCTCCTCCATAGACCAGAAATATATCCTTAGTCCTTCTCAAGTACTTAAGGATACATTTCACAACCATCCAATGTGTTTCACCTGGATTTGCCTGATATCTGCTCGTAACACTTAGAGCAAATGCCACATCAGGCCTTGTACATATCATGACATACATGATAGACCCTATAGCCGAGGCATAGGAGACTCTATCCATGGCTGCCCTCTCTTCAGGAGTCTTAGGAGACTGCTCCTTAGAGAGAATAATCCCATGTCTCATAGGTATGAGACCTCTCTTGGAATTTTCAATGCCAAACCTTTTGACAATGGTATCTATGTACATGGATTGGGTCAAGCCAAGCATCCTCTTAGATCTATCTCTATAGATACGTATTCCAAATACGTAGGATGCTTCTCCCAAATCCTTCATAGAGAAGTTCTTTGACAACCAAACCTTTACTAATGATAGCATCCCTACATCATTCCCAATGAGCAAGATGTCATCAACGTAAAGTATGAGAAAAGTGATAGCACTCCCACTGATTTTCTTATACACACATGGTTCATCTTCATTCTTAATGAAGTCATAAGATTTGATAGCCTCATCAAACCTTATGTTCCAACTACGAGAAGCTTGCTTCAATCCATAGATGGGCCTTTGAAGCTTGCATACTTTATCTGGACACTCTTTGGATGTAAAACCCTCAGGCTGTATCATATACACTTCTTCCTCAAGGTTTCCATTGAGGAAAGCAGTCTTTACATCCATATGTCAGATCTCGTAATCAAAGTATGCAGCAATGGCGAGAAGAATTCTGATCGACTTTATCATGGCAACTGATGAGAAAGTTTCATCATAGTCAATTCCTTGCCTTTGACAATACCCCTTTGCCACCAACCTTGCCTTATAAGTGTCGATCTATCCATCTGCACCGATCTTTCTCTTAAAGATCCACTTGCACCCAATAGGTACAATACCTTCAGGCAAGTCTACTAAGTTCCAAACTTGGTTGGTGTACATGGACTGCATCTCAGAATTCATGGCATCTCGCCATTTCCTGACTGAGGACTATCAACAGCCTCTTGGTAGGTCTTTGAATCATCATCCTCATTATAAGACATGCCTTCACTGATATGTCCAACATATCTTTCAGGCTGTCTAGGTACTCTACCAGACCTACGCTGAATGTGTGTATATTCCTGAACAGGTTCCGGAACCGATGTTTCAACTGGTGGACTTTGCATAGTTTGTGGATCTAGAACCTCTTCTAGATCTACCTTACTCCCACTGTCCTCTTGGCTAAGGAACTCCTCTTCCAAGAAGACAGCTCTCCTAGCGACAAACACTCTTTGTTCACCAAGATGGTAAAAGTAGTACCCAAACGTTTCTTTTGGGTATCCAACAAACCTGCACTTATCGGTTTTGGATTCCAGTTTATCTGGGTCGTGTCTCTTCACGTGGGTAGGACAGCCCCAGATATTAACATGTTTAAAATCAGGCTTTCTACCCTTCCATATCTCATATGGAGTAGAAGACACAGATTTACTGGGAACCCTATTCAGTAGATATGCCGCTGACTCTAGCGCTTATCCTCATAGGGAATCTGGTAACTACGAACGGCTCATCATGGATCGTACCATGTCCAACAAGGTGTGATTCCTCCTTTCCGATACACCATTCATCTGTGGTGTATAGGGAGGAGTCCATTGAGAAAGGATACCATTATCCTTTAAGAGTTGCGTGAACTCTGTACTCAAGTATTCACCTCCTCGGTCTGACTGTAGGATTTTAATGCTTTTTCCAATTTGCTTCTCAACTTCATTCTTAAATTCTTGGAACTTCCCAAAAGCTTCAGATTTGTACTTCATTAAGTAAACAAATCCGAACCTTGAGTAGTCATCCGTGAATGTAATGAAGTATGAGTAGCCACCCTTGGCTTGGGTAGACATTGGACCATATACATCCGAGTGTATTAGTTCCAATATGTCCTTGGCCCTATCTCCATGTCCACTAAATGGAGATTTGGTCAACTTACCCATTAAACAGAATTCACAAGTAGCATATGATTCATAATCAAATGGATCCAAGTATCCATTCTTATGCAACTTTTGAAGCCTATTCTCGCCAATGTGACCAAGCCTACAATGCCATAAGTAGGCAGTGTTCACACTATTCTTACTTCTCTTAGGAGAAACATCAACATGGAGATTTTCATAAGAAACATCAAGTAGATACAAACCATTTACCAAATTTGGTAAAGCAACTAGTTTATTTCTCAAATAAACTAAACAACTATTGTTCTCAATGGTAAACTTGTATCCAACTCTATCTAAACAAGAAACAGAAACAATGTTCTTAATAATGCTAGACACAAAGTAGCAATCATCTAATGAAAGTAAATCTCCTGAGGGTAACTTGAGCTTCACTGTCCCCACAGTAAGTGCAGCAACACTTGCGCCGTTTCCAAGCCTCAAGTTCACCTCACCCTTACTCAGCTCCTTCTACTTGTCAACACTTGCATATCATTGCAGACATGAGAAGCACATCTAGTGTCTAAAACCCAAGATGTAGAATCTCTAACAGACAAGTGAAGATCTATCATATAGATACCTGAAGCTTCACCAAGTTTCTGCTTCTCCTGAGCCTTCATTGCAAGGTAGTCCTTGCAATTTCCTTTCCAGTGCCCCTTCTTTTTGCAGTGGAAGCATTCACCCTTTTTCTGCTCCTTTGCTTATGTCCTTCTTTTGTCTTTGCTTGGACTGTTTCTTTGCATTGCCTTTCTTAAAGGCTTGCACTGCTCTCCTCTTCTTGTTGGACGTTCCAACCATGAGAACAGTGGGCTTTTCCTTCTTAAGGTTGCCCTCAGTAGTCTTCAGCATGTTTAGCATCTCAGCTAAACTCACCTTCTAGGACATAGGCAATGCGCTCAGACCTGAGGACAATCTTCAGGTTCTTGAGCCATTCCGAGTAGTTCGGGCCTGTCAATTTGTTGGCATCTAGTATGCCACGGAGTGGGTTACCTGACGACATTTTTGCCTCTAAAGGAAATGTAAACACAACTAGCAAATGTTCATAATAATAATTAAATCTAGATTAGGACTTTAATCAAGATTAGCTCCCACTATTTTTCGGCAGACTGTATAACCCTCAGATATACAGAATGGGAGACACCGACGGTCTCCTAGTGGGGATCGGAATCTCACAGACTCATAGCATGATCTTGTGGATAGCACAACAAACCATACTATGATCTGAAAGCGGTCAACCCTTGACACTTGCAACTCTTGCAATATCCGATCTTATTTTGGCCCCTGAGTTTTAATGACCTTGTGGATAGCACAACAAGTCATTAAATCCAGTCTAAGCAGTACCATCATTACGTAACGAGCATAGATTTGGATGTAGCCCTTGTGGATAGCACAACAAAGCTACACCGGTCCTCTACCCCGTTTAAGGCATCACTATGCCATAGTTTTAGTCTGTCATCAGATTTGGCAAGCCTTGTGGATAGCACAACAAACTTGCCCGATCTAATGGCAATCCTAAAACTATAATGATGGAGGGCCACGTAATTCATTCTCAATGATTATGCTATGGCTTAAAATTTAAACGAGGAGGGATTTTGACATATTTTATCTTGGTCTCTATATCTGCGTGCTATTGATATATAGAATTTGGAATATCATATATTTAATTATATATACCACAGCACATTCCACACATATCATATACATGAAGAAAAACGATGGATGATCATGGACTTTAACCTAGAGTGGCATTACCAGAGCCAGTTGGTAATCCACAAAAATGGTGAACAAATGGCAGCCCCACATCTGATGCTTTAGCTTGATGTAACTTTACTCCAGCAAGGTCCTGCATGGTACTCTCCTCCATCTCCGCCAATCCGCTTCTTAAAATTACAAGTAATATTTAAATTGGGCTCGCAGGCCCATAAATGTACATCATATAATAATAAGAAACCTTGAACAAGTCAAGGGGAGTACATAATAAGAGGGAGATAGAATGTACAACCCGGATTCAATGGAGGGAGAGAGGGAGGTACGCAGTCCTCATAAATTACATCATTTGCCATTAACCATAACAATCATCACATGATATCTAAGTCCATGACTATCCATCCACACACATCACATGCATCAACAAGCAATTATCACATAATTACTTCTGAAATATATTTTTATTTTAAAATTATAATAATTATATTTTGAAAACCATTTAACTAAACAATTTGGCTAACATGGATAACATCTAAACAACTTTAGATAAATGCCATTCACCGTTACTGCATGAATCTGCCAAAATTACAGTTAATTAATTTCACAAGAATCACATTCTTAATTAATTAACATGCTTTAATTAGATGGTAGCAAAAAACTAAAACAATTTTAAATTTTTCTTAAACTAATTAAGCAATGGGTCAAACATATGAAAATAATTTACAGAGAGTTAAAACATTTTTAAAACTCTTAAAATAATTTTTCATAATTTTCTGGGATTTTAAAACATTTTTTCTCATTTTTAAACAATTTAAAACCTTTTAAAAATGGGAAAAAGGGGGGAAGAGGGGGGGGGGGGCTGGATCCGGATCTGGTGCGGGCCGGATCCGGCCTCCCGGGACCCGCGGGGGTCCGCCTGCGACATACCCGCGGGCGGACCCGCGCGCGGCCCGCGGGGACCCGCGCGGGGTCACCCCCGCCGCCGATAGGGCCCGCGGCGGCTGGGAAACCCTAGCCGCCGCCCCCCCACCGGCGCAGCACCGGTGGGGCGCGGCCTGCCGCCCTCCGCGCCGCCTCCGGCGGCCGCGGACGGCACCGGCGGTGTCAGAAGCCACCGCCCTCCGCCCCTAACAACCCAGAAAACCCCGAAAAACCCCAAAAATGCAGAAAACGCCCCTTTCTTGGACTGTCCAAGAAGCATGGCGGCGGCATATTGCAAGGGGTCGTGTGGCCTCTACAGAGGGCCAAACAACGCCACAAGAGGTTCTTCGGGAAGCCCTTGGTACCAGGAACGATTTCCATGTACCAAACACAAAGTGCACATCTCATGTGCGACCCAAGAGCGAAGTAAAATTGGCGATTCATGCATAACGCGAACCGACGAAAAACGTATGAAATGACGATCATACGACGCCGATACCGACCGGGCCAGCAACCTGGCTCTGATACCACTGTAAGGAAATGATCGGGGCGCAGCGGAAACGCGAATCCCTCAGGTAGATATCGTTGCTGGTGGTCGGATCGAACAAAAACGGAGAACCTTGCACAGGCAGATCTCATCTTTACCTTTGCGGGGTTGCGAAACTCCCGTATCCGGGGAGGAGGTGGCGCAGGAGGCGCCGGTGCTTCAAGCCGTTCAAGTGTCCGCCCTCTAGACGTATCCACGCGAGCTCCGGACGCAGACGGGATCTCCTCGTTCTCCACGCGTCTCCCGGATCTCAGCTCCACCATGTGCCGAAGAGAGGAGAGAGAGGGTGGGGGGCGCCCTGGGAGAGAGAGAGGAGGGGGGCGGCCAGGGTTAAGCCTGGAGCTTGGCCCAGGGTTTAACTCTCAGCGTATATTTATAGACACCGCGGTTTCTCATAAAAAACCAGTCATTGTCTATAAAGAACACCTTGCCCAGTCTGTTCAGAACTCTTATGCGTGTGACCCTCTAGGCCCAACTGCTAGTCCAGTTTTCAGCCCATTAAGCTCAATACCTCTTTATTGACTTATGGTAATTAATTAACATCTCATATTAATTAATTACACAATCAATTATCGTCTCACAATAATTGACCGGGCTTCCAATCAAGTTGGGTGCCAAGCAACACCACTTGATCCTGGAAAGCATTGGGGTTCAGCAACCCATTCAAGGAACCTTTTGTATCATCAGTTACCACGTGACTATAATCCTTCGCTCGTACAATGCTCCCGAGTGCACTTAGGGTATGGTCAACTGTCAAACCCTAATTGCACACTCACTCGGTTTAGATGTCGCATAAATATATCAGAAAACTCCTTTTCTGATAAGTAGTCTTGCCCTGGCCAGGGACTATCAGGCATCCTTCCGTAGAGCATTCACTCTCCTATTACCGAGAGCGAGCGATCCCATATTGACCACACAATCACCTTCGAAGGTATTCCGCTAGATCCGATCACTTAACTGATTAAGACCTCATGGCTAGAGATCTATAAGTCAAGGTCAAAACCCAGAAGTCCACCAACAAGGTGTCCTTGGTGTCTCAGGTCTAAGGACCAATCACGCCACTGTGACAATGAATCTAGCTGGTTGACAGTAAGGTAATATTATCATCCAGCGATTCATAACAGATCAGTTCAGTGAACTCATTCCCTAATGAGCACCTACAGATTCACCTTAGTGTCTCCACACAAGTGACTATGAGACCAGTCACCCTCATCATATGAGCAGGTGCAACCTGTACTAGTCTAACCGGATATTCGATGTCCTTCTCGAATATCCTCCGACTAGGAACAATTAAGAATATACGTTTAAAGGATATTAATCTCATTGTTATGATCTCATCATAATTAATATCATTGCGTATATTCATGGACTTCATAATGAAACGGTAAATAAATTACACATAATGAATATAAAAGCCTTATTATTATTATCAAAGAACAAGATTGTACAAGTTATGATTGGCTTGAGGACACCCATAACTAACAATCTCCCACTTGGACTAAAGCCAATCACCTTTATGTCTTAAACCCATAGACTCTAGGTGGCGCTCAAACACAATTTGAGTCAAACGCTTCGTCAGTGGATCTGCAATGTTGTCAACTGATGAAACTCTTTCTACTAGTACATCTCCTCTAGTGATAATCTCCCTGATCAGGTGAAATCACCTCAGAATGTGCTTCGACTTCTGATGAGACCGTGGCTCTTTCGCTTGCGCAATGGCCCCATTGTTGTCACACAACAATGGGATTGGATCAGAGTCACCTGGCACCACACCAAGGTCTGTGATGAACTTCTTCATCCACACTGCCTCCTTGGTGGCTTCAGCTGCAGCAATGTACTCAGCTTTTGTCATCGAGTCTGCAGTGGTTTTTTGCTTGGAACTCTTCCAGCTCACTGCACCCCCGTTCAAAGTGAACACAAACCCAGATGTAGAGTTGCTATTATCTGGGTCTGACTGGAATCTCAAGTCAGTATATGCCCGAAGTTTCAAGTCCCCTCCTCCATAGACCAGAAATATATCCTTAGTCCTTCTCAAGTACTTAAGGATACATTTCACAGCCGTCCAGTGTGTTTCACCTGAATTTGCCTGATATCTGCTCGTAACACTTAGAGCAAATGCCACAACTGGCCTTGTACATAGCATGTCATACATGATAGACCCTATAGCCGAGGCATAGGGGACTCTATCCATGGCTGCCCTCTCTTCAGGAGTCTTAGGAGACTGCTCCTTAGAGAGAATAATCCCATGTCTCATAGGTATGAGACCTCTCTTGCAATTTTCCATGCCAAACCTTTTGACAATGGTATCTATGTACATGGATTGGGTCAAGCCAAGCATCCTCTTAGATCTATCTCTATAGATACGTATTCCTAATACATAGGATGCTTCTCCTAAATCCTTCATAGAGAAGTTGTTTGACAACCAAACCTTTTTTGATGATAGCATCCCTACATCATTCCCAATGAGCAAGATGTCATCAACGTAAAGTATGAGAAAAGTGATAGCACTCCCACTGATTTTCTTATACACACATGGTTCATCTTCATTCTTAATGAAGTAATAAGATTTGATAGCCTCATCAAACCTTATGTTCCAACTACGAGAAGCTTGCTTCAATCATAGATGGACCTTTGAAGCTTGCATACATTATCTGGACACTCTTTGGATGTAAAACCCTCAGGCTGTATCATATACACTTCTTCCTCAATGTTTCCATTGAGGAAAGCAGTCTTTACATCCATATCCTAGATCTCGTAATCAAAGTATGCAACAATGGCGAGAAGAATTCTGATCGACTTTATCATGGCAACTGATGAGAAAGTTTCGTCATAGTCAATTCCTTGTCTTTGACGATACCCCTTTGCCACCAACTTTGTCTTATAAGTGTCGATCTGTCCATCTGCACCGATCTTTCTCTTAAAGATCCACTTGCACCCAATAGGTACAATACCTTCAGGCAAGTCTACCAAGTTCCAAACTTGGTTGGTGTACATGGACTGCATCTCAGAATTCATGGCATCTCGCCATTTCCTGACTGAGGACTATCAACAGCCTCTTGGTAGGTCTTTGGATCATCATCCTCATTATAAGACATGCCTTCACTGATATGTCCAACATATCTTTCAGGCTGTCTAGGTACTCTACCAGACCTACACTGAATGTGTGTATATTCCTGAACAGGTTCCGGAACCGATGTTTCAACTGGTGGACTTTTCATAGTTTGTGGATCTAGAACCTCTTCTAGATCTACCTTACTCCCACTGTCCTCTTGGGTAAGGAACTCCTCTTCCAAGAATACAGCTCTCCTAGCGACAAACACTCTTTGTTCACCAGGATGGTAAAAGTAGTACCAAAACGTTTCTTTTGGGTATCCAACAAACCTGCACTTATGGTTCTGGATTCCAGTTTATCTGGGTCGTGTCTCTTCACGTGGGCAGGACCGCCCCAGATTTTAACATGTTTAAAATCAGGCTTTCTACCCTTCCATATCTCATATGGAGTAGAAGACACAGATTTACTGGGAACCCTGTTCAGTAGATATGCCGCTGACTCTAGCGCATATCCTCATAGGGAAACTAGTAACTACGAATGGCTCATCATGGTTCGTACCATGTCTAACAAGGTGCGATTCCTCCTTTCCGATACACTATTCATCTGTGGTGTATAGGGAGGAGTCCATTGAGAAAGGATACCATTATCCTTTAGGAATTGCGTGAACTCTGTACTCAAGTATTCACCTCCTCGGTCTGACCGTAGGATTTTAATGCTTTTTCCAATTTGCTTCTCAACTTCATTCTTAAATTCTTGGAACTTCCCAAAAGCTTCAGATTTGTACTTCATTAAGTAAACAAATCCGAACCTTGAGTAGTCATCAGTGAATGTAATGAAGTATGAGTAGCCACCCTTGGCTTGGGTAGACATTGGACCATATACATCCGAGTGTATTAGTTCAATATGTCTTTGGCCCTATCTCCATGTCCACTAAATGGAGATTTGGTCAACTTACCCATTAAACAGGATTCAAAAGTTGCATATGATTCATAATCAAATGGATCCAAGTATCCATTCTTATGCAACTTTTGAAGCCTATTCTCGCCAATGTGACCAACCCTACAATGCCATAAGTAGGCAATGTTCACACTATTCTTACTTCTCTTAGGAGAAACATCAACATGGAGATTTTCATAATAAACATCAAGTAGATACAAACCATTTGCCAAATTTTCTAAAGCAACTAGTTTATTTCTCAAATAAACTGAACAACTATTGTTCTCAATGGTAAACTTTATCCAACTCTATCTAAACAAGAAACAGAAACAATGTTCTAAATAATGTTGGGCACAAAGTAGCAATCATCTAATGAAAGTAAATCTCCTGAGGGTAACTTGAGCTTCACTGTCCCCACAGTAAGTGCAGCAACACTTGCGCCGTTTCCAAGCCTCAAGTTCACCTCACCCTTACTCAGCCTCCTTCTACTTGTCAACACTTGCATATCATTGCAGACATGAGAAGCACATCTAGTGTCTAAAACCCAAGATGTAGAATATCTAACAGACAAGTGAAGATCTATCATATAGATACCTGAAGCTTCACCAAGTTTCTGCTTCTCCTGAGCCTTCATTGCAAGGTAGTCCTTGCAATTTCCTTTCCAGTGCCCCTTCTTTTTGCAGTGGAAGCACTCACCCTTTTTCTGCTCCTTTGCTTATGTCCTTCTTTTGTCTTTGCTTGGACTGTTTGTTTGCATTGCCTTTCTTAAAGGCTTGCACTACTCTCCTCTTCTTGTTGGACTTTCCAACCATGAGAACAGTGGGCTTTTCCTTCTTAAGGTTGCCCTCAGCAGTCTTCAGCATGTTTAGCATCTCAGCTAAACTCACCTTCCAGGACATAGGCAATGCGCTCAGACCTGAGGACAATCTTCAGGTTCTTGAGCCATTCCGAGTAGTTCGGGCCTGTCAATTTGTTAGCATCCAGTATGCCACGGAGTGGGTTACTTGACGACATTTTTTCCTCTAAAGGAAATGTAAACACAACTAGCAAATGTTCATAATAATAATTGAATCTAGATTAGGACTTTAATCAATATTAGCTCCCACTATTTTTCGGCAGACTGTATAACCCTCAGATATACAGAATGGGAGACACCGACGGTCTCCTAGTGGGGATCGGAATCTCACAGACTCATAGCATGATCTTGTGGATAGCACAACAAACCATACTATGATCTGAAAGCGGTCAACCCTTGACACTTGCAACTCTTGCAATATCCGATCTTATTTTGGCCCTGAATTTTAATGACCTTGTGGATAGCACAACAAGTCATTAAATCCAGTCTAAGCAGTACCATCATTACGTAACGAGCATAGATTTGGATGTAGCCCTTGTGGATAGCACAACAAAGCTACACCGGTCCTCTACCCCGTTTAAGGCATCACTATGCCATAGTTTTAGTCTGTCATCAGATTTGGCAAGCCTTGTGGATAGCACAACAAACATGCCTGATCTAATGGCAATTCTAAAACTATAATGATGGAGGGCCACGTAATTCATTCTCAATGATTACGCTACGACTTAAAATTTAAACGAGGAGGGATTTTGACATATTTTATCTTGGTCTCTATATCTGCATGCTATTGATATATAGAATTTGGAATATCATAAATTTAATTATATATACCACAGCACATTCCACACATATCATATACATGAAGAAAAACGATGGATGATCATGGACTTTAACCTAGAGTGGCATTACCAGAGCCAGTTGGTAATCCACAAAAATGGTGAACAAATGGCAGCCCCGCATCTGATGCTTTAGCTTGATGTAACTTTACTCCAGCAAGGTCCTGCATGGTACTCTCCTCCATCTCCGCCAATCCGGTTCTTAAAATTACAAGTAATATTTAAATTGGGCTCGCAGGCCCATAAATGTACATCAGATAATAATAAGAAACCTTGAACAAGTCAAGGGGAGTACATAATAAGAGGGAGATAGAATGTACAACCCGGATTCATTGGAGGGAGAGAGGGAGGTACACAGTCCTCATAAATTACATCATTTGCCATTAACCATAACAATCTTCACATGATATCTAAGTCCATGACTATCCATCCACACACATCACATGCATCAACAAGCAATTATCACATAATTACTTCTTAAATATATTTTTATTTCAAAATTATAATAATTATATTTTGAAAACCATTTAACTAAACAATTTAGCTAACATGGATAACATCTAAACAACTTTAGATAAATGCCATTCACCGTTACTGCATGAATCCGCCAAAATTATAGTTAATTAATTTCACAAGAATCACATTCTTAATTAATTAACATGCTTTAATTAGATGGTAGGAAATAACTAAAACAATTTTAGATTTTCCTTAAACTAATTAAGCAATGGGTCAAACATATGAAAAATAATTTATAGAGAGTTAAAACATTTTTAAAACTCTTAAAAACAATTTTTCATAATTTTCTGGGATTTTAAAACATTTTTCTGATTTTTAAACAATTTAAAACCTTTTAAAAATGTGAAAAAGGGGGGAAGGGGGGGACCGGATCCGGATCCAGTGTGGGCCGGATCCGGCCGCCCGGGACCCGCGGGGTCCGCCTGCGACTTACCTGCGGGTGGACCCGCGCGCGGCCCGCGGGGGACCCGCGCGGGGTCACCCCCGCCGTCTGATAGAGCCTGCGGCGGCTGGGAAACCCTAGCCGTTGCACCCCCACCGGCGCAGCGCCGGTGGGGCGCGGCCCTGTCGCCCTCCGTGCCGCCTCCGACGGCCGCTGACGGCGCCGGCGGTGCCAGAAGCCGCCGCCCTACGCCCCTACCAACCCAGAAAACCCCGAAAAACCCCAAAAATGCAGAAAACGCCCCTTTCTTGGACTCTCCAAGAAGCATGGCAGCGGCATATTGCAAGGGGTCGTGTGGCCTCTACAGAGGGCCAAACAACGCCATAAGAGGTTCTTCGGGAAGCCCTTGGTACCAGGAACGATTTCCATGTACCAAACACAAAGTGCACATCTCATGTGCGACCCAAGAGCGAAGTAAAATTGGTGATTCATGCATAACGCGAACCAACGAAAAACGCATGAAATGACGATCATACGACGCCGATACCGACCGGGCCAGCAATCTGGCTCTGATACCACTGTAAGGAAACGATCGGAGCGCAGCGGAAACGTGAATCCCTCAGGTAGATATCGTTGCTGGTGGTCGGATCGAACAAAAATGGAGAACCTCGCACAGGCAGATCTCATCTTTACCTTTGCGGGGTTGCGTAACTCCCGTATCCGGGGAGGAGGTGGCGCAGGAGGCGCCGGTGCTTCAAGCCGTTCAAGTGTCCGCCGCGGCTAGGGTTAAGCCTGGAGCTTGGCCCAGGGTTTAACTCTCAGCGTATATTTATAGACAACGCGGTTTTTCATAAAAAACCAACCATTGTCTATAAAGAACACCTTGCCCAGTCTGTTCGGAACTCTTATGCGTGTGACCCTCTAGGCCCAACTGCTAGTCCAGTTTTCATCCCATTCAGCTCAATAACTCTTTATTGACTTATGGTAATTAATTAACATCTCATATTAATTAATTACACAATTAATTATCGTCTCACGATAATTGACCGGGCTTCCAATCAAGTTGGGTGACAAGCAACACCACTTGATCCTGGAAAGCATTGGGGTTCAGCAACCCATTCAAGGAACCTTTTGTATCATCAGTTACCACGTGACTATAATCCTTCGCTCGTACAATGCTCCCGATGCACTTAGGGTATGGTCAACTGTCAAACCCTAAATTGCACACTCACTCGGTTTAGATGCCGCATAAATATATCAGAAAACTCCTTTTCTGATAAGTAGTCTTGCCCTGGCCAGGGACTATCAGGCATCCTTCCGTAGAGCATTCACTCTCCTATTACCGAGAGCGAGCGATCCCATATTGACCACACAATCACCTTCGAAGGTATTCCGCTAGATCCGATCACTTAACTGATTAAGACCTCATGGCTAGAGATCTATAAGTCAAGGTCAAAACCCAGAAGTCCAGCAACAAGGTGTCGTTGTTGTCTCAGGTCTAAGGACCAATCACGCCACTGTGACAATGAATCTAGCTGGTTGACAGCAAGGTAATATTACCATCCAGCGATTCATAACAGATCAGTTCAGTGAACTCATTCCCCAATGAGCACCTACAAATTCACCTTAGTGTCTCCACACAAGTGACTATGAGACCAGTAACCCTCATCATATGAGCAGGTGCAACCTGTACTAGTCTAACCGGATATTCGATGTCCTTCTCGAATATCCTCCAACTAGGAACAATTAAGAATATACGTTTAAAGGATATTAATCTCATTGTTATGATCTCATCATAATTAATATTCATTGCGTATATTCATGGACTTCATAATGAAACGGTAAACGAATTACATATAATGACTATAAAAGCCTTATTATTATTATCAAAGAACAAGATTGTACAAGTTATGATTAGCTTGAGGACACCCATAACTAACACGACCAACCCGCCTGTCGCGACTTGAATACTCGCCGCGATTTAAAGATTGCGGCCAGAACCTTTATTTGTGTCTATATCCCTGTTTTATTTGCCATATAACCCTTGTACAAGTTAAACCATGTACTATTAAGCTTAACCATTGACCTGAATATTTTTATTGGATAATAAATTAAATAATTCTTATTAATTAAAAGCCATTTGCATGATTTATCATAATCTCATGATTTCTTTACACTTACACACAGATAACATTATTATTTTCCATTTGACCCTAATAATTTATGCAATAATATATCTAGTAAATTAGCAAAATAAATGACTAAATTTCCCTATTTAATTAAATACAATTGTCTTCATTTTATACGCGTATTTTGAATACTGTTATCGTTTTCCCTCGGCTTCGAGCACTCGAGGTACAACGGACCAGTTTTCTATACACTTTCTCTTGACTTGGACCACCTCTCCATTGGGAATACTCTCGACTGAGCCAGGGACTCCATGTCAAGGCCTCCGTAAGTCTTCTTGGCTTTGGCACACATCCTTAGCCGATGAGCTGGTTGTACCCTAAAACCCATTACACCTTAGGGATTAGTATGATCCATGGCCTTAGTGTGTTCTCTCCTTATCTTGTGATCATGTTAGACCATCTAGCCTGTGTACACAGCACGGGTAGTGGGCGATGATGATTTCTACCAGACTGTCAGTACACGACATGGTGCCGTGCAACTGTGACTATCATTGTTTATCACATTTTACGATATTCTCCCTATCTCATCTACTATCAATATCCTCTCATCTGTTCACATTCTCTCTCTACACTCTCGTCTATCTCGTCTACTACTCTCATCTATTTCTTGGTACTCTATTGGCCATTCTTGTGATTGTCTAAGATAAAGAAATGACTAATGCCAGTGCAATGGGGCCCGATCAGGTCTTGGGAGGAGCGCCCGAAAAGTGATAGTGCCCATGAGAGTTAAAATGATCAAGGATGTGTTACGGCATGCATCCAGCGCCATCATACTATCAAGATTAATCTATGAGAATCAAAATGCTATCTATACAAGTGCAATCGTTATCTTTACTAGTGCACCGTTGTGCAATTTACATGCTATATCGTTACATGGCCATTCTATTATCGTTTGTGCTGTGCTATTTTCCCTGTGCCAGATGCTATTGTTCTCTCGTTTTCGTTACTTCATCTACATGACTCTTCTCTTTAGTTACCCTACCATTAAGACATTAATTATTTAAAGCATGCTTGTTCTCATGAGATATTAAGTCCTACTGGGCGTTATTCGCTCACCCTGCATTTTTATTTAATGTGTTTCAGGTGAGTTTGATGATGACCACACTCATAAGGACGAGACTGAGGATGACATTCAGGAGTGACCCTTGTCGGCAACCATTGCTTTAGTAGTTAGTTAGTATAGAAAGAGTTAGTTAGTTCTGATGTATTAGTTTGGTTTTTCAATAAAGTACTCTGGGCCCTAGTTTTGGCTCTGATTAGTCATTGTAATAGCTAGTCCATGAAACTTGATGAGTTTGTTGGTGATTGTAATGGAGATTTATGAATTATTAATGAAATTCGAGTTTATTTGGTATTATTCCATTTGTGCAATGGTTTGCATTTATTTTCTCGCTCTGTACTATTTAATAACTGTAATCTTGCTTCGATAGTCCGTGTCGGGGCATTACACAAAGACATCTAACCACAGTAACACAAAGATTTAGGGTTGTTCGGATTACACAATTGTGTATCCACCATCCACACACACACACAAATCTGCTTATATAGCAAGTTTAAATAGAACCCACAAACACACACACAATTTGAGATGATCGAAATCTCAAATCAGAACACACACATGAAATTGAGTAGAAGGATTGCTCAAATTTCACACTCCACACTCAATGATATGATGTTTAGATATAGAACCAATTGAATAATGAGAAATGATAGAACAGATGAAACTGGTTCGAATTTCCCTCTTTTTACTTCTAACTGAGACTTCTGGCTTCCAGCTCCAGACTAATGATGCAGACTCATGAATCTAAGAATTCAACTTTATCTTTGATCACCCACAACAACTAGATCTTTAATTCTTTAGATTTAGAGTAGTAGCAAATCTCAGATGGTACTTCTCTTTGGCCGTCGCTTTCTGGTTCTGGGAAATGATGAATTGATGTGTGTTGCCTCAATAGTGTGAGGATCATGGGCATTTATAGTCCCATGTGTCCATGTGGTACCTTGAGGTGTGGGGCACAAAATTCCCGCTCAATTTTCCTGATTCACAAGCTGACATGTGTTCAAGAGATTCATGTTCTGAATCATCATTCGAAGTGTGTCGACACAGTCAAGTTGTGTGTCGACACATGAGCCTGACTTACTATGATTTCAACATTGGAAGTTAGCCTATGTCGACACACCTGACTGAATCCTAAGAGATTGGCTCTCGAGGAAACATCATGTGTCGACACCCTGACAGAGGTGTGTCGACAGCACTGACTCCTTTCTTCATAATCTACTTCTTGAGATTAAAGGATGTGTCAACACATAAGGGACCTGTGTCCACACCACTGGTTTTTCTTCTTGAACTTCTTCACTAGAAGTGGCTTTTATGTCAACACACTGACAATCTTGTGTCGACACCACTGACTTCGAGACACCTATTTCTCTGAGTTAAACATAAAATATTATGTTAGACATGTCTGGAGCAAGGTATTTAAAATTGTATGGATCATAGTTAAGCATCATCAAAACAATAGATCCAACAATCTCCCCCTTTTTGATGATGACAACTATGATTCATTAAGCATTTCAATATAAGTAGACAAAGTATACCAATCAGTCATTCATTTCATTTCACATGTGAGAAGTAATCACAATGTCCATGAATATATCATTCATTGAAAATTAAACTACAAAAGTATAGCATGCATATGAAAATCATAAAATTCATAACCAATGACTCTCAGTTCTCTTGACATAAAGTTCTCCAACCAAAAACCTAAGCCAGAAGTAAGTCACACATAGATCTCTCCCCCTTTGACATCATCAAAAGAAAGCAAACTACTGAGGTGGAGTTGGGAGAGGAGAAAAGAGTTTGCTGTCAATGCTTTCCAATTTTCCTCCAAAATTGCCAAATTATTTCACAATAAAAGTTGAACAGTAGTAAGTCTTTTATGAAGTGTGTCCTCCATCTTCTTTAGTTTATAAAAATATGAACATTCTTTTGATCAATGCTATGGGGCATAGGAGGGATAGCAGTGGATGAAGTAGCATAGCGACTATCCCCAATGCTAGTTTAATCTCTCAGCTTCCAGACAAAATTGAAATCATTCTTAAGTTCCTCAATCTGTTGGTCAATGTCTGTTGTATGCTCTTTCATCTGTTTCATATCACTAACAAAGTGTGGAAAAGATAGTCTACACTTGGATATTTGAGTCACTTCTTCCTATTTAGTTTGATTTCCTTATTGTGTATTATCAAGAACTCTTGTGAGCAAATCCTGAAGCCTAGACTGTAAAAATGAAAGCTGAGATGATGCATCACCAAGTGTGCCAACGAACCTGTTAAACCTTCTTGAAGTATGTTTAGCATGTTGAGTTATGATTACATGAAATTCATGATACTCATATGTTTTTGATAATGACATAATTGATGTTGAGACAATGTGATAAAATGACATGACACTATGACAAAATGTATAAGACATATGCCTTCATGATATCTTATTTGAAGCCTTTTTCTTAAAGGAAATCAAGTGCAAATGGAAGTGTACATCATGAAGAAACCTTAAGCAAAAAAAAAAAAAGGTTCTGGATAGAAGAAATCAAGCAGCAGCTGTTGACAGCACCATTGCACCTATCGAAAGCCACAGAAGTCCTTCCTTCAAACAGGTTCTGGAAAACCCAGGAAAGCAGCAGCTGTCGACAGGCTAGGACCCATCTGTCGACAGACACTGAAGAACTTCATCAGAAAGCTTCTGGAAAATCAAGATAACTAGCAGCTGTCGACAACAAGATTGCATCTGTCGACAGCCCAGTCCATTGTTCAGAAATCTAGTTTTGGAAAAAATGAGTGTTGCAGTATATGTCGACAGCCGATTGACATCTGTCGATAGGCGCTTGTTAAGTCACAACATGTGACAAACATGTGATCTCTATTAGGGCATCCTCTTCTCACACGAATCCTAAGAGTTGTGTGAGACTAGGACACTCCTATATATAGATCTTTTGGACTCCTTTTCGCAGCAAGCAGCCTCCATATCAAATCCCAAACCTAAGAGAACCAGAAGAACATTTCTAGAGCTCTAATTCGAGCTTCAGCCCTTAACAACAAGAAGATCTTTCTAAGAAGACATGGTTGAAGCAGATTTATCATCAAGGCTTCAAGCAGCAACATCGGATCATCTACGACTTGAAGTCTGAAGATCATCAGGATGGAGGATTCGAAGAGTTCACCTATTTGATTTGTTTTCTCCACTCTGAACTCTTCATGCACGTTATCCTCTTATTTCAAGTGTCTGTTGTTGGTGTGAGCAATCTTTGTGCTCATTCCACATGTGTGTGTTGATCTGAGATCCTGCTTATCTCAGACCTTGTGTGTGTGTGTTTATTTGTGTTGAACTTGCTTTATAAGCAGTTTGGCATGTGTGTGTATGGACGGTGGATGTAGGATACACAAGTTGTGTAGTCCGAACCACCTTAAATCTTCGTGTCCTGTGGTTTGCATTGATCCACCGTTAGATGTATGCTAGGCACGATAACTTGTTCACACATCCTCCATATTGTTAATTCTCTAAACACATTCTACACACACATTCAAGTCAAAACTTGATTCATATCCTTGTAAGCTTGTCTACAGTTTGTCTTAATCTCGAAAAGAAGGTCTGTTTGTTTTTAATTGGTAGTAATCTATTCAACCCCCCTTCTAGATTACTATTATAGTTAATTCCGCACACCTAACAATTGGTATCAGAGTGGGTTTCTCCTATTTCATAGCTTTAATTGGATGATCTAATGATCAGGAGAGATTCCGCACAATGAATACTAGCGAAGGTTTTTTGGCTGAAGGACACTTAGTGTCTATGCCTCTGTTCTTTGACGGAACTGATTATACTTATTGGAAAAATCGAATGCAGGTATTTCTAAGAGTCAAGATTATGAGCTATGGAAGATAGTGAGCAAAGGATCCTATGAGCTACCTACTGATGAGGACACATGGACGAGGGAGCAAATCCGAAGGGCAACTCTGAATTGGAGTGCTATGAATATGATACAACGTGTCGTGCATCCAAAGGTGTACTTGAGAGTCTCCACTTGCTCATCTGCAAAGGAGATGTGGGACAAACTCGAACTTATTTATGAAGGTACGTCTGAGGTAAGGGAAACCAAAGCTAGCATGCTTGATTATGAATATGAAATGTTCAAAATGAATAATGATGAAACTATCTCAGACATGTTTGCTCATTTCATGATAATAATAAATGGTCTTAAAAGTCTCAAGAAAGAATACAGTGAAAGTGACTTAGTGAGGAAGATACTTCGGTCTCTTCCATCTGGTTGGCACACTAAGGCCACAGTCATTGAGGATTCTAAAGACCTATCCATAATGCAATTAGATGAACTGATAGGATCATTGATGACCTATGACATTAATTTAAAAAGAAAAGAATCTGAGGTCAATCCAAGAAAATCTATTGCATTCACTATGCCAAATTAGACTTTTAGCAGCCATTTTACTAGCAGCCAATTTATATTTACTGCTAATTAACAGCATTTTTTAAAAAAATGCTACTAATAAGCCCACTCAAGAGTTAAAGTAACTATTACATTTAATAGTAATATTATTAGCTGCTAATTGACAGCAATTTTTAAACATTAGCTACCAAATATCAAAATCGGGTGACTAATACCTTTAGTAACATATTTTTTAGTTGTAAATTCTTTTTGGAATGACAGATTTGGGGGGAAGCTAAATATATTCAAATTTTCACTCCCGCACTAACTTTTCCACCTCATTGTTGCATACGCCAGCGCCCCACCCCTGTGTGCGGCGCTCTCCACCCCGCACTCTGCCTCCGTGACCCCCGCCCCCTCCCGCCGTGCCTCTACCCTGCCGCGTCCCCCATGCATCATGTCCTCGCCAGCCACGCCCACCCAGGCCTCGCCAGCACCGCGTCAGCCAGCTGCCGCCCCCGTAAGCGCCCCTGGCCACCCAGCCTCTGCGAAACCGTGTCCGCACTGGCCATCGTGAAAGCGCCCACGCCCCAGGCCGCCCTGCGCTCGGCACCGTCGCCGTCGCCCACGCCTGCACCTACCGTCGCACCGCGCCAGCGCCAGCGCCATCACCTGTGCTCGCCCCACCACGCTCTGCTAGCGCCAAAGCTGCCTGCCTCTGCGCCGACTGGCTCCGCGACCCAGCACCACGGTGCCTCTTCTGTGACCGCATGTGAATGGCAGTGACCAGCCGGCCAGCGCCCTTGCATTGGGCTCCCCTTGATGCCATCAGACATCCTTGTTTAATTGTACCTAGCTAAACTCTGCACATTATTCCAAAAGCATCTATATATTTGCTTGGTGAATTTTAAACGCTGCAATCTCTGTGAATTCTTGGATTGCAGATTGTGAGATTTATTTAGTTTTTACATGTTCATGTCGTGCCTCCCCCACAGCGGGAGATTTGGATCATCTTCTAGCGAGGAGTGAGATAGCAACCTCACTTTCGTCTATTTTTAATGCAATTTTTATAAACATAGTTATTGGGAATAAAGACATTATAATTACCTAGAGAAATATGATTCAGGACTCTAAGCTCACCAATCCCTTTCATTTTATTTTTCTTTAATCCTCCATGTTTATTTTTTGGGAAGTATGAAAATCTAGATGTATTATCAAGTTTGATAACATGTAATTTAGTGTGCTCCCGCTATATTGTTTTTCAGAGTCTTTGCTTAAATTAAAAAAAAAACATGACGATTTCTATTGTTGAGCAGATCAATGAAAGTATTTGTTTGTTGTTTAGATGATAGTTCATTTTCACGCCAGCCATGCTATATATATATATATACCTTTCTTTCATGCCACATCAGTGCCTGTAATGTACACCAACTATAATTGTCTTCAGGAGCTGCAGGATCTATGGTAAATGGAGAAGCTACGTGAATACGTTAGAGCTGGCAGATCTTAAATTGATAGGATATATATATATATAAGAATGGGTTGGTAGATATATAGACATCTTCCTTCGCAGAGCCATTAACATGCATATATATATATATATGTATATAGACATACACGCACAGCCATTCTCTGTTCATTGAATTCAAAATTTAGGCAACTTCTGAAGGAATAAGCTGATTTAGTTCTATTCTTTGTTCTATTCTTTGTGTATATATGTGGGTTGATCTTTTATTTGTTCTATTCTTTGTGTATACTTCTGAAGGTACTAATCTATAATTATTTAAATCTTTTAAAATTTGTATGTTGATCTCTATATTTTTTCAAAACTAATGAACAGGAGAAGTTTGAGGTCGATGATGCCTTATATATATGGGCAATGAAAAGCCTTGGAAATAAATGGAAGAATTTCAAATGCAGTCTCAAGAAAAAATATGTGGATGCTATCAATGGTGGTGATGATGTTCTAAATATATCTGATCCACGAGTAGATCCAACACAATGGAAGGACCTTGTCAACTTTTGGAGGACTGAAAAAAGTCAAGTAAGTAATAAACATTTGAAACTCTTTAATATAATAATATATTTATGTATTTTCTAATATTTCTTCTAAATTTCTAGCAACAAAGTGCCATGAACAAGTTGAATCGTGAAAAGCAAATAGTAGGTCATACTACTGGTTCAAAAAGCTTTTTTTCAAAAAGGACAACACAATTACATAGTGAGGTACATATTTGACATGTCACTATTGTTTTGGAACCATATTTTAAAGATCTTGTTGAATGAATTATCTTGTTATCCACAGGTGCAACGAGGATTAAAGAAAAGAGGAAGAAATGATGACAATTTGAATGTTCAGGTAAATACAACTCTTAATATTATTGTTTGTTAGTGTATTATGATTAAAAATTTTTCTTCTTCTTTTTTTTTGACAGGGAAAAGTGATGGTTTACTTAAAGAGTTTCAAAAAGTCTCTTGTCTATGTGGCTCTTGCTACTATTGAAAGTAAAGATTCTTTAAAGAAAGTTGGAGGTTGTGACTTAGGATGTGAATATTAGGAAGTGGCTATAAATGTTGCTCTTGTTTATAATGAACCTCTCCCAAGGCCATATGGACAATTCAAGACAATTGGAGATGCAATTGGGGTAACTATTGTTTGGCCTTTTACTCTTGTACGTTTGTTCAATTGTACATATTTCAATATTAATAATGTTATCAATTCTATGCTAAATATGTCTTTTCTCTTGCAGGTCACTAGGGCAGAAGAATGATCTACATGAAGGCAGCTTAAAACAAAACATTTTGTCATCTCTTTTTTCTTTTCTCCTTTATACATTTTATGATGACTATGTCAGAACCATCTACATTTTGGATGTTCATTGAGACAATGTTTGGAAAACATATTTCACTCTTTTGCATTCGTCATTTTTAAAAATGTGTGATGTCTTGTGAGAATGGATATATATGATGTCTTTTTTGTGGAAATGGAATGGATATGTACGATATTTTGTGGTAGATTTTTGCCAATGAATCATATATGGTGTGGAAAGATTTATCGAATACGCAGAAGAATATACACTTTGATATATTTGTATATAGGTGGTGTTGTATAATCAACTATAGTGATAATTTTTAATGTCATTATTATAAACTTTTATTAGCAAATATATGTGCTATTATATGTTATTATTTACACTTTTAGTAGCAATTATATTTGTTTTTAAAATATCTATTAGCAGCAAATTACTCCCTTTCAGTAGCTATTTATATTGCACATATCTAATCTTCAAAAGCAATAAGAAATGTTGTTAATACGTATAGTGACAAATATGTTCTAATTTTAAAAGAATAAATAATAGCCATTATATTAGCTTCTAATGGTATACAATGGAAGCAATTATATTTGCTACAACAAAGAAAAATAATAGCCAAAAGATTAGCTGCCAATACTAAACATATTTAACAGCAATGTTAAATGATTCTATTGCTAATTATTGCAGCCATTTAAATGGCTATCAAAAGTTATTGTGACACTTAGAGTACAATTGTGCATATTTATAACAGCATTTATAAGTGTCATTAAATATTCCTTTTAGCAGCCATGATTGTGAATGGCTGCTATTTACTTTTAGCGACGGGACTTATAACAGCCAACTTTTGGATGGCTGTTAAACGGATTTAGTAGCCATTGTTTTAACTATAGCAGCATATAAAATTACTACTAAAAGTCACATTTGTTGTAGTGATTGAAAGCTTCTAACAAAGCATCATCAAGTTCCAAGAAAGAAATTGAACAAGAGAGTGATGAAAATAAAACGTCTAGTGAAAGCAAAAATGATGAGATGTCCATGCTGACTAGACAATTCAAAAAATTCCTCAAATTCAGAAATAATGGGCCAAGTAATCCTAAAACTCTTCCTAAAAGAGACTTTGCAAATAAATTTGATACAAACAAGAAAAATGATATGATTGTTTGCTATGAATGCAAAAGATAGGGGCGCATGAGAGGTGAATGCCCAGAGCTTAAAAGGAAGCTGATAAAGAAGAAGTCTACATACAAAAATCCCAGGGCCATGATGGCAACTTGGAGTGATGAAGACGAAGACGAAGGTGATCAAGACAACTCTAATGATGATGAAATCCAGTGCTTGATGGCAAGGAGTGAAGACTCCAATGAGGTAAAGTCTTCTTCTGAAAGCTATATAGTTGAAGAATAGGATGAGGCATATACCATGATGTTTGAAAAATTCTATGAATATAAATCTAAAAACAAAGCGCTAAAAAGGAAAATAAACAATCTTGTGCATAGCACAAGTAATGCTGAACAACTTGCAATCCCGAATAGAGAAATAGAGATACTGAAAAATGAAAAAGAAAATCACTATGCTGAAATGGATTGCATGAAAGAAAAACTTCAAAAAAAAAAACAAACTCTAAATGAATCTATTCAAACTCTTCAAAACGAGAATCAAAAGATTCAGAATAAAATGGAAGAAATTGAAAAAGAACTAAAAGGGAAAAAAGAAGATCTGTCAAGATTTGTCAAGGGAAAAGAAAATCTTGATGTTGTTTTAGGAGTTAAGTCAAACATAACAAGACATGGACTTGGATTGCAAACTGAAAATCAAAAGAAACTTGGAGAAAAATTGGTCACATCCTTTGTTCAGTACAGTCCAAGTGCTAGCAAACAAGCTCATGTTAAAATCAAAGATCAGAAGAAAAAACAAAAGAACTTAACTGGTCAACAAACAACATCACTTGTCGACAGGTACTCAAGGCAGAAAGTAAACTGTCGACAGATATGGAAATTAGTTGACAGATCAAAACCATCCAAGCAGCAAAAATGATAAAAGAATTCAAAAGTTCAATACAACACTAAAAGAATTTCAAAAATTCAAACTCCATCATGCAACTATTGTAAAGAAACTTGGTCATAGTGAGCTACAATGTTGGAACAAGCTAAACATGATGAAATGCAAACATGTGTGGATTCCTAAGCATTTACTTTTTGGCATGAATGAAAGTATGGGACCCAAAGTAATTTGGGTACCAAAACTTTTTTCTGATCTGTATTTGCAGGAATGCCTAGCAGCCCAAAATCAAAACAAGTAGTACTTGGATAGTGGCTGCTCGAGGCACATGACGGGTGATAAAGAAAAATTTTGTTTCCTGGTTGAAAAAGATGGAGGTCAAGTTGTCTTTGGAGGTAACAATAAAGGCCAAATAATTGGCACAGGTAAGGTAGGTAAGAGTGCTTCTAACTCCATTGAGAATGTGTTGCTAGTTGATGCTCTCAATCACAATTTGTTGAGTATTAGTCAATTGTGTGATAAAGGCCACAAAATTATTTTTGATTTTAGAAGCATGCTAAATCATTGATAAAAATTCTGGTAGTGTCAGATTTCTGGAAAAAGAGTTAATAACATTTATCTAGTTGATCTAGATGAACCAAAAAATAAAAACTTGTGTCTTGTTGCAAATAAAAATGATCAACTTTCGTTATGGCATCGTAGGCTAGGCCATGCAAGTTTAAATGTTTTGAACAAGATCATGAGACTAAAATTGGTAAATGGACTACTTGAAATTCACTTTAATAAAGATTTGAGCTTTTGTGATGCATGTGCACAAGGTAAACAGACTAGAAAATCTTTCAAATCTAAGGCACCTATAATCACTTCAAAACCTTTTGAACTATTGCACATGAACCTTTTTGGACCTACAAGAACACTTAGTCTCAATGTCAAACATTTTGGCTTTGTTATTGTAGATGATTTCTCCAGGTGCGCTTGGGTCAAATTTCTAGCTCATAAAGTGAAACAATGAAATTTTTTGAAGATTTCCTTACCAAGATTGAGCATGGAAAAACAAATAAAATATGCTCAATCCTCACTGATCATGGGGGAGAGTTTGATAATAATCTAATTTATGACTTCTGCAGGAACCAAGGCATTGAACATAAATTCTCCTCTCGAGAATTCCAGAACAAAATGGAGTAGTGGAGAGAAAGAACACAACCTTGGTGGAAACGGCTCGCACACTTCTGGTGGAAAGTCAACTCTCAAGAAGCTATTGGGCATAAGCTGTGAACACATCATGTTAAATATTGAATAGAGCCATGGTAAGACCTGTAATGAAGAAAACCCCATATGAACTCCTGAAAGGTAAGAGACCCAACATTGGATATTTCAGAGTTTTTTGTTCCAAAGTCTTCAATCACAATAATGACAAAGTTGATCTAGACAAATTTGAAGCCAAAAGTGATCCAAGAATCTTTTTTGGCTACTCTGAACACTCTAGAGCTTAGAGTGTTTAATAACAAAAATTAAACTGTGGAAGAGACTCCACATGTTGTCTTTAATAAGATTCATGCAAAAATCGACAATTCAAATGCTTGTAGGTATGATGATGATGAAGGAGAAATTCTTGAAGAAGAAGCTGACAAGCATCTGTGGACAGACCAAACAGAGCCTGTCGACAGACCTGAAGAAGGAGAAATTCTTGAAGAAGAAGTTGACAAGAACCTGTCGACATACCCAATAGAGGCTGTCGACAGACCTGAACAAAATCAACAAAATCAAAATCAACAGGGTGAGACAACAATAAAAAATGTCAGGTACTCAAAAGATCATCCACTTGAAAATGTCATTGAAAATGTAAATGATAGAGTTCAAACTAGATCACACTTTAGAAATATTGTTGAACAAGATGATTTAGCATTTATTTCTCAAGTGGAACCTAAAAACATTGAAGAAGCACTAAAAGAAAACTCTTGGATAGATGTCATGTATGAAGAACTTGGGCAATTTCAAAGGAATAATGAATGGAGCTTAGTCCCTAAAACTCCGGAAATCTCAATAATTGGAACCAGATGGGTGTTTAGGAATAAGCTAAATGAAGAGGGAAAAGTTGTTAGGAATAAAGCTAGATTGGTTGCAAAAGGGTACAATCAAGAATTTGGGGTAGATTTTGAAGAATCCTTTGCACTAGTAGCTAGGCTTGAGACAGTAAGAATTTTGCTAGTATATGCATGTTCCAACAAATTTAAACTATTTCAAATGGATGTCAAAACTGCCTTTCTAAATGGTTACATCAAAGAAGATGTCTATGTTTTACAACCACCTAGATTTGAAATTCTTGATAAACCTAACCATGTTTACAAATTGCATAAAGCTCTCTATGGTTTGAAACAGGCACCAAGAGCATGGTATGACCGATTGAGCAATTTTCTGGTTAGTAAAAACTACTCTAGAGGTAAGGTGGACCAAACTCTCTTTACAAAATGTGTTCACAATCACATACTTGTTGTTCAAGTTTATGTGGATGACATTATCTTTGGCTCCACTAACCCCTTACTGTGTGAAGAATTTTCAAAACACATGCACAGTGAGTTTGAGATGAGTTTAATGGGAGAGTTACAATTTTTCCTTGGCTTGCAGGTCAAACAATATGAAGATGGTTTCTTCATCAATCAAGAGAAGTATGTCAAGGAGCTACTGAAGATGTTTCAGTTCGAACAAGCTAAACCAGCATGTACACCTATGAGCACAAGTGTAAAACTAGAAAATGATGAAAAAGGTAAAACGGTAGATGCAAAAAAAATACAGTGGTATGATTGGCTCTCTCCTTTATCTTACTATAAGTAGACAAGAGATTCAATTTAGTGTTTCTCTATGTGCTAGATATCAGTCTACTCCAAGATAAAGCCATTTGATTACAGTCAAGAGGATTCTTAGATATCTCTCAGGTCCATTTGATTTGGGTTTGTGGTACCCAGCTGGTTGCAATGTTGATTTAATTTTATATTCTAATGCTGACTATGAAGGTTGCAAAATTGATAGGAAAATCTCTAGCGAATATTGTCAATATCTTGGAGGTTGCATAGTTTCGTGGGCATCCAAGAAGCAACACTCAGTTGCACTTTCCACTGCAAAAGTAGAATATGTTGCTGCAGGGAGCTGTGTAGCTCAGGTGTTATGGATCAAGAGTCAATTGTGTGATTACAATATTGACATTGGATGCACACCTATCTTATGTGACAACACTAGTGCCATCAATCTTTCAAAAAATCCAATTCAACACTCTAGAACAAAACACAATGAAGTAAAACATCATTTTCTGAGAGTTGAGGTTGCCAACAAGAACCTGGAACTTAACTTCATTCAAACTGAAAAACAAGTAGCTGATATACTCATAAAACCATTGGTAGAAGACATGTTTACATCACTGAGAAGGGAACTAGGTTTATGCAAACTTCAATGAATCTCATGCTGAATTCAGGAATAATTGACCTTTGTGTAGTGACTATGTGGTATATAAAATAGTGAAATGTGGAAGGACAAGTCAGGTTTGTCCGGAAACTATCATTATGCGGGAGAAAAATTCTCCATTAAGTATCAATAGTCTTCTCTTACATAAAGGTCATCAAGAAAAATAAATTTTCAAAAACAATTTCAATTGGCCTCTTTCAATCTTTGCAAGTTTCTTTCTTCAAATGAATAGCATGTTGGTGTTTGCTTGATCATCTCTGTACTCTCTTTGTGCAAACTACTTGACATGAACATCTCTAAATTGCTTGAATGCCCATTTCAATACCATGCATACATTGTGAGGGAGTAAGTCAAAAAGAAGTTTTTTGAGTGAAAAGCTTGAGAGACAGTCTTTCACATCAATCTTGTCAACATATCCCATTAAGCTAGTCAACAAATGACCCTTGTTCAGAAGCTTCAAGTCTGTAATTTCTGTTGCTGTCGATAGGTCTGAAGCCTACTGTCGGCAGATCCCAATATCCAGCACTGCCTTCTTGTTGTTTCTTAGTGCCGGTCAACAGACACACTTCTCCTGTCGACAGACAATGCATTCTTTTGAGTTCCCCTCAGTTGAGTTCCAATCTAATTGCAATTGTTCATTATTTTATTAAAGGGGGAGAATTGGGAACTTATGCTTAATTACAACCTTTCATACTCACATAGTAGAAATGGCATTGACTTAATCACAATGATTTTGAAATAATACTCTGTGACTGAGTCTAGGTTGTATCATCTAGCACACACTGAACAAATCTAATGGCTTTAAAATGACTCTATTGAATAACATCCTTGTGGATGCTCTTATTTCTGAAATGGTTTGGCAAGTAAGAAGACTCTTGAACTTACTATTCTGAATTGGCTTTTGACCTCAAACATTCCTTGAACTTGATGTTTCAATCAGAAAGAGGATAAAAGCTACCGATTTCTTTAACAATAAAAAAAATAAAAAGGGGAAAAGGCAGAGCAATGATAGGTCAAATACTGAGTAACTGGGGACATTGACATCACAAATGTTTGTCTTTTTGTCAAAAAGCCAAACTGTCAACTCTGTAAGATGGGTATGATGGTTAACTGCACTAAGTAACTGGGGGTAAGGCATCCACAATGTCTACCTTCACGTCAAAAGGTGTATGCAAACTGAGTTTTGATAATAATCTAATTTATGACTTCTGCAGGAACCAAGGCATTGAACATAAATTCTCCTCTCGAGAATTCCAGAACAAAATGGAGTAGTGGAGAGAAAGAACACAACCTTTGGTGGAAACGGCTCGCACACTTCTGGTGGAAAGTCACTCTCAAGAAGCTATTGGGCATAAGCTGTGAACACATCATGTTATATTGATAGAGCCATGGTAAGACCTGTAATGAAGAAAACCCCATATGAACTCCTGAAAGGTAAGAGACCCAACATTGGATATTTCAGAGTTTTTTGTTCCAAGTCTTCAATCACAATATTGACAAAGTTGATCTAGACAAATTTGAAGCCAAAAGTGATCCAAGAATCTTTTTGGCTACTCTGAACACTCTAGAGCTTAGAGTGTTTAATAACAAAATTAAACTGTGGAAGAGACTCCACATGTTGTCTTTAATGAGATTCATGCAAAAATCGACAATTCAAATGCTTGTAGGTATGATGATGATGAAGAGAATTCTTGAAGAAGAAGCTGACAAGCATCTGTGGACAGACCAAACAGAGCCTGTCGACAGACCTGAAGAAGGAGAAATTCTTGAAGAAGAAGTTGACAAGAACCTGTCGACATACCCAATAGAGGCTGTCACGACAGACCTGAACAAATCAACAAAATCAAAATCACAGGGTGAGACAACAATAAAAAATGTCAGGTACTCAAAAGATCATCCACTTGAAAATGTCATTGAAAATGTAATGATAGAGTTCAAACTAGATCACACTTTAAATATTGTTGAACAAGATGATTAGCATTTTTCTCAAGTGGAACCTAAAACATTGAAGAAGCACTAAAAGAAAACTCTTGGATAGATGGTCATGTATGAAGAACTTGGGCAATTTCAAGGAATCATGAATGGAGCTTAGTCCCTAAAACTCCGGAAATCTCAATAATTGAACCCGATGGGGTTTAGGAATAAGCTAAATGAAGAGGGAAAAGTTGTTAGGAATAAAGCAGATTGTTGCAAAAGGGTACAATCAAGATTTGGGGTCGATTTTGAAGATCCTTTGCACTAGTACTAGGCTTGAGACAGTAAGAATTTTGCTAGTATATGCATGTTCCAACAAATTTAAACTATTCAAATGGATGTCAAAACTGCCTTTCTAATGGTTACCATCAAGAAGATGTCTATGTTTACAACCACCTAGATTTGAAATTCTTGATAAACCTAACCATTTTACAAATTGCATAAGCTCTCTAGGTTTGAAACAGCACCAAGAGCATGGTATGACCGATTGAGCATTTTCTGGTTAGTAAAACTACTCTAGAGGTAAGGTGGACCAAACTCTCTTTACAAATGTGTTCCCAATCAATACTTGTTGTTCAAGTTTATGTGGTGACATTATCTTTGGCTCCACTAACCCCTTACTGTGTGAATTTTCAAAACACATGCACAGTGAGTTTTGAGATGAGTTTAATGGGAGAGTTACAATTTTTCCTTGGCTTGCAGGTCAAACAATATGAAGATGGTTTCTTCATCAATCGAGAAGTATGTCAAGAGCTACTGAAGATGTTTCAGTTCGAACAAGCTAAACCAGCATGTACACCTATAGCACAAGGTAAAACTAAAAATGATGAAAGGTAAACGGTAGATGCAAAAAAAATACAGTGGTATGATTGGCTCTCTCCTTTATCTTACTATAAGTAGACAAGAGATTCAATTTAGTGTTTCTCTATGTGCTAGATATCAGTCTACTCAAGATAAAGCCATTTGATTACAGTCAAGAGGATTCTTAGATATCTCTCAGGTCCATTTGATTTGGGTTTGTGGTACCCAGCTGGTTGCAATGTTGATTTAATTTTATATTCTAATGCTGACTATGAAGGTTGCAAAATTGATAGGAAAATCTCTAGCGAATATTGTCAATATCTTGGAGGTTGCATAGTTTCGTGGGCATCCAAGAAGCAACACTCAGTTGCACTTTCCACTGCAAAGTAGAATATGTTCTGCAGGGAGCTGTGTAGCTCAGGTGTTTTGGATCAAGAGTCAATTGTGTGATTACAATATTGACATTGGGATGCACACCTATCTTATGTGACAACACTAGTGCCATCATCTTCAAAAAATCCAATTCAACACTCTAGAACAAAACACAATGAAGTAAACATCTTTTCTGAGAGTTGAGTTTGCCAACAAGAACCTGGAACTTAACTTCATTCAAACTGAAAAACAAGTAGCTGATATACTCATACAAACCATTGTAGAGACATGTTACATCACTGAGAAGGGAACTAGGTTTATGCAAACTTCAATGAATCTCATGCTGAATTCAGGAATAATTGACCTTTGTGTAGTGACTATGTGGTATATAAAATAGTGAAATGTTGAAGGACAAGTCGTTTTGTCCGGAAACTATCATTATGCGGGGAAAAATTCTCCATTAAGTATCAATATCTTCTCTTACATAAAGGTCATCAGAAAAAATAATTTCAAAACAATTTCAATTGGCCTCTTTCAATCTTTGCAAGTTTCTTTCTTCAAATGAATAGCCATGTTGGTGTTTGCTTGATCATCTCTGTACTCTCTTTGTGCAACTACTTGACATGAACATCTCTAAATTCTTGAATGCCCCTTTCAATACCATGCATACATTGTGAGGGAGTAAGTCAAAAAGAGTTTTTGAGTGAAAGCTTGAGAGACAGTCTTTCACATCAATCTTGTCACCATATCCATTAAGCTAGTCAACAAATGACCCTTGTTCAGAAGCTTCAAGTCTGTAATTTCTGTTGCTGTCGATAGGTCTGAAGCCTACTGTCGGCAGATCCCAATATCCAGCACTGCCTTCTTGTTGGTTTTCTTAGTGCCGGTCAACAAGACACACTTCTCCTGTCGACAGACAATGCATTCTTTTGAGTTCCCCTCAGTTGAGTTCCAATCTAATTGCAATTGTTCATTATTTATTAAGGGGGAGATTGGGAACTTATGCTTAATTACAACCTTTCATACTCACATAGTAGAAATGGCATTGACTTAATCACAATGATTTTGAAATAATACTCTGTGACTGAGTCTAGGTTGTATCATCTAGCACACACTGAACAAATCTAATGGCTTTAAAATGACTCTATTGATACATCCTTGTGGATGCTCTTATTTCTGAAATGGTTTGGCAAGTAAGAAGACTCTGAACTTACTATTCTGAATTGGCTTTTGACCTCAACATTCCTTGAACTTGATGTTTCATCAGAAAGAGGATAAAACTACCGATTTCTTTAACAATAAAAAAAATAAAAAGGGAAAAGGCAGAGCAATGATAGGTCAAATCTGAGTAACTGGGGACATTGACATCACAAATGTTTGTCTTTTTGTCAAAGCCAAACTGTCAACTCTGTAAGATGGTATGATGGTTAACTGCACTAAGTAACTGGGGGTAAGGGCATCACAAATGTCTACCTTCACGTCAAAAGGTGTATGCAAACTGAATTACCACATACCCCAAAGAAACATGAACATCCATGCAAAACTGAAATAGAGTGTAGCCTCCATGAATTTAATCAAGATCAAAACTCATGTTTCTTGTCAAATGCTAACTTGAATATTAATTTCAAGCATCACTGAACATCACACCATGAAGACATTAGTAACTCTTCAAAGCTTTTATTCATGGGTTATCTTATAATCATTTGCTTTTGTAAGGATCAGATTCCCCAAACTATTATCTCCAAACCATTGTGTCAAGAATAATGTTAATACTATTGTGTATGACACTTTGTAATGTGTGTATCTCATAGTTCTCATTCTTAAAATTTGTTATGAACACTCATTCTGAACTCATTTCAGTTAATATCCCTTTCTGGACAAACTTACTCAGTAGCTGTCGATAGATGGTCTGCGCCTGTCGATAGCCGATTTTCTAGACTGTCTAGAACTTGCACTGGTTCACATTCTTTCCGGTTCTTATGGGCCCTTTCCATTTGAAATGGGTTTTAAATAGACCTACAAGTTAGCCCATGACCCTTCACCCCCTCACCTTCCTTCAAACGTTGCTTCGCTTCCTTTTTAAACCCCAACCTTTCCTCTCTTCCAACGCACCCTCTCCATCCTCTCCCTATGCTATTGCTCTTCTTCTTCTCTCTTCCTCCTCCTGATCCATCTACTCTCTTAATCCCTTTTCCTCACATCCACCATGTCTACCCAGATGAAGATGGTTGCTTCTCGTCAACGATACTCCTCGCAAGAAGCCAGCGATAGCTCTAGGGCTCCGGCAGAAAGGAGAAGCAAGCACCGGGCCGACCGCAACCTCGAGCTCAACGTCCCCCCAAATCTGAAGCATTGTAAGGTTTGTGGTGTCTTCAAGAAGATTATGCAGCGCCGTTATGTGGACTTCCGTTCCCTGGAGGATATGTTCGAAGGCATGGAACCCCTCTTTTCTACACAGGGTTAGATTCCCTTTTTGAAGTCCCCGAAGCAGTACTCCCCAACGACAGTCTCAAAGTTCTTCAACAACCTGTTAAGGGTATTCCCTTCCAAATCACTTCCAATCTCCTCAGCCGTGCTCTGCAGATACCCAACTCGGGGGCTGATATCCTTCTTACCCATCTCAATGCCTCTGAGTATTACACCCTCATTACCTAATAGCCCTATGACTCCAGCAAAGCCTTTCTAAAGCGTAATGCCAACACTTTTCCACCACTCCATAGGATGATCCATCATATCATCACTACCCTCATCGCTCCCAAGGATGGTATTAGGGAACTTGTCACCCAAGTCCATAAAAGTCTATTCTACTACTTCCTTCAAGGTCAGAAAATCAACTTGCCCAACCTCATGCTTGACCTGATTAAGCAATGCTTTGCCAATCCCAAAAGGTCAATGCCCTATGCTTGTCCCATCACTTCCATCCTCTCCTTTGTTGGAATTCCCATCACTGCGGGTGAGACCGTCACCCTTAAGTCAAGGAGTGCCTATGACATAACCACTGCTCATAGGATGGGCTACAAGATGGTAGATGGCAAAGTCACAAGGACTCTCAAAGGGCAAGAGGCTGAAAATGAGCAAGCTGCAGATGAAGAAGAGGAAAGTGAAGAGGAACCACCTTAGGAACACATGGATGTCTTGGGTGGTGATGAAGATGTACCCACTGAGCAAGACCTTCAGCATGCTCCTCCAAACTTGAGGCAATTTCTGGCAGATCAAATGCTTCAACTCCAAACGTCCATCACCCAACACATCAATGTCAGATTTGATCGGCTTACAATGCGAGTCAACACTCGGATGGATTCACTTGAGGACAGTCAAGCTCAGATCTAGAGGTAGCTCACCTAACTTTCTTCTGATGTTCATGGACCACGTCATCCCACTCCGCCTAGGAATGACACTCTTTAGATCTATATAGGGTGCATTTAAGCATTTCCTTTTGATTGGCAATTGGGTTGTCAAAAGTGTCACTTCACACTTTCATGTTCTTGCAATGTAATGCTTGCCTATGTAATGCATGCAATTCATGCTTATCAATGAAATCACATTTTGTCTTTTTTATGATCTCTTACATACTTTATCTTTTTGAATGTTGTCAAAAAGGGGGAGACATCAATTGTATTTTTGTCATCATCAAAAAGGGGAGATGTTGAGTTATGATTGCATGACATTCATGATACTTATATGTTTTTTATAATGACATAATTGATGCTGAGACAATGTGATAAAATGACATGACACTATACAAAATGTATAAGACACATGCCTTCATGATATCTTATTTTAAAGCTTCTTTCTTGAAGGAAATCAAGTGCAAATGGAAGTGTACATCATGAAGAAACCTTAAGTAAAAAAAAGGTTTTGGATAGAAGAAATCAATAGTAGCTGTTGACAGCACCATTGCACTTGTCGACAGGCACTGAAGTCCTTCCTTCAAATAGGTTTTGGAAAACCCAGGAAAGCAACAACTATCGACAGGCCAGGACCCATCTGTCGACAGACACTAAAGATCTTCATCAAAAAACTTCTGGAAAACCAAGATAACCAGCAGCTGTCGATAGCAAGATTGCATTTGTCGACAACCCAGTCCATTGTTCAGAAATCTGGTTCTGGAAGACATGAGATGTGATCTCTATTAGGGCGTCCTCTTCTCTCACGAATCCCAAGAGTTGTGCGAGACTAAGACACTCCTATATATAGATCTTTTGGACTCCTTTTCATAGCAAGCAACCTCCATATCAAATCCCAAGCCTAAGAGAACTAGAAGAAGATTTTGAGAGCTCTGCTTCAAGCTTCAACCCTTAACAACAAGAAGATCTTTCTAAGAAGACAAGGTTGAAGCAGATTCATCCTCAAGGCTTCAAGCAGCAACATCGTATCATCTACGACTTGAAGTCTGATGATCATCAAGATGGCGGATTCGAAGAGTTCACCTATTCGATTTATTTTCTCCACTCTAAACTCTTCCTACACTTTATCCTCTTATTTCAAGTGTGTGTTGTTGGTGTGAGTAGTCCTTGTGCTCATTCCACATGTGTGTGTTGATCTGAGATCTTGCTTATCTCAGTCCTTGTGTGTGTGTGGTGATTTATGTTGAACTTGCTTTATAAGCAGTTTGGCGTGTGTGTGTGTGGACGGTGGACGTAGGATACACAAGTTGTGTAGTCCGAACCACCTTAAATCTTCGTGTCTTGTGGTTTGCATTGATCCACCGTTAGATGCATGCTAGGCACGATAACTTGTTCACACATCCTCCATACTATTAATTCTCTAAACACATTCTACACACACACTCAAGTCCAAACTTGATTCATATCCTTGTAAGCTTTTCTACAGTTTATCTTAATCTCAAAAAGAAGGTTTGTTTGCTTTTAATTGGTAGTAATCTATTCAACCCCCCTTCTAGATTACTGTTATAGTTAATTCCGCACACCTAACACAGCAAGTTCTTGTTGCTTTAGGAAATGAGTGGTGAGACTGTTTTCCAGTCTCTATATCCGGAGCTCAATGTTGTTTGACATTTCTCTCATTGTAGAATTTAAATTCTCAAATTGTACTTGAAGGAAATTGTATAATTCAAGTGGTACAACAGATCCACCTGTAGATAAGGAAGCAGTGCCTTGATGTTGAAAAAATGAAGTGTGTAGAACTAGAGTTTGAGTTGGCACATTAACATCTGGAGATAGTGATTGTGGAATTCCTTGAGGAGTAGACTGCTCTAGTAATTCTGAAGATATTTTTTGTTGCAATGGTGGTTCCTCGGTAGGAGGGGATTAAGTTCCATGTGGTGCTTCAGTAGGAAGTGGTGAGGTTTCCTATTCCAATATTGTACCCCTTGTAACATGAGTTCCATGATCTTGAACTTCATGTATCTTATCACATCATTCAGATAGTATATGTTATACTAAGGAATCCCTTGAACTTTTTCATTGGAAAATAGACACCAACCTTTTCAAAAAGAGCAGTTAGGTGTGTAGCATAAGGAAGAGATCTATGTAGTTCCTTGTTGTTTCAGACATAATTTGAAACATGATCTCAGTGAGATCTACCTTAATCTTTTTCATCATGCAAAACAACAAAAATCTTTGAATATCTGTGAGTCTGTTTCTTCCACCACCCTAAGGTGTAAGAATAGTGGTGAACATATGATGCACTAACCGATGTAGTGTTGGAAAATAATTAGCAATCAAACTTGTAACATGTGTTTGCTTTGCATCTTGTTTGTCATGAGGCAGCCCAGTAAGCAGTGAATAAGCATCATGAAGATCAAACTAGAATGTATAAAAATCTTCACCAGAATTAGGAATATTGAAAATTTGATTTGCTAAGTCTTGAGTAAAACAAAATTTCACACCTTTCACTTCAGATTTAAACCCATCTTCTGTAGCAACAAGATTTTTGTAGAATTCTTGGACCAATCGTGGATAAACATTTCTGTCCTCACTGATGAATTTGAGCCAGCCTTGAAATTCAAATAAAGGAAGAAGTTCTGGAAAAGTAGTTGATAAATCTATATCATGGATGTCAATTGACCTTGGCTTCAAAATCATACGCAACTTAGATCCTGTTATTTTTGGAAGAGTTTCTGGTTGAGACTGTGATTCATCAGATAAAGAGGGTTCTGGTGTTCCTGTGTTAGGGTTTGAACTTGGTGTACCTTCGGCTGATGAGGAAATGGTTTCCTCAAAAGAACTGGTATCCTTAAGAATCCTAGGTTTAGGGTATCTTGGTGGCACAATAGACTTCCTTTTGTTTTGTGGTGTAGACTTGGTACGTTTGGAGGAGGTACCAGAAGGGATGGAGTCTCTTTTCCACTTCGTAGGATGATTGCTGAACTTTGACCATCGTTCCATTGGTTGATCCTGAATAATCACAACTTTGACTGCTACTTTGGTCTTTCCTCTATGCCTTGGAGGTTGCTTGGGTGCCATGGAGACTAGATATGGGAGATGAAAAAGCAAGATGGATGGACTGGAAATCGTAGGATCTCGTTCTTCCAGAGATGAGACAGAGGAGAGAAGTTCAAAAGGAGGCAAGTTGAAGGTGTAAGGTCGACCTAGGGTTGTGGTCTTTGAAATAGGATTGACACGCACAAAGAGATGGTAAGATGAACCAGCGGTTCATCTAACCTAACCCAGATCCATAAACTGGGGGAAAGTGTGTCGGCACAAGATGCGAGTGTGTCGACCTGAGATTCAGACTGTGTCGACCAAGATGCGAGTGTGTCGACCTGTGTGAACAAGAATTTGTGAAAAGAAGAGAAAAAGAATATTTAATATGATAAAGATGACTTGATTATCAGCTTTTCAGGGATTTTTAATATGTTAAATATGCCACTATCAAATTCTTTTCATTTTTACTTTTTCAAATCTAATGGTTTGAAAAGTATTAGACAATGTTTGACCATCAGAAAAATCTGAAGAACCTGAAGCAAAATTTAATAGAATTAAAGTATTCTATTCAGTATCAAACCATTCTTTTAACCTTACTGAGTAATTGCAAAATAATCCCTCTAGGATAATCTCTACCCAGTTTTGAAGTTAAACATTCTAGAGGATTTGAGTTAGGCAAAGTGTTAACATTTTTTTTATATTGCATTTTCCTTGAAGCGTGAGTAATGAGCAGTCAAATATAGTACATCTTTTTCACACAAGTACACATGCTTTTTACACACCTGAGTCCTGGTTACTTGAGAGTACTAATCATTCTGCCTCAAGGGGTTGATGTAAACTTTTTGACATGAGAATATACGTTTATCAGACATCAATATTCTCAATTACTCATTAACATTTATTTTTAACATTTTAATTGAACCCCTTAGAGCAGAGGTAGCAAGACACTTCATGACATACATAGCTCATCACTGTTGTAAAGGTTTGCAGTTTCTCAGTATGCAAGCCATTGCTCTACCAAGAAAGAACTAAAAATTTATTGGATACCAAATGTTGGAAGCATACTTAACCTTTCTCAAATTGACAATAGATGTGTAAAAACAATACTGATTTTGACACTATTCAACTGAAGAGATCATTGTACTTTTAAATGTCAGAGAATAAAAGAATGTTAACTTAAACATATTTTAAAACTATTAAATATGCATTCTTGGTGATTTCAAAAGATTAATGGTCAAGTTTTGAACTTCATAAAAAACAAACCACTAAATTGTTTTTGGTCTGATGTAAGAAAAATTAGTGAATTCCTTAAGTCCCCTTGAATTATTGACTTATTCAAAATTCATCAAAGTAAAGATTCTCCTTCGTTAACATGAAAGAATATCTCTGGCAAGATTTTGAAGGATTTGATGTCAAGCAAAGAAGAGATGTGTCGACACAGGAGTTGCTGTGTGTCGACGCAGGATGTTGATAATGATCATTCTTAGTCGCATAATAGTGAACTAGTGTCAACACAACACCAATTATATGTCGACCTGATTCTGAATAAAAACCTTCACTGACAATGCTCAACAAGTCTGATCATTTTTGCACTTTGTTTCTTGACAACTTATGTACAAGCACTATTGCCTTCCTTACAAAAACAATCACTCTCCCTATGTTATGTGCTCCCCCTTAATCTTTGCATGACCAGAAAAAATGATATGCAAATGATACACAGTTAATTTTGCACACATTTTACATTCAGTCAAGAAGAATTAACGAACATTGAAAAGTATGGATATGAGAAAATAATCACAGTACAGATACATGCATTTTATTCAAAAGAGAAATTATCAACCTTAATTATTATGATTTGATGACCTTTATACAAGAGAGACTATTGGTACTTGGCGGAGGATTTTCCTCACACATAATGATAGTTTCCAGACAAGCTTGACTTGTCCTACCACATATCACCATTTGATATACCAAATAATCATTGCATAAGAGGTCAAATTATTTCCAGTTTCCAAGAAAGGTTTAGTGCATTTTGCAAATCCCAAGCTCTCTTGTTAAGTAGGTGAATCTATCCTCTGCCAAAGGTTTTGTAAAAATATCAGCCACTTAATTTTTTTTGGAATGAATTCTAATTCAATATTTTTGTCTGCAACCTCATCTCTCAGAAAATGATGTCTTATTTCAATGTGTTTAGTTCTTGAATGATAAATTGAGTTTTTAGAAAGATTGATAGCACTATTGTTGTCACATAGGATAGGTGTGCATCTAATGTCAATGTTGTAATCAAGCAATTGACTTTTGATCCACAACACTTGAGCTGCAGAGCTCCCTGAAGCAACATATTTTGCTTATGTAGTGGAAAGTGCAACTGAGTGTTGCTTCTTGGATGCCCACGATACCATGCAACCCCCCAAGAATTGACAAAAAAGACTAGTGCTTTTCCTATCAAGTTTACATCAAGCATAGTCAACATCTGAGTAAGAAATCAAATCAATGTTGCAACCAGCTGAATACCATAAACCTAAATCACATGAACTAGAGAGATATCTAAAAATTCTCTTAGTTGCAAGTAAATGGCTTTCTTTAAGACTTGATTGAAATCTAGCACAAGGACACACACTAAATTGTATATCAGGTCTACTTGCAGTAAGATATACGAGAGAGCCTATCATACATTTGTATTGTTTTATATCTACCAATTTACCTTTCACATCTCTTTCCATTTTTATGATTGTACTCATTGGTGTTGACTAGGTTGCAAGCCTAGAAGGGGGGTAAATGGATTGCTAAAAATTCATCTTAGAAATATTCTGTGGCAAAATAACTTTAGAAACACTAAACGAAATAGTTAGAGTTAATGAGCAGCGGATAAAGAGATAAAAACAATCACATGAACAACAAAATTTTTATCCTAGTTCAGATCTCCTTTCACAAGGAGTCCTATGTCTAATCCCCAAGCAACAACTTTGGATTCCACTAACCAAGGGTACAATCCCACTCAAGGACACTTACACATCCAGCACTGGTTGGCCTTCTCTTCAACCACGAAGAGGCAATACACCACATGTTATAACAAGTCTTCCTTTCTACAAAAAGGGTATCACCCACCTACTACACAGCAGGTCTTCTCTTCACTTACGAAGAGGAGCACTCAAAGAAGAGTAAAGAGGTGATGGCCCCTAGGCCAAGCAAATAGCAACAATACAATGCTTGATCTAGGTAGAATCTGAGAGACAAGAAGAATAACACTAAGATGAATTTCTCTCAGATCTAAAACAAGCTCTCATACTCTATAAGGAATGGAAGAACAATGCTTTGTGGAGAGCTAAGAGCAAGAGGCTTGATCTGAATGAAGTTGTGAGCTCTTGTGTTTTTCAATCTTCCAAGGATGGTCTTCATTACGTCAACACACTTCTATTTATCTTCTCTTGATGAAATATCTGTTGAAGTTCCATTGTCTCTCATCTTGAAACATGTCTCCTGACAGTTGTAGCAAGTCCAACATAAGAAACATGGAAAACCTGTAGATAATAAATGCTTAGATAGGGACATAGTGAGAGGGAGATCATATGGATATCTTCTTTACTCCGGTCAACATGATATGTTCAACGTTTTTAAACGTGTGTCCTACTGGAAATATGCAGACAATAAATACTGGAAGATAGACAACTCAAATGTATCTAAACTGTCAGTCAATGTCACTGGCCATACTGCAGGAGGATATACTAAAGAGGAAATACCATCTGTCATCATTTAAAGTATTAATTGATATGTCATGAAAGTGGTAACCAGTAAAAGATGATGTGCATATACAATGTACCCATGAAAAACAATAAATGCTTATATGCAAATTACATTTGAAAGGAACTGCGAGGCAAAATATGATTAAGGCTAATTTATCTGGTTAGTAAAACTTTAATTATAGCCATAATCAAATGATCATTGTAAAGGTCATTATCAAGATAATACAGCCGATGTCCAAACATAATTGATGTTCAAAAAGAGTCGATGTTTAGAGATAGTCAATGCCCAAAGAATAATCGATGTGAACATAATCGATGATTCAATATAATTGATGTTGAACCATAATCGATGTGAGCGTAATCTCTATTGATACATAATTGATGTTTAAGTGAAATTGATGTGACCATAATCGTTGTTGAACCGTAGTCGATGTTTAAGTGAAATTGATATGAACATAACGATGTTGAAGTGAAATCGATGTGAGTGTAACCGATGTTGAAGTGCAATCTATGTTTAAGTAAAATCGATGTGAGCGTAATCAATGTTGAAATGAAATCGATGTGAGCATAATTGATGTTGAAGCGTAATCGATGTTTCAGCGAAATGTAATCGATGTGATATTAAGGCAATAGTCGATGTGAACTTACAATAATAATCAATGTAGACTTAGATAAATCATATGCAATAGACTTCTAATTTAAATGAGTGTATCCAACTTACAAAATTTATTTCATTTGATACCTGTTGACAAACTTCAGACAAATATGTTAGTCAAGTATTTTCCATGGTTTTGTTTATCACCAAAATATACATAAGTGGAGATAAATGTTCATCAATCTCCCCCTTTTTGGTGATGACAAAACAATAAGAGCATGGGAAGGAGTTTTCTAAAATAAATTTTGAGTAAAATGATAAATATGTATTTTAGAGTGTGTTCTCCTCCTTTTTGTCATTAATCAAAAAGAAAACTAGGAGATAAAAGAGGCAAAGAGAAATGGAGGCCAATTGAAATGATATTAATCACTGAGAGATATAGAAGGCAGGAGACAAGAGAGAAGCAAGCAAGTAATGATAGGCCAAGCTTTGACTTCCTGCTCTTCAAACAAATTCTTAAGCAATGCCCAATTGATATTGTAGGAAGGCCCCATATCTACCCTGAGTTTATTAATGTGGAGCTGCCTCTGATCCTCAAGAAACTAATTGTATTCTGTATCACTGAGAGTCATCCTATAGAGGCTGCAGCTGCCAAAACTAGCATGCTGCAGAAACTGATCAATGGAGATAGGATAAGCAATGTTTTGAGCTAGCAGTTCCTGCCTTAGAGGAATGTACACTTTGTACCTTTCAACCCATATGGAATAAGGATCTATCACCAAATTGATGGAGTTTAGATCCATGAACTGCGTAGGAGATAAGGTGGGCTGATCGAATTTGAATTGAGCTGTATTGAGCTGATCTAGTTAGAGAGATGCCTAGTGATATTTCTTGCGCCACTCAGTAGGAAAAAATATTTCGGATTCAGCTAACAGAGGGGCTAAAATTGAAGATTTGATGAACCCCCTATGATACTCTCTAAAAAGAAAGCGAGGAAAAGCTAGGGAAAGTCCTTTTTGGACCTGAATCTGAGCTTTGACTCTGGCAAATCTTTCAAAAATAATGGGACCAATCCAATGGTCCATGAGAAGGAAGTGCAACTGAGGTAATAACTTGAACTTGGAAGCATAAGAGTGGCAAACCAACTTGAAAAGCCATACAATCCTTTTGCTGGGACCAAAGCACATCTAAAGTAGACCCGACCTGTGTTAATTGAGCCGTAGGGAGATTATGAATATAACAGTAGTCGCTGTACATCTGAAAATGCCTTACCAACTTGACTCTTTCGAATTGTAGGTCCCCAGGTTGAGGTGTGTTGATGCACAAACCATTTTGATAAAGAAAGAGGATGATCTGATGGAGGGTATCTGCGATCCGTTGAAATCCCAAATTTTCTGTTAAGAGTTCTATCAGATCTGGCCCACTGTTCCTCAATCTTGGACTCAACAGTAGAAAGAATTTTAGTGATCTCAGGTTTAAGCACATCAGACAACGGAAAGATAGAAGAAAGGTATTCTAAAAGATTGAGATAGGGGAGTACAAAACCTACAACAAAGGTGCACTTCTGAAGGTACTCAGTGTAAAGAGATTTTCAACATACAGTAGCAGATAAGGAGTACCATAGTGGAGGAAACAAGGAGGTAGAGCCGCAAAGAAAAAGCTCTTGAGAAATCTTTCTCTTTTTTGGAGCAGGACTGGAAGAAGAGTTAGTCTGGTGAACATGAGAGCAAACAGATATAACAGTCCTGATAATGGCTTCTTCAAATTCATCTTTGATGTGGCTGACTGAAATGTCAGCCAAGCATGCCCCTTTAGGAATGAGGGTGATCAAGGATGGTGGAGTAGGAGATGAAGAGAGGGAAGAAGTGGGGGAGGTTGTGTAATGGTCCAGCTGAAGAGGCACCAGAAGTAGAGGCTGGAGGTGCCTCAGAATGGGAATGTTGAATAGAAGGAGAGGGTGGGTAGGTGGATGTAGTTCATCAATGAAAGGATTGTGTGAAGAAATGTGTTTAGGAAGAGGTTTCTTGGAAGGCTCAGGAGTAGGAGGGGCAGTGGAAGGATCTGTAGGAGAAGAAGGGGTAGGAGTGTTATAGTAACCTGATATTTAAATAAATAAATATTGAAAAGAAAGAATTAATAAAACAAAATAAACACAAAAAGTAATGGCTTGATTAGATTAGCTCACACAAAGGCTATTGAGCCAAATTAGGAGTATGGATTATGGAGCATAGGAAATACCCAAATTCTTAATAAAACGTACAAAAAATAGAAAAGGGTAATTAGGGTTAAGACTAATGCAATTAACCATGAGGTAAGCCAACTCGTGACCAGCCATGCTGGGAGCTTACCTAATGGGATTGCTACTCTAATTGGGTTTAGAATCTACAAAATATGGAAAAAACTAGATGGAACCGCACCCCACGCTTCCTAGTTGCAATAGGACTTGAAATAAACCCTAGACATATAAGTATTCATCATAGAACTAAAGGAGAAGGTTCACTATCATGTTGGGGTCATAAGATGCTAAGCTAGGGCACTAGGAGCAGACGAGAATGGCTGGAGAATGGAGCTTCTTCCTCAACCATAGTCTACTGCGACCTATGCACAATCCTATGTTAGATCTTCTCAAAGGTAGGTATTCTCGAGCTAAAGAAGAATCAAACTCATATCATCTTGTAGGACTACATATCTAGTTTCATGTGCAAGTGATTTGCCTAATTTTCATCATATAACCATCAAGTTATAAGCGTTTTCACATCATCATGCAAGTCTGTGTCGTTTCTTGTTCATACAAGTTTGCATGCCTACCAAGACCAAATTGATTCGGTCCAAAGGCATAGTTCTCTTCTACTCATTGTCCCCTACAAGTTTCATGTTCACCACATTGTCCCAAGAGCTCTAGATTTTGATTTATAAGCATTGCATGTTTCTACCGTTCTCGGGTTGGACGTAGAATCGCGACCGAGCCATACGTCGCGTTTCTGCGACTGGTATCGCGTCAGATATACCATCACGTGTACTTGAAAGGCTACCACCCAGGTCATCGCGTTTTAGCTAGGGCTTGACAAGTACCGTTGCATCAAACTGTGTGCCTTCTTGGTGTCAAGGATTGTCCGAAATGCAACCATGAAGGTCGTCACGTTTTACCCTTGTTTCCTACTTTTGGGGATCTATGCTCTTTTGAAAAGTTAGGGTTTGCATGAACTTGTCGGCTCATGCCGTCGTGTTTCTTTAGAGAGTCCCTTGAACATGGTGATCCAACATGTCACGATTTCGAGTCATCAATCGATTCGTTCCCTGTCTAGCTAACCTGAACGCGACCGCCGACGTCGTCGCATTTCTGTCCAGAATCGATGTTTGTTAAACACGAGCATCATACCCGTCACGATTTAACTATGTTATTCCAGCAACTTTATTGTTTTATTTAATATGGTGATAATCATGTTTATACCCTGTAACACTGTGTGATGGATAGTAACAACCATGTAAAAGAATCTTGCTATATTTCAAATGTTTATTTAATTTAAAAGACAATTTCCACGACTATTATATGTTCTCTTGATTTCATGCACATGCACACACCAAACAATTATCTTTGTCGTGAGACCATGCAGAAAATATACGAATAATGCATATGGTAAATTACTTAAATAATTGCATATTATGAACCCATGGTAATAAGTGACATTGTCTTCATTTACTCACGTTGATTTGGAATACCGATATCGCCGCTCCACTATTCTAGAATTCTTCTAGGACATCGAGCAACTCGTTTTCTTTACACACTACTCTCTGGCCAAGTTGGAACCTCTCTGTTAGACATTCTGTACTGGCTGACAAGGGACCTTTTGTTAAGACCTCTGTAAGACACCGTACTCTGTGGATTCCCTCAAGGAGACGAGCTGGTTGTAGCCATACCTATAACACTCTTAGCGATCAGCATGATCCAAACGGCTTTAGAAGTTCTGTTATACCCAAAATTTTATTCATTTTATATGTGCATGTATAATTATTTGTTGTGTTTATAGTGTGTGTATTCAATTGTGCGTATTATAATTTCTATATTCCTTATGAACTCATGCATATATTATATATAATATTTGGTGAGAATAGGCAATTAGCTAAATTGATGTGTATTGTGTATACTAAAATACTAGGCTTGTAATACTTAAGTAATACTATGCATGCTAATCTAATTACCGATGTGCATGTTATGTTTATTTATTTCATGTATAGTGTATATAATTATGTTGTAAATGCTATATATTTATGCATAGGATAATTGAAGTATGTGCATGCAAGAATTTCTTTTTGTATAACTTATTCATAGATAACTTATTACAAACTGTATCTTAATAATATTAGGCATGCATTATCTAAATCTTGAAGTGCATATCATTCTGCCTATTCATGGAGGTTGTGTGTAAAATATACATATATGTATGTTACCATATACATATGATATCTATCTATTTAATCCTATGTACATCAATTCATCTATAGTATGTGATAATACATAGTAATATTGTCCATGTAATAGATAATTTGCTATGGACCATGTAAGTATATATGTGTGCTATTTTCATACAAGTATAAAAATACCGTAATTGTGCATGCATTATCTAGTTATCAATGTATGTAATCTCATGCGTATGGTGCGTGTTGTACACGTAGTAAGAAATTATTATCATACACTTTGTAATAATCATGAGTTTATTTCTGAGCATGCAAATATATTTAACGTGTGAATTATTTAATTATTGAGGTGCCCATTGTATTTAATTATTTTAATGCACGTAGTTAGTGTTATGGGCTGTGCGTATGTATACATACATGTGTTATCCTTGTTTAAATAATATTTATCTACTTTAAGCGTGTTAAATTAATTAGGTATGTAAAGTACTTAGATGATAATATGGTCGTTACAGAGATTGGTATCAGAGCCCAGGTTGAAACTGTACATGGATAGACCATCATCACCACTATATTGCAAAGTCTTTATAGGAATTGTCCATAAATATAGAAATTACTAATAACCAAGGAGATAGTTAAGGAAGATAGTTAAGATTAGTAACCTAGATTTTAACTAATTAACTATTTTGCAGATTATGGCTGACGTGGTAGGCGAAATGCTCAGTCTAGGAGGTATGAGCAGAACCGCAAGTTAAAGAATTTCTGAAAGGACTCAAACCATCAGTGAGGACTAGGCTTTTAGAGCTTGATTCCCGTACTTTGGAAGAAGTTCTAGGTGTGGTGACCAAGCAGAGATAAAATGGAATCATATCAAGGAGAATGAAGCTCAAAAGGAGGAAGCACCAAAACCATTCCAAAGGCAAGATAGGAAGATGAGAAATCATGGAAGTCAACAATCAACTGTGGCATCAGGCAGCGAGAAGCCCGAATGCATCATTGTGGGAAGCGTCATGGCGGGAATGCATGTTGGGAATGGAAGGAAGGTGTCTTAGATGTGGCAGCAAAGATCATCGGCTTAAGGAATGTCCGAACCTGAAGACGAAGTTCGTCTCAAGAGATGCTTCATCAGTAATCATAAAGGAGCAAGGATTAGTCGGAAATGATCTCGGCGACGTGATTTACAGGTACTTGATTCGATTCGAGGACGAAGATCTTTTTCAAGAGGGGGAGAGTGTGATACCCCAAAAATTTTATTCATTTTATATTGTGCATGTATAATTATTTGTTGTGTGTATAGTGTGTGTATTCAATTGTGCGTATTATAATTTCTATATTCCTTATGAACTCATGCATATATATATATATATATATATATATATATATATAATATTTTGTGAGAATAGGCAATTAGCTAAATTGATGTGTATTGTGTATACTAAAATACTAGGCTTGTAATACTTAAGTAATACTATGCATGCTAATCTAATTACCGATGTGCATGTTATGTTATTTATTTCATGTATAGTGTATATAATTATGTTGTAAATGCCTATATATTTATGCATAGGATAATTGAAGTATGTGCATGCAAGAATTTCTTTGTTGTATAAATTATTCATAGATAACTTATTCCAAACTATATCTTAATAATATTAAGCATGCATTATCTAAATCTTGAAGTGCATATCATTCTGCCTATTCCATGGAGGTTGTGTGTAAAAATATACATATATGTATGTTACCATATACATATGATATCTATCTATTTAATCCTATGTACATCAATTCATCTATAGTATGTGAATAATACATAGATAATATTGTCCATGTAATAGATAATTTGCTATGGACCATGTAAGTATATGTGTGCTATTTTCATACAAGTATAAAAACATACGTAATTGTGCATGCATTATCTAGTTATAATGTATGTAAATCTCATGCGTATGGTGCGTGTTGTACACGTAGTAAGAAATTATATCATACACTGTGTAAATAATCATGAGTTTATTTCTGAGCATGCAAATATATTTAAACGTGTGTGAATTATTTAATTATTGAGGTTCCCATTGTATTTAATTATTTTAATGCACGTAGTTAGTGTTATGGATGTGCGTATGTATACATACATGTGTTATCCTTGTTTAAATAATATTTATCTACTTTAAGCGTGTTAAATTAATTAGGGTATGTAAAGTACTTGGATGATAATATGCATACAATATTTAACTAATAATGGACACATTTTAATCATAAGTTCATGCGTAATGTATGTAATTATGCAATGTGTACGTATATGTGCATATATGTATGTATTGATGCATATTGTTCTTAATTATGATTAGTGTAAATTGTAATTAATTAAATATTACATAATGCAAGTATTTTATGTGGTAATGATATATGGAATTATTTTTGCATGCACTAAATTATTTTAGTGCTTTTATACATTAAATATTAGGTTTCTGGAGTTTCGGCTGCACAGTGCTGCTGGGGGCCAGGACCTGGACGCCAAGGCACTGTTGGCGCCAGACCTGGACGCCAAGACCAGTGGGCGGCCACCCCCTGGACGCCAACCCCAGTCTGGCGGCCAGACCTTGACGTCAACCTGTCAGTTGACTACAACCGATGTTGACGTTAATATCCTGCTGCGTAACGGTTCCAGAATTGTTAATGTCCGTGTTTTGGCTAGTTTCAGATTAGGAAACCTTCCTAAACCTTTGGTAACCTACCCTAATGCGTACCCAACCCTTGAACCTATAAAATACCCACTCTTGGATGAGGAAAAGGCTTTCAACATTTAGTGAAAACCCTAGCTCCGAGATGGTGAAAAGCTGATCTTTAGGAGGCCGGATCCATCAACTGGAGGTGTTCCCCGAAGAGCTACTACATCTGGAGGGTAGTCTATACATAGAGGAAGAGATCCCAACTCCGAGGAGCCATCTACATCGACAGGAGAAGAAGATCTAAGGCGTTCCCGAGCACCTTTTTGATAGGGCCGAAAAGGGCTTCACCGATGATTCTGATCTTTGTAGACTTTTTTAAGAGGCAAGTAAACCTAGATCTTCATCCTATACATGTCCCCTAAGTCCTAGGTATTTTTACGGATTTTTCCTCGCGTCTTGGAACCTCGAATTCACCATTGTATGAAAATTCGTATGTATGTGCTGTTGGGAGCAAGTAGAAGGCAACATAGGTTGCAGTCAAGTTCTTCAGAAGAAGTTGACGGCAACATCCCTTGACGTCTACTTCTTCAGAACCTGAAAGTGATACCTTTGATCTTCTTTTGCTGTTTAAATGATTTCTGGGACATGGGTATACTCTGAAATTTTTATGGGTGATTGTATATTGTTAGTAGGTCATATCATGAGGTTGCCTAAATTTTCTATGAACCATGTTAATTATAAAAAATTCAGTGACTGAGTAATGAGCATGAAATGAACACGTTTAAATCTAGTATAAATGGATTTTGTTGTGAATTAGTTTTCATAAATTTTCCATGACAGATTGAATGTTGGTATTAGGTTTCTATTCTGTTAATGCCTAAACATATTGATATGTCTCATGCTTAATGATATTTCGATAAATATGTCTGAATTCTAGATTTAATTGTAGAAATTATGTTTACTGTTCGAAAAATCTGAAAAATGCATATGTGACATACTTACTGCTAATGACCGGTGATAAAAATTTAAAATCAAATTGATGACAGCAAGTACAGTTATTAGTTAAACCATGGAAATTGTTCATGTTAGATGTATTAAATTCGATCTTATGCAATTCAGTAAATATACATCATGTTTAGGACTGTAAGGTAAGATGTTTTAATTTTGAAAACAGTAGTACCATGATTGTGTTAACTAAGACATGTGAAATCGATAATTAAGATGTGTAAAGTGATTAAGTATTATCATGTAAAATATGTGAATAGGGTGAGAAAATGTGAATAAATAAATGTGTGATAATTGGGCCAAGAATGACACTGCTACCCTAGAGGCATCGAGAGCTGTACATAGAAAAGTCTATGGAAGGCTCTACATTGTATAAGTTTGTCCTAAAGGCATTAGGAAAAACCGGAGGTGGACAAGTACCACTGGATAGGGTGGAGAGAGCTTCTCCTAGTCTGCGCAGTTACCAAGATTCACCACTTCATTGCCTAGGTGGTGGGTATGTGATATGAGTTATGTGATATGAGTTGTGTTATGAGTTATGTGTTATGAGATGTGATGAGTTATGAGTATGAGATAGTTGTTAGTGTCCTCTAAAAGGTAGTTAGGACTATGTGTCATGGCATTTTAAGTAATTGGAATATGTATAAAGTGTAAGATTATATGCGAATGTGGCACATGATGAGTGCAAATGATATGACATGTGATAAATGAAAACCCAAGAGTAAATGATGTGAAGAATATGTGAAAAGATATGTAAGAGACAGTTAATGTTATTGAGAGTGTGCTTGCATGTGAAAACCGATGTAGTAATGCATAATGTTCATGTTTTCATGCATTAATTACCTCATTTGCAATATCATGCTTGTCATTATGTCATGTAGCTTATTGTTCTTCATGTAATAGTGTATGTGAATAAACATGAGTAACCGCGTCAATTATGCAACATGAAAGATAAACATGTAGAATTGTGAATTGAACAAGATAACATATGAACAAATGGAAATCCATGTAATTGAATGTAATTCATGTCAAAACAGCAAGTAAAGTGTAGTTATGAAGGTGATAAATGTATGTAATATTAATTAGATTCCATGCTAGATGTGATATTTGCTTAGTACAAAGTTTCATGCTTTAGTAATTATTGTTGCCAACCAATTTGACCATGTTTTAACTACTCAATTTATGTTATAAAATATGAAACCATGTGTATGAGACGTATGTACATTTAAAACAGCAAGCAAAATGTGAAATTAAATATGAAAAGTGCATGTGAAAAGTGAATAGTCATCATATTAGTTTGTTCATTCCTTTATGTCTAATTCTATGTTCTAGTTGTAGAAATATGTCATGAAATGAATTAATGTGGAAATGAAGGGATCATGTTATGTGTTAAGTGTAGAAATGTACAAGTGTATAGTAATAGTATCCATGTTTTAGAATAAACATATGATAGAATGAGGCATGTCTAGGTGATTAAAAATGTGTTGATAACTAAGAGTATGTTCCATGTGTTTGGGAGTTTAAATGATGGTATGTATTCATGAGTGTTTAATAGCTTAATGTGAATGTGATATGTTTAAGATTAAGTCTTTGTTTTACTTGCTGAGTCTTTGGACTCACCCTTGCTTCGGCGTACAGGTTGACAGGTATCCCGTGCTAGGGGAGAGACGCTATCCTGGAGGAGAGGCTTTGAGGAGCACGTAGTAGTTGTATTTTCCCTTCATAGTTTGAATAAAAATGTCATTTGGACAATGTAGTTCTTTCATCATGTAATAATGTGGACATTGTCATTCTATTTTTGCACTATATAGATTGTGGAATATGGGATGGTGATGGACTAAGTTAAATTGTTGTATTTATTCCGCTGAAATCAATTGCTATCTACGTACTTTTCAACCTATCGGCTAGTGTTGGGTTTTATCCCACTGTAATGACGCTCTTTATACCAATGGGGATTGGTATAATCGTACCGGTATGAGGAGGGTCGTTACAAGTTCTCTTTTCGCTTGAATTACACCGGACCTCTAGACCTGTGCATAACATGGCTAGTGAAAGGCTAGTGAATTCCACCTGACTGCCAACACCAATCGCGTGTGTTGTGCAACTGTAGTATCGCCCCCTTAATCAACATTTTATGTGCAATGACCTATAGTTCTCATCTATACTCTACTCGCTCATCTATTTACACACTCTCTACTATCTCATCTATTCATCTAGGACTCTCATCTATTTATTGGTACTCTCTATTGGCCATTTGACTGATTGTCTAAAGATAAATAATATAACTAATGCCTGACAATATAATGGGGCCCGGTCTGGTCCTAGGAGGTGCACCCAAAAATGCTAGTGCCCGCGAGGGTTAATTGACCAGAGTGTTTGACATTACACTCAAGTGCTATCTATCTCGACTATCTAAATGACAATCAAAGTGCTATACTATACTCGTCTTGCTATTGTGATACATTGTCCTATTTATGCTATGGCGATCCTACTCTCTGTGCTATATTAGGAAACTTGTGCTATCTTGATTCATGTTATTGTGCTATCTCTCACATTACTTGACTCTCTCGCTCTATCATATAGTGACTCTGCTTTTAATACATTAATCATGTAAGGTTGCCCGCACCATGAGAAATAAATGCTACTGGGCATTGTCGCTCACCCTACGTTATTTGTTTATTGTGTTCTCAGGTGAAACTAAGGAGACTGAGTACACTCACGAGGATGGGGAGGACCAAGAGTACCATGACCCCCACTATGTTATCCTAGATGTCTTAGCTAGTTGTTTACTTCCATTCTATGTATTAGAGTCAATTGGGCCCTATGTTACGACTCTGCATTAGAGAATGTAATGGACAATAGTTGAATTATCAATGAAAGGCATTTGTTTTCATATTATTTAATTGTCCAATGGTTTGATATTATTCTACGCTCTATACTCGCTTAATCGCAACTGCCTCACGTTCCAATATTCCGCGCCAGGGAGTGACAGTTTTGTGGTATCAGAGCCTAGGATATCCTTACCAGGATAATTAAGTCTAGGATGTTCTAGGACGGACTGCCATGACACTTGTCTAAGTCACTATCATACCTATGTAAGATTGGGTAGAATCAAGGTTAAGATCTAAAAGATACTCACACACGCACAAATTAAACTCCATATCAATGTCTTAATGATAAGCTACTTTTGTAGGAATTTAAGCAATTAAGATGAAGGCTGAACGTGCTAAGATGAGGGGCATGCAACAGACCATTCAAGAACTCACCCGTGCACATCTGCATATAGCACAAGGGGGAGGAGGAAACCGCGGTGTAGGCGAATTGCATCGTAATTTTAGAAGCTTAAATCTGCCAAAGTTCAGCGGTACTACTAATCCAGATGAGGCCGAGCACTGGCTGAAGGAGACGGAAAGAATTTTCCGTGTTATGCAATGTGCGGTTGGGGACAAGCTACTGTTAGCAACTTTTCAACTGGAGAAGGACGCCCGCTCTTGGTGGGAGTCAGTGGAAGCAACCAGGGCGGATGGTCAATTCACCTGGAATGAATTTAAGGAAGCCTTTAACTCTAAGTACTTTTCTGAATGTGTCCGAGAGAGGAAGGCTACGGAGTTTGCTACTCTTAAATAGAGGAGCCTATCTATGGCCGATTATGAAGCACAATTTCTAGACTGGCAAGATATGCTGAGCACCGGGTGAATATCGAAAGGATGAAGGCTAAGTGCTTTCTCAATGGCCTTAAGCCTCAGTATATTACTCAACTGGCCCCTCTCGACATCTAGACATATGCCGAGATGGTTAAGAAAGCTCAACTATTAGAAGATGCTACGGACTTCACCGATCGTATCAAAGGGAAGTTTGTGAAGAGGGAACTAACACACGGTCTGATTACTGCTAAGCCAAATATTGACAAGAAGCATCCATTCAGCATCACGGAAGGACCAAGTCGGGAAACGAAGCCCAGAGTATTTGTCCTTACAACTTCGGCAAAAAGCAACTGCAAGCACTGTGACAAGCCAGGTCACACAGCTGATGAGTGCTGGAGGAAAGTTGGCGCATGTCTGCACTGTGGAAGCTGCGAGCACCGTATCCTTGAGTGCCCACTATTGAAAGAGCATAAGAGGCGCACTAATGTGCCGAAGAAATAGGGAAGACTGCAAGCCCTGCATGATGAAGAGCCCACTGAGGAAGGTGGCGTGGTGGAAGGTACATTGAAAGTTTTCTCTTTCTCAACATTTATGTTATATGATATTGGCTCAACCCATTCTTTCATATCTCAAAACTTTGCTAATACTCTAAATGTTAAACCTATATCCATGGGGTGTCAATTCTCTATCACACCACCCCACTGGGAGAGAATGAGAAATTGAACAAATATTCACTAGGAGAGAAAGAGAAATTGAACAAATATTTTCAATCTTCCGATGTAATGATTGGAGAGTATAACCTAAAAGCCGAACTGGTATGTATGCCCATGGAAGGCTGTGACGTGATTCTTGGAGCCGACTGGTTGTCTGCATATGGGGCAAGTGTCGACTATAAGAAATGGAAAGTTACATTTAGTGAATACCCTAAGTTGTCATTCACTAGGATTAGACACAAGAGATGGATGTCTCTAGTCTCTGCCATACAGGCCCACAACATGATAAGGAAAGGTTGCTTTGCTTTCCTTGCGGCCGTAATAGTTGAAAAGAAGGGTTCTAAGATAGAAGACATACACATAGTCCAAGACTACCTAGATGTTTTCCCCGAAGATCTGCCAGGGATTCCCCCTGAACGTGATGTCAACTTTGCTATTGAGTTAATCGCTGGAGCTGTACCGGTGTCGCGTCAACCGTACTAGATGTCGCCTACCGAGTTAAAAGAATTGAAGGCACAAATGATGGAGCTGTTAGAAAAGGGGTTCATTAGACCAACTACTTCCCCATGGGGAGCATCGGTCCTGTTTGTTAAAAAGAAAGATGGTTCTATGAGGCTGTGTATCAACTATTGACAACTCAACCAGGTAACCATCAAGAACAATTACCCACTACCTCGAGTCGATGAACTTTTCGACCAGATATCTGGAGCTCAATATTTCTCCAAGATTGACCTCCAGTCTGGCTATCATCAAATGAGGATCAAGGACGATGACATTTTCAAAACAGTTTTTAGGAGCAGGTATGGACACTATGAATTCATTGTTATGCCTTTTGGTCAGACCAATGCTCCTGCAGCCTTTATGCAACTCATGAACAGTATATACCGACCATATCTTGATATGTTCATGGTTGTCTTCATTGATGACATCCTCATATACTCAAAGAACAAAGAAGAACATGAAGAACATCTGAGGATAGCTCTGTAAGTCTTGCTAGACAACAAATTATATGCAAAGCTGAGCAAGTACAAATTCTGGCTTGAAGAAGTGTCTTTCTTGGGCCATGTCATCTCAAAGGACGGCATCTCTATTGATCCCTTCAAAGTTTAAGCTGTACTCAAATGGGAGAGAGCAACTAATGTCATAGAAATTAGAAGCTTCTTAGGACTAGCTGGCTATTACAGGTGGTTCATAAAGGACTTCTCCATGATCATTGTTCCTCTCACTCATCTCACACGAAAGGAGAATCCCTACTCATGGAGTAAAGACTATGAGAAGAGTTTCCAAATGCTAAAAGAATGTCTGACCTCCGCCCTTATTCTCGCTCTCCCAATAGGGGGAGAAGGTTTATCCGTCTATACCGATGCCTCAGGAATTGGGCTAGGCTGTGTACTGATGCAAAAGGAGAAAGTCATTACTTATTCGTCAAGACAACTGAAGACGCATGAAGTTAACTACCCTGTACATGATCTAGAGTTGGTTGTTGTGGTCTTCGCCTTAAAAATTTGGAGACATTATTTATATGGTGCGCAATTTACTATCTATTCAGACCAGAAGAGCTTGAAGTATCTATTCCCTCAGAAGGAACTTAATATGAGGCAAAGGAGATGGCTTGAATATTAAAAGATTTCGACTTCAACATCCAGTACCATCCAAGCAAGGGAAATGCTATGGCAGATGCTCTTAGTAGGAAGCTGATGGCATCTTTATCTAGTCTAATCCTTGGCAAGATGCAATTACTAGAACAATTCACAAGATTAGATTTGAATATTGAACATAGGGATGATCGAGTCTTGGTTGCCTATATCAAGATTCAGTCCGACATGCTGGCAGAGATCAAGGCACAATAGGAAAGCGATGCATTCTTGGTTCGTGTAAAGGAAACATTAGCCGAAAGGCCGGATATTGCTATAACCGAGGATGGAAGGCTGGTATTTCAAGGAAGAACATGTGTTCCGGATGATAAACAACTAAAGAGGAGGTTGATGGATGAAGCTCACCAAACTAAATATACTATTCACCCTGGAAGTACCAAAATGTATCAGGACATGAAAAGAACTTTTTTGTGGCCGAATATGAAGAGAGAGGTAGCCGAGCATGCTGCTCATTGCCTTACGTGCCAACGAGTAAAGGCAGAACATAGATGCCCTGCTGGCATGCTTAGACCATTAGATATTCTGGAGTGGAAATGGGAAAGTATTGGCATTGACTTCATCATGGGTTTACCCAAGACTCGTGGTGGACTCGACGCCATATGGGTCATTGTCAACCGACTAACCAAGTTCGCACACTTCCTACATATAAAAAGTAAGTGGTCTGTGGAGGTACTAGCCACTCTATATATCAAAGAGATAGTAAGACTGCATGGAGTGCCATCATCTATAGTCTCCGATCATCATCCTAGATTCACCTCGCACTTCTGGAAGGGACTTCAAACTGCATTAGGTACTGAACTCAATTTTAAGACTGCTTTTCATCCACAAACCGATGGACAGACTGAGAGAACCAATCAGATTGTAGAAGATATGTTAAGAGCCTGCACTATAGAGTTCCAAGGCTACTGGAAAGAGCACTTATCTTTGATTGAGTTTGCCTATAACAACAGATACCAGGGGAGTATTAAAATGGCACCATTTGAAGCACTCTATGGCAGAAACTGTAGATCTCTTGCATGCTGGAATGAAATTGGGGAACAACATTGGCTAGGCCCGGACATGGTACAAAGCACAACGAGGGATATACAAGTGATTCGATATCGGCTCAAGATTGATCAGTCCAGACAAAAGAATTATACTGACAAGAGGAGGAGAGATCTAGAATTTCAAGTGGGAGACCATGTACTCTTAAAAGTATCTCCTACCCGTGGTATTCAAAGCTTTGGTGTTAAAGGAAAGCTAAGCCATAGATTCATCGGTCCTTTTGAAATGCTCGAAAGGGTTGGTGAGGTTGCTTACCGGCTAGCGTTGCCACCAAATTTGGCATTTGTACATAATGTGTTTCATGTCTCTATGCTTAGAAAATATGTGTACGATCCTACTCACATCATTGGCCATGAGAAGTTGGTGCTGAACAAAGACATGACCTATGAGGAAAAGCCAATCAAGATATTGGAACGAAAGGTGCAACAACTCAAGAACCGTCCCATTCATGTGGTTAAAGTTTTGTGGAATAACCGTGGAGTAGAAGAAGCCACATGGGAACCTGAAGGAATCATCAGGCGAAACTACCTTGACCATTTCGGTAAGACATTCTCTCCTTTATGGTCATATGAATTTGGGGACCAAATTCTTTTTAAGAGGGAGAGGATATGTAGCAACCCGATAATTTAAGTAAATAGAAATATTGACAAGAAATGAATTAAATAAAACTAAATAAACAACAAAAAGTAATGGGCTTGATTAGATTAGCTCACACAAAGTCTATTGGGCCAAATTAGGAGTATGGATTATGGAGCAAGAGGAAATACCCCTAAATTCATAATAAAAATGTACAGAAAATAGAAAAGGGTAAATTAGGGTTAAGACTAACTATGAATGGTAAGCCAACTCATGACCATCCTTGCTGGGAACTTACCTAATGGGATTGCTACTCCAATTGGGTGTAGAATCTCCAAAATATGGAAAGAACTAGCTGAAACCACACCCCACCCTTCCTAGTTGCAATAGGACTTGAAATAAACAGTACACATATAAGTATTTATCATAAGACTAAAGGGGAAGGTTCACCATTGTTTTGGGGTCGTGGGAGGCTAAGCTAGGGCACCAGGAGCAGAGGAGAACGGCTGGAGAACAGTGCTTCTTCCTCAACCGTACTCTGCTGCGACTTGTGCACAAACCCATGTTAGATCTTCTCAAAGGTAGGTATTCTGGAGCGAAAGAAGAATCAAACTCATACCATCTTGTAGGACTACATGTCTAGTTTCATGTGCAAGTGATTTGCCTAATTTTCATGATGTAACCATCGAGTTATAAGTGTTTTCCCATCATCATGCAAGTTTGTGTCGTTTCTTGTTCATACATATTTGCACGCCTACCGAGACCAAATTGATTTGATCTAAAGGCATAGTTCTCTTCTACTCATTGTCCCCTACAAGTTTCATGTTTACCACTTTGTCCCAAGAGCCCTAAATTTCGAGTTATAAGCATTGCAGGAAGATCACTGCATGTTTCTACCGTTCTCGGGTTGGACGTAGAGTCGCGATCGAGCCAACGTCGAGTTTCTACGGCTGGTTTTGCGTCGGGCATAACCAACGTGTTTACATGAAAGGGGACCACCTAGGTCGTCGCATTTTAGCTAGGGTGTAATGACCCGACCTCTTGGACCCCCTCTAGGGAGCCTGAAGTTCGCGTCGCCACCCACGGATCCGAAGATTCGGAAGGGTTAGAAGAATTAGTCTAGTGAGATATGTGCTGAATTCAAATAACTATAACCATCTGTACAACATACAAAAGTCTGTACAACATGTCCCAAGCAAAAGCACAGGTACAAGAAGAAAGGTGCAGTCCTTAAGGGGCATACCCCGAGGACTTGCAAAGCACAACTGTCTACTCACTCAGGTACAAGAGCTCACAACACTCGCTCTCACTGCTGCTGACAACACACGGCGCCACAGCCGCCTCCGCAAACCCGTCCAACACCAAGCTCCCACGATGACGAGCCCCTAGCTGAAGGAAGTTGGGGGGGTGAGCCTCACGAACAAGGCCCAATAGGGATTAACAGTCCCTCATCGGCCAGAGCAGCAGGAACTCCAAAAATTGGAAACTATCCTAGAAAGCTGTAAAGTGAGGAACACCTACAACAGGGTACTACAAAGCAGCGGAATAGAACAGTACAACGCCATGACCAACAACCAAGGTCGTGACACACACACGACTCCCGCAGAAACCAACGGAGTAGGGCACAAAGCGGAAGCAACCTCGGCACACCCGCCGAGACCACGCTACAACCAAGTGAGAATGACGTCTCACCGCAAGCATGGCCACCTCAGACCTCCACAAGGTTGAGGGCCGACAAACAGAACCACCCCGGACCCCGGACAAACCATGAGGTCAGGAAGTCACATACGTCGGTGCCACCACAGACTGGCACCCAAGAACAGGACCACAAAACCGAGAGGAAACCGAGTGGAAACCACCAGAAGCACGGCTCCGCACAAGGCCAGACCAACGACGCCCACAGAGACTAGACACAGCTAGGCTATAACCGCCGTGTAAGCTCGGGCAACGAGTCGTACTTGGAAATGTCATGAGTAAACACCGACACACAACAACAACCAAGCCACCGCCACTGGTAGCTAAGAGGGGGATGCGCCGTCCTCACCCTCTCTGCTCGCCAGCCGGCTCTCGCCTCTAACCTCCCTGGAAGAGCAAGACAGAACTGCCAAAGACCACACAACGCCCACAACACCGCAACCTGGCCAAGCTGCGGCCCCACGCCTGACCTCCCTACGCGGCTCCGGAACCAATGTAGAGCGAGGAATTGAGACAAGGGACTGGCTAGCCTGCACTGGGTAGAACTCCGGCCGTCCTCGGTGTCCCAAGCCTAACCAAGAGAGATCTACAAATGACTCAACACCGCTGTCCAAACCTCGTTTTCCCCTCATCTCCAGAGTCCGCCCTGTCGGCTGCCAACTCTCCCTGAACGCTCCCTCAAAGGCTCCTGAGGATGGGGGTCCCAAGCAATAGAGACAACCTCTGAATGGGACAAGCCCTCAAGTGTCAAGCACCGAGCGAACAGGCGGGGCACGCACAACAAAAACCACACCGAACCGCTGGCTTCTAACCCACGACAAGCCCAGCAAGCATGAGGCACGCACGGACCCTCAAGAGGGCCGATGAGCAACCAAGGCACGCATGAACAACTAGAACCTCGGAACACCACCAGACAGTACGGAAAACCCTTGCTCTGCCAATAATCGATTGACAACCGATCAATCGATTATTAGACAGACGCGACCCTCCTGGCAACGCCGCCAGGACATAGCCACGAAGTTGTCACCTTCATGTTGGGTTCTCACATTCTAATTAATCAATACAACATGTTTTTGATGATGAACATTGATGTACAATGCAAACAAGTGATAAACAATGTGAATTGAGTTTTAAATGAATGAGATCTTCAAACAATAACTTGTCATAACAACTTGGTACAATGCTTGATTTTATGTTCATAATATCTCACTAATTATGTTACTTTTGTAGGAGATATACCATGTAAGACATGTGCCAAAAATAAGCTTGAAAGATCAAGTAAAAGTCAAAAGACAAGGTACCTGTCGACAGCAAGCAAGGACCTGTCGACAGATACAAACAGTCAGAGAGCAGCCAGTTCTGTCAAGGCATTGCCTGTCGACAGCAGGAGTGACCCTGTCGACAGATGGAACCAGTCCGAAGATCAAAAGCCCAGGAAGGCCTGTGCCTGTTGACAGCAACAGAGCACCTATCGACAGATGCACATAGTCAGAGCCTTCAGCCTTCTGGTTCCTCACAAGCTGTCTTCACCTGTCGACAGCAGATGCAATACCTGTCGACAGACGAACTGAAAACATATTACGGGAAGTTTTGCAAGTTGCCAAACTTAGTGTTTCTATGGAGTACGACTCTCCATATGTTAACACTCATATATAAGCAACCGTTTGCAACAAATCTCGTACACAAGCAACCTCCAAGGAAAAACCCTAAAGAGTTCTTTCAAGAAGCCTTGTTCTGCTGCTCTACTTCAACCTACCGCCCAGAACCAAGAACGGAAGTCTCTTGCAGCGGAAGGTGAAGTCCGAACGTCTTGGATTCAAGCATCTACATCAACATCTGATCTCAAAGTCGAGGCTTGGACTCTAGGAGGACGTTCAGAGGAAGAGTTTGCTTATTGGATTTGTTCTTCAACTCTCAAACCCTTCCTTGTTCTTTCTATTCCATACTTGTGTGTGTGTGTGGTGTTTCAAGCGGTTGTTGTGCTTGATACACGTGTGTGTGTGTTAATCTGATCGTGGGTTCACATCAGATAAACACGTGTGTGAGTTGTAGTTCGTGAACTAGCTCATAAGCAAGTGATTCTGCGTATGTGTGTGGCCCGTGGATGTAGGATACACGAGTTGTGTACTCTGAACCATGTAAAATCTACGTGTCTCATGGTTTGCACGAATTTGCGTTAGATGTTTGGTAGGCACGACACTTTTATACACGTTTGAGTACTTGCTTATTCATCTACCAATCACTCACACACATCCACACATAGTCTGATTTTTGCCAACACTTTAATTGTCTGTGCTATTGCAAAAAGAGGGCGTTAAGCTTTTAAATTGTCTGTAATCTATTCAACCCCCCTTCTAGATTACCATTTAGGGAATTCCGCATCTCTTCACTTCAGTCACTGATGTAGCCAGGCAACCTGCCGCATTGCCCACCTGAAGGTCCTAAGGGCAAGCCTACCCTAGGGCACACGCCGACACACTAACCGGGGCCACGAAAACACCTAAGGCACACACAGGCACTGTCGCTTCCCCCTAGGGCATCACAATACCATCGCGACGAGGACGAGCACCGCGACAGCCACCCTATCGCGCCAGGGAAGCGCGTCGCGACAGCAACCCTGTCGTGACAGGAAATTGTGTCGCAACAGTGACCCTTATCGTGACAGGCAACCGTGTCACGATATGGTCACGCCCGACCGGGCCGACACCTCTTCTGGTGTCGCGACATGCCTCACAGTTGCGACACCAGTAGAGAGGCAGACCGACGGGATGCTCCATCCCGGGATGCCCACACACTACAAACACCACCACATGGGGGAGGCGAGCATGGGGAAAGCAGTAAACACTAACTTCAACCCCGAGGGGCTCCCAATCCACCCAGATCGAGAAGAGTTCAAGCAATCCCTACCTTTCACGAATAACAAACCCCAATAGGGCCCTTCACGTCAGTTGGCCACCTCCTCCTCGCTCCACGCAAGGTCTACGATGCCACGGCACCACGCACAACCATCCTCCTCACCTGAAACACACAAAAGGAAGAGGGGGAGGCAGAGCACCACTGGAGGGGAGAAGAGAGGGGGAAAGAGGGAAAAAGGGGGAAGGGGTCGTCAGCCAAGGCCTTAAGCCTTCGGCACCCAAGACGTGATGGGGCGACGCGTTGCGTTAAGAACCTTAACGTGACGGGTCAACGCACCATGACAAGAACGCGTCCCCAAGGACGCCACGACAATGCAACAGGTCGTACTGACACACCTGCCACCCTGAAAGTGTCAGACGACCGAAATGACAGAAAGCAGTCACGACCCATTGATCGGTTGCGACAACAAGATGCGATGGGAAAGTCGGGCGCGACAAGAATGCGACGCACACGCTCGTCGCGACAAGGATGACTATTGCGTCGTGCACCCACGACGCGACACCAACACATCTTCCAGCTTGGACGCATTGGTGGCCAGTCATCCAGGACACTGGAAGGAAATCCGGGAAGCCGGGTCTTACATAGGGCTTGATAAGTACCATTGCATCAAACTGTATGCCTTCTTGCTGTCAAGGATTGTCCGAAACGCGACCATGAAGGTCATCACGTTTTACCCTTGTTTCCTGCTTTTGGGGATCTGTACTCTTTTGAAAAGTTAGGGTTTGCATGAATGTGTCGCCCCTTGCCTTCGTGATTCTTTAGCGAGTCCCTTGATTGCGGCGGATCTGCACGTCGTGATTCCGAGTCATCAATTGATTTGTTCCCTATCTAGCTAACCTGAATGCGACCGCGTACGTCGTCACGTTTCTGTCTAGAATCGATGTTTGCTAAACGCGACCATCATACCCGTCGCGATTTAACTGTGTTATTCCAGCAACATTATTGGTTTATTTAATATGGTTATTTAGGCATGATAATCATGTTTATTCCCTATAACACTGTGTGACGGACAGTAACAACCATCTAAAAGAATCTTGCTATATTTCACATGTTTATTTAATTTAAAAAACAATTTTCATGACTATTATATGTTCTCTTGATTTCATGCACATGCACACACCAAACGATTATCTTGGCCATGAGACCATGCAAAAAATATACAAATAATTCATATGCTAAATTACTTAAATAATTACATATTATTAACCCATGGTAATAAGTGACATTGTCTTCGTTTTCTCACGTTGATTTGGAATACCGATATAGCCGCTCCACTATTCTAGAATTCCTCTAGGACGTTGAGCAACTCATTTTCTTTACACACTACTCTCTTGACAAGTTGGAACCTCTCTGTTGGACATTCCATTCTAGCTGACATGGGACCTTTTGTTAAGACCTCTGTAAGACTCCGTACTCCGTGGATTCCCTCATGGAGACCGAGCTGGTTGTACCCTAACACCTATAACACTCTTAGGGATCAGCATGATCTAAACGACTTTAGAAGTTCTCTCTTAGCTTGAATCATGCCGAACCTCTGGACCTGTGCATAACATGGCTAGTGGAAGGTTAGTGAATTCCATTTGACTGCCAACACCAATTGCGTGTGTTGTGCAACTGTTACTATCGCCCGTTTAATTGACGTTTTATGTGCAATGACCTATAGTTCTCATCTATACTCTACTCGCTCATCTATTCACACTTTCTATACTATCTCGTCTATTCATCTAGTACTCTCAACTATTTCTTGGTACTCTCTATTGGCCATTTGACTGATTGTCTAAAGATAAACAATATAACTAATGCATGATAATATAAAGGGGCCCGATTGGTCCTGGGAGGTGCGCCCAAAAGTGTTAGTGCCCGGGGGAGTTAATTGACCAGAGTGTTTGGCATTACACTCAAGTGCTATCTATCTCTATTATCTAAATGACAATCAAAGTGCTATACTATACTCGTCGTGCTATTGTGATACATTATGCTATTTATGCTATGGCCATCCTACTCTATGTGCTATATTTGGAAACTTGTGCTATCTTGATTCATGCTATTGTGCTATCTCTCACATTACTTGACTCTCTCACTCTATCATATAGTGACTCTGCTTTTAATACATTAATCATGTAAAGCTGCACACACCATGAGATATAAATCCTACTGGGCATTGTCGCTCACCCTACGTTATTTGTTTATTGTGTTCTCAAGTGAGACTAAGGAGACTGAGTACACTCACGAGGATGGGGGGGACCAGGAGTGATCCAAGAGTACCATGACGCCACTATGTTATCCTAGATGTCTTAGCTAGTCATTTACTTCCATTCTATGTATTAGAGTCAATTGAGCCCTATGTTATGGCTCTGCATTAGAGAATGTAATGGACAGTATTTGAATTATCAATGAAAGGCATTTGATTTTGTATTATTTAATTGTCCAATGGTTTGATGTTATTCTACGCTTTATACTCGCTTACTCGCAACTCCCTCACGTTCTGATATTCTGCGTCGGGGCGTGACAAGTCTGCTCATTCAAAACCACATCTTCAGGTGGAGCCACTGATGCTGAAGGCCCTGATGGCCCAACCACTTCTTCTGCTTGATCAGATGGCCTTGATGGCCCAAGTACTTATTCTGCTTGATCAGATGGCCCTGATGGCCTATTAACAACTACTTCCGGGGGAACTTGAGGAGCCTGAACTGATGAGTCTTGAGCCGTATGGATGAGATTAGGTGAGTTCTCACAAGTTTAGTGAGGTCAGTCACCATGGTCCTCAAGTTGCAGAATTCAACTTTCATCCCTTGAAGCTTATTCTTTACTTTACACAAAATGTTCTCTTGTGTCTGCTGACACATAGCTATAGGTGCAAAATCTGCCTGTAATGAGCAAATTAGTTCCCCCTGAACATTCAATCTATCAATGACAGGCTCGAGATGAACACTAATTTTCATTTTATTTGGTTTGTTATGACTTTTTCTAATGAGCCTAGGAATCCTGCCATGTGCAGCCTTTTCTCTAATAGCTTCATTAACAGCTGGTTCTTCATGCATAGCTTTAGTTTCTGTATGTGAGGAGCATAGGCATCTTCTACTATACCTTCGACAAAAGGAACTTCATAATTTGCTGCAACAGGCTCCCCCTGAGTTGGATCTTCTTCCATAATAACTTCTTCTAAATGTTCCATGGGCATAACATCTGGGACACATTCTTCATGCTCTCCTTCAATAGGAGCTTCCTCAATAGGAACATTCTCTGATTGTTCGGCTGGCATGTTATGCGGAGGGACTACTACATGCTCCCCTTCAGTAGGAGCAACCTCCTCAAGTACATTAGCAGATGTCGCCTGTACAACAGGAGTTTCTATGTCAGGCTCAGTCACAATACTCACAACTGCATTCCCGGAGGGCCCAAAGGGCTCAATGTGCTAAGGAGCAATGTCCTTAATTCTTCAGTCAGCAAGGATAGATGCAGCTGGTTCATTATTCCCAACTTTAGTCTCAGCTTCTAGATTAGATGGGGCTTCTATACTATGACTATCTCCCAGAATGGCTCATCCTTCAGCCATGGAGACCTTTGACCAAATACCAGCAGACAAGGTGAATCCACTTTTCTTCAGATTTCTTGTTTGGATAGGCTGCCCCATTCTCTCTAGTAACTCCCCTTCCAGGTCTACTTCAAAATGTTGGAAAATTCAGGTGAGTAGATGAGCATAAGGAAGTGGAACTACCAGCTTGTTTTTCGTATCACATACAAGTTCAATTGTAGACTTCATTATTTCAAACATGATTTGAGCCATATTCACTTTTTGATTTTGCACTGCCCAGAACATAATATCGGCATCCCCTTCTGTGCATTGAGAAAAGGTGGCACTGCGAGGTACTAGAATTTGACAAACAATAAAATACAGTAGCCTATTGAAAGTTGTAAACTAATTTATATCTATTTTACGATCCTTGATGTACCCTATTCCGATAATCCCAAGTCCTTTAGCATGAATATCAACAGTGTCTAGCAAACTGTGACCTTCCTTAGAACAACCAAAAAATCTTCTAACAGGTCAATGGTGATTCGAATATGCATATCTTTAACATATGAATTAAGTGTTCCTTCATCTTCAGATTGAAGGCAAGTGTAGAACGCCTTCGCCAAATGGGGATAGCTTGGTTCTAAAACCGTACACAGCCCTTGTAGCGACCCTGGATATTTATGCCCAATAAGACTCCATATCCAGACCTGCCTCCTGCGAATAGACCGAAGTCTCACCAGGGATAACTTACACAAGTGTCTAGTAAGAATATAAAAGACAACCACAAGAATATGAGACACAAGAAAATACATGTTGTTAGATTTCTTGTTTTGATGATGTTTAAATATGATTCATTCAAATGTGGATTTCATGCTACATTTATTTTTAACAATATTTTTGCATGTGTAGTTCAAAGAAATGCTCAAGTAATGACAGGGGTGTTGACACAATCTAGATAGTGTGTCGACACATAGTGGATTTTCAGTGCAATTAATCAAGAAGACAAGCCAGTTGTGTCGACACAACTAATGTGGTGTCGACACAGTCCATGCATCCAGCAATCAACAAAGGAAGAAATACCCAGTGGTGTCGACACAGAAGACTTGTGTGTCGACACCCTATCCCTCTCAGTAGCTTGGTTTGAAGACAATGTCCAGTGGTGTTGACACAGGATTGCTGTGTGTCGACACACACCCACTGTCCCAAAAGCCCAGTCTGAAGCTAGTGCATTGTGTGTCGACACATGCTTGTGTGGTGTCGACACACCTCGAAAATTTTTCCAGATCTAAAATGCAGGGACACGTGGATGGTTTTCGTTGAGGCTTTTTGAGCGGGAATCTTTGTGCCCCCAAATCCCAAGAGATCTTGTGGACCCATGGGACTATAAATTCCCCTTATCTACTTCACTTGGGGGCAACACACATCAGTTCTTCCAACTCCAGAAATTTTCAGGCAATTCCAAAAGAAGGCTTCGTCCTGGAGAATTGCTTCCAGTCTGAAGGAATTGAAGCTTCGAGCATATTGAATGATCCATCTCAAGAGGGATTTCCAGACTTCAGAGCCTTCATCCTGGAGTTGAAGCAGAAAAGCTGATCTCCCACCTTGAAGCAAAACAGGGAGATTCAAACCAGACATCCCCAAATTGGAATTCAATTGTTTAGTCTAGTTCTTTACTTCAAACTCATCCTATTGTGTGTGGTTTGTGATATTGGAGCAATCCTTGTGCCCAATTTCACTTGTGTGGTTAGATCTGTGATCTCTGCATCTCAAAGTATGTGTGTTGTTCAGTGTCTTTTCTGAACTGGCAAGATAAGCCACTTTATGTGTGTGTGCGGATGGTGGATGTAGGATACACAATTGTGTAATCCAAACCACCCTAAATCTCTTTGTTTCTGTGGTTTGATTTCTTTGGCGCTAGATGCTTGATAGGCTCGTTGGTTCTTCACCATCTATCCTGTCTAATTTGTTCAGAATTATGATTGAGCTTTAGATTTAAGTCTTAATTCAAGTTCTCTAAGATTCTAATCTAGTGATTTTTAAAATCCAGAGAAATCTATTCAACCCCCCCCCCTTCTAGATATCTTCATAGCAGGTTTTCTGCAATATTTCATTTGGTATCAGAGACAGGTTCTCATTGCACTATAAGTGTTTCATCTAACGGCCAAGAGTTTGTTGCTACAGAAATCACCAAGGAATTTATGGTTGAGGGTCATTCAATTTCTAGGCCTCCTTTTTTCGATGGATCTGATTATTTCTATTGGAAAAACAAGATGCAGGTGTTCTTAAGAGCTCAGGACTATGAGCTCTGGAAGATTGTTGACAAGGGACCTGTTGAACTCCCAGAAGATGAAGATCTATAGACCAAGGATCAGATCAAAAAGTTCACCCTCAACTGGTGTGCTATGAACATGATGCAGTGTGCCATCCACCCCAAAGAGTACTCCAGAGTATCTTCATGTAAGTCTACTAAAGAGATGTGGGATAAGCTCCAGCTCATCTATGAGGGAACCTTGAGGTAAGGGAAACCAAGGCAAGTATATTAGTCTCAGAGTCTGAAATGTTTAGAACGAAAAGTGATGAGACCATCTCTGAGATGTTTGCCAAATTTATGCTTATTGTGAATGGTCTTAGAGGTCTAGGAAAGGATTATTCGAATAGTGATCTTGTTAGGAAGGTTCTTAGGTCACTACCATCAGCATGGCACACAAAGGCCACAGTAATTGATGATTTAAAGAATTTGTGAACCATGCAATTAGATGAGCTAATAGGTTCACTAATGACATATGAAATTAACTTGAAAAGAAATGCATCTTTCATTACTTTTAAGAAACCTATTGCTTTAAAAGCTTCATCTAGCCCAAAAATTGTTGTTGACTAATCTGATGAAACTGATGAGTCTTCTAATGAAGAGGATGATGATGAATTGGCCTTATTGACAAGGCAATTCAAAAAGTTCTTGAGAAAGAAAGGGAAAGTTAAGTTCAAACCTTTCATTAAAAAGGATTTTTCAAAGAAGAATGATTTCAATAAGAAGATGGAAACAAATAATAAGACCGATATTATTTGTTATGAGTGCTGGAAACCAGGACACATCAGAGGGGAGTGTTCTAACTTGAAGAAAAAATTGAAGAATCAAATGTTCAAGAAGACAAGAGCAATGTTGGCCACATAGAGTGATGAGGATGATGAAGAACAAGAAGAAAGTGAATCAGATGAGGAAGAAGTGACATGTCTCATGGCTAGACATGAAGAAAACAATGAGGTAAGTTCCTCTTTTGAAGATTTCTCAACTGATGATTGGGAAGAACCATATGTTATTTTATTTGAAAAATTGTGTGAACTGAAATCTGAGAATAAAACATTGAAAAAGAAAATTAACAGCATACTACATAATTCTCAAGAATATGAGCAAATAAATATTTTGAATAATGAAATTGTTAACATGAAAACGGAACAAGAATGTTTGAATGAACAACCTGATGTTATTATGGAAAGATGCCAGTCCAATTAAAAAGAAAAACAAATTTTGGTAGATGAAAATGAAAAACTCAAAAAATAAAAAGAGGCAATTCAAGAGGAATTGAAGACTGTACAAAAAGAACTGAATGACAAGAAAGAAATCTTATCAAAATTTGTTAAAGGGAAACAAAATCTAGATGAGATATTAGGAGTTCGGATGAACACTACAAAGCATGGTTTAGATTTTCAGCCTGAAAACAAAAATAAAATTGGGCAAACTTTGATAACTTCATTTGTCCAAGGAAGTACCTCTTACAGTCAATCTTAAAAGAGCATCAAAGAAAAACCACAAATAAACTCAGAACCAAAAAATCAAAATCAATTCATAAACTCCAAAACACAATTCAAACATGAAAGAGCTCAAGGTAAAAATCAACAAAATTTGAAATCCAATGTTAGACCAACTTCATATCCAAAGAATAATAAAAACTTTTCAGTTGGATCTAATTCTCATGTCAAAAAGAATAAAAAATTCACACCATAAAGAATCATGGCATGCACAATCTACAAGAAAACTGGTCATGGTGATGATAAATGTAGATCAAAAATAAATTCAAGGAAAATGAAACAAATCTAGATTCCAAAACAACTTGTTGTTAAGTTGAGATAACTGATGGGACCCAAAGTAATTTAGGTACCAAAATTCTCTTTCTAAATCTTTTGCAGGAATGTCTTACAACCCACAAGAAAGACAAATGGTACCTTGGCAGTGGCTGTTCAAGACAAATGACTGGAGATAGGGACAAATTGTCTACATTGACTGAATAAGATGGTGGACAAGTGATTTTTAGAGGTAAAAACAAAGGACAAATCATTGGAACTAGAAGAATTGGTAAGAATCCTTCAAGCTCTATTGAGAATGTTTTGCTTGTAGAAGGCCTTGATCATAACTTACTGAGCATCAGTCAACTTTGTGACAAAGGCCTTAAGGTAATTTTCAATTCTGAATCATGTGAAATTGTTGAAAAGGATTCTGGAAAAATAAAATTTCTTGGTCAAAGAATTAACAATGTTTATCTAGTTGACCTAAATGATCATCAACATGAAAATCTTTGTCTAGTTGCTAGCCAACATGATCTGTTTCAATTGTGGCATCGTAGGTTAGGTTATGCTAGTGAAATATTTTCAATAAATTGCTAAGACATGCTCTTGTGAATGGTTTACCAAAAATGAAGAAAAAGAAAAAATGTAATTGTATGTGCTGCATATGCTCAAGGTAAACAAACTAGGAAATCATTCAAATCTGTTGCACCCTTAATCACTTCCAAACCCTATGAATTATTGCATATGGATTTATTTGGTCCTACTAGGACACTCAGTCTTAGTGGACATAGATTTGGATTTATGATTGTGGATGATTTCTCTAGGTTTACCTGGGTATATTTTTTGTCTCACAAGAGTGACACATTGGAAAACATCAAAGATTTTGTTAATAAAATTGAAAATACAAAATCAAATAAAATCTACTCCATTCTTACTGATCATGGAGGAGAATTTGACGATAACTTGTTTTTGAAGGAATTGATCACAAATTTGCTTCTCCAAGAACACCTGAACAAAATGGAATTGTTGAAAGGAAGAATGGGACATTGGTGGAGATGGCTAGAACCTTATTGATTGAAAGTCAGCTTCCAAGGAGATTTTAGGCAGAAGCTATCAACACCTCTTGCTATGTTCTCAACAGGGTTATGGTAAGACCTATGCTTAAGAAAACTTCCTATGAACTCATGAAAGGTAAGAAGCCTCACATTTCATATTTTAGAGTCTTTGGAAGTAAAGTCTTCATTCAAAACAATGATAAACATGATCTAGATAAATTTGAAAAGAAAAGTGATGCAGACATTTTTCTGGGATATTCTGAGAATTCGAGGTCATATAGAGTTTTTAATAATGAATGAAAAATTGTGGAGGAAACTCCTTATGTCATCTTTGATGAAAATTGTGAAAAATCTAATGACCATGATTCTTGTAGGAACCAAGAAGAAGATGCTGACATTCTTGTAAAAGAATTGGATCAATCAGTGGAGAATGAAGAACTTGATGAACATGAGGATGTGTCAACACAAGACAACATCAGGTCGACACCAAAGCAAGTAAGTACAACAACAAGAGGTAATTTTAGATATTCCAAAGATCATCCACTTGAGAATGTTGTAGGAAATGTCAATGATAGGGTCCATATTGGATCTCATTTCAGAAATATCATTGAACAAGATCAAATGGCTTTTTTATCTCAAGTGGAACCCAAAAATATTGAAGAGGCCTTAAAAGATAATTCTTGGGTAGAAGCAATGCATGATGAATTGAATCAATTCAAGAGAAATAATGTTTGGAGTCTAGTTCCCAAAATTTCTGAAAACTCAATAATTGGAACTAGATGGGTATTTAGGAATAAATTGAACGAGGAAGAAAAAGTTGTTAGAAATAAAACTAAACTGGTTGCAAAAGGATACAATCAGGAATTTGGAGTTGATTTTGAAGAGTCCTTTGCACCAGTAGCTAGGTTAGAAGCTGTAAGAATCATATTGGCATATGCATGTTCAAGAAATTTTAAATTGTTTCAAATGGATGTGAAAACTACTTTTTTGAATGGTTACATTAAAGAGGAAGTGTTTGTTGCTCATCCTTCTGGATTTGAAGATCATGATAAACCTAACCATGTTTATAAACTGCACAAAGCTCTTTATGGTTTGAAACAGGCTCCAAGAGCATGGTATGACATATTAAGTAGTTTTCTGTTTAGTAAGAATTATTCTAGAGGTAAGGTGGATCAAACTCTTTTCACAAAATCAGTCCACAATCATATCATTGTAGTTCAGGTATATGTGTATGATATTATCTTTGGTTCCACCAATCTTTCACTGTGTGAAGAATTCTCTAATCACATGCATAGTGAGTTTGAAGGGAGAATTACAATTCTTTCTTGGTTTGTAGGTCAAACAACTTGAGGATGGATTCTTCATCAATCAAGCCAAATATGTCAAAGAATTGCTCAAAAGATTCCATTTTGAACAAGCCAAACCAGCATCCACTCCCATGAGTACAAGTATCAAATTGGACAAAGATGAAAAAGGTAAATTGGTTGATACAAAGCAATACAGAGGTATGATTGGATCTCTCTTATATCTTACTGCAAGTAGGCCACATATTCAATTCAGTGTATGTCTTTGTGCTAGGTTTCAGTCTAGTCCAAAGGAAAGTCACTTGCTTGCAGTTAAGGGAATTTTTAGATATCTCTGTGGCACTTGTGAATTGGGGTTATAGTATCCAGCTGGATGTCATGTTGAGTTAATTTCATATTCTGATGCTGATTATGCTGGGTGTAAACTTGATAGAAAGAGTACTAACGGATATTGTCAATTCTTGGGAAACTGCATGATAACATGGGCATCCAAAAACCAACACTCAGTTGCACTCTCCACTACAGAAGCAGAATATGTTGCTATAGGGAGTTGTGCAGCTCAAGTGTTGTGGATTAAAAGTCAATTACTTGACTATGATATTGATATTAGATGTTCATCTATCATTTGTGACAATACTAGTGCAATTAATCTCTCAAAAAACCCAATTCAACACTCCAGAACAAAACATATTGAAATTAGGCATCATTTTCTTAGGGATGAAGTTGCAAATAAGAACATTGAACTAGAATTCATCCCTACTGAAAAACAAATTGCAAACATCTTCACAAAACCATTAGCTGAACATAGATTCACATCTTTAAGAAGGGAATTTGGAATATGCAACTTGGAATAAAAACTGAAAAACATCTTGATTTCTTATGCAAAGATTATGTGGTATATCAAATGGTGATTTGTGGAAGGGCAAGTTATGCTTGTCTGAAAGCTATCATTATGTGTTGAGGGAAATCCTCCGCCAAGTACCAATGATCTACCTTGTGTAAGAATCATTACTTTTTAAAATTTTAAAAAAATTGTGGTCGTATCTGAAACATGCTTGATTTTGATTGATTGATTGCTGAAGTTGATTGCTAGAATTCAGTGTGTTTGATTTGAATTTCATGTGGTTCATTAATGCACATGTTGAGGGGGAGCATTGTTGCTTGAGAAGTGAAAGTGAGCTGTGAAAAATGGTTTCAAGAGGATCAGATTTGCACCAGGAGTATTTGAGAATAAGCCACTGTGGTTGATCAAATTTGCTGAGTAAGTGTGAGTTTTTTGCAATGTTGTCAAGTCGACACACAACTAGTGTAGTGTCGACACCAAATCTCTGTTCTTTAGCTATGAATGAGTCTTTCACAGTTTTTGTTTTATCACATCATTTCTATGGCATTCTCAAATCTTTCAATCTGATTCACATTCATTTCTTTTGATTATCTTGTCAATTCTATGATTGAAGAAGGATTTTCTTTATTTATGTTAAAAATTGATAAGACCAATAATTCAGAGGTAGCTAAAGGTTTCAATACTTTTTCCTCTTATGAAACCAAATCTAATTCAGTGATTTGATGAATACGTAATTCATGAAATGCTCATTAATTATTCTGAATACAACATGGAATGAATCCTTAATTGTCATAACATACTCCTTCAATCAATATTCTTTTATTTTCTGAACTTCTAAAGTAATTTGATTTCTTTAGTTGAAAAATGTTATATTGGTATTGACTTTACACATTTCTTTTGAGATTGATGAAGGTCAAAGTTGTGTCAACCTTCGGATGTTCATTAATAGTTTCTTTTTCAGGCAGAGCAATGGCATATTCATTGAGAAACTGTACACCTTCACAAAAAGGATGAAGAGCTATGCATGTCATGAGGTGTTATGTTATCTCTATTCTAAGGGATAAAATCAAAATATTCAATTTCATGTTAACTGAGTAACTGGAAATATTGGCATCTGATAAATGTATATCTCCATGTAAAAAGGTTATCATTAATCCCTTGAAGTAGGATAATTGGTAAATCTTTAGTAACCAGGGATTCTAGTGTATAGAAAACATGTGTACTTGAGTGAAAAAGATTTACTACATTTGAATGCTCATTGCATCAATTTAAAGAAAAATCAATCAAACAAATGAACAATTTATAGCTAAATCAAATCTCTTAAAGGTGTTTAACTTCAATTCTAATTGCATTTATCCTGAAGAAAACACATTACTTTGATTTAGTAAGGTGTAAAAGAATGAATTTGACTGAAGAGAGTACCTTATTTCAATGAGGTTGTCGTCCAAATGCTTCAGAATTTTTGAATGATCAAATCTTGAATGATATTCCTCAAACCAGTGAATTTGTAAAGGAATGATGATGAGAAATTGGATATGAAATCTTTAAAAAATTACAAATTATTGAATAATTAATTTTGGACTATTTTTATCATAATAAAGATTTTCCTTCTCATCTTTTTCAATAAATTCCACAACTTTTGCCAAATCAGGTCGACACACTCTCATTCTGTGTTGACACCATACCCTGTCAGGTCGAGACACATCTTCTATGTGTCGACACTACTGGACCTAGCCGCTGGTTCTAGTTTAGGTTAAATTGATTGAGGGTTCATTGTACCTCCTCTCTTTTGGTGTCGATCCAGTCATTAAAGACTCAAAATCCTAGGTCGACCCTACCTCTTTGAGTTTCCCAACCCTTTTGAACTTCTTCCTCCTCCAACTCTCAAGGAAACGATCCTTTGCATTTCAAAAAATACTCTTCCAACCGCCAAGCCTCTTCTTCTCTTCTCCTCTCCTTCCATTATGCCTCCCAAGCAAACTCCCAAGCGAGGGGCCAAGTCCAGGGCGGCTGTAAGGGGAGTGGTGATCGTGGAACCCCAACCAGAGAGAAGAAGCAAATTTCGGCATGATATGTCCAAGAGAAAGGCAGATTCTGGTCCGTCTGACACTCCATCCAAGCGGGGCAGATCATCTCCACGGAGCAAAGGCAAGTCACCCATGCCATCTAGATACCCTAGAAGAAAGCTTCTCCCTGATTCCAGTGACTCCGATGAAGAAGGTTCATCCTCTGAGTCTTCTTCCCACACTTTCGGGACTCCAGTAGCCACCCCATCTCAGACTGCCACTGCAGGAAGATCTATTCTCAAACCTAGGGTTGTGGAGTTATCTGACCAAGCATTTATTGATGCATTCCCTGAGGTTGTCTCTTTCTTTGAATTTCAAGGATGGCTTCAATTTATCTATGAGTTCAGAACTTTCTACCCTAGATTGGTTCAGGAATTTTATCTGAATATTGTGGATGCTTCAAAAGGTTTTCAGTCAGAGGTTAAAGGTGTTCAAATTCTTTTCACTCCTAAATTAGCTTATGAACTATTTCATATTCCCAATTCTGGTGAGGATTATTACAATTATGAGTTTAACCTTCATGAGGCCTACACTCTTCTCACTAGTCTACCTCATGATAAGAAAGATTCCAGACAAACCCATGTCACTAGGTTCAATACCAATAATTTCTCTCCTACACTCAGATTGGTACATCACATTCTTACAACCATCATAATTCCTCAAGGTGGTGGAAGGAATGGCTTACAGATATTCAATGTTTTGTTATGTATTGCATGAAGAAAAATGTGAAAGTCAACTTGAACTTGATCATGTCTCAAATCGTGTCCGAGATAATTAGGAAAGATTTTCACAGATGCTTGCCCTATGCTGCTCATCTAAGAGCTGTCTTCAAGCACTTTGGAGTTTCTTTTATGAATGAAAAGATTCAAAAGATTCCTCAAAACAATATATATTGTTTGCATCATTTGCAAAAATTTATGAGGTTCAGAGTTGAGGGTGATCAGGTGCTAAGAGGGCCTGTTGTAGAACCACCAGCAGAGCATGTAGAAGAAGAACATGCTCCAGATGTTGAAGCTCCTCAGGTTGATCCAGTGGAATAGCCACATGTTGACCCTGAAATTCCACATGAGATGCTAGTTCCACCTACACCTCATGCATCTCCACCTCCTTCTGATGTGCTTGTCCCTTCAAACTTTTTCCAGCAATATCACAGTTCAACCTCTACTTCATCTCGTGGATCTTCTGTTCCTTTTGAGCTATATAAATATCTCCAAGTTCAATTTGATAATCTGAACTCATCCATGAGAGAAATGTCTGCCAGTTTTGAACTTCGGATTCAATGATTGGAAAATACAGTGAATGGACAATTTTTGAGACAACAATAAATGGCTGAACATGCTACTAGGAGGTTCAACAGATTAGTTGGAACCTTGGGTGATGCCTCCACTCAGCTACAAGGTCTTCAGTTTGATTTACAAGCAATTTTGTCTACTATTTTGAAAAACACTCAACAAAGTATTCAAACTGGCAAAGATGCTGTGAGTCAAGTGTCCAAGTGCCGCCTTTCATTTGCTCACTTTGTTGAAGACATGGAAAAAATGAAGGCTCACACTGCACATATTGATCAGGAGATAGCAGATCTCTGGGCTGAGTTTAGCAACATTTGGCAGAATGGCACAGCTCCTAGCTCATCATCTGCTCCTCCACCCATGACTCAAGGCTTCAATATCTTCCAAGAAAATATCTATGAAAACCTTCAGAGGATGGAAGAACTTTTACACACAAGACTGACTACTATGCAAACTCAACTGAGATCAAATCTAAGTGCTCTGGATGCAAGGATGAAGGCAATTGAAAGCATATTACTCCCTCTTCCTCCTCCTCCTTCGTCTTCATGATGTCTTTCTCTTTTGATGATGTCAAAGGGGGAGAAGGGTTATTTTGTATGCAAGGGATGTTACTAGATGCTACTTTACAATTTCTTACTTTTTTTATTGTTGGCTTAATCACTACACTTTGTGCTTGTTAGCTTGATCTTTTTGGCAAGCAAAAAATTGGATGACATAGTTGTTATTGTTGTGATGAGAATTTTCATGTCACTGTCATTTCTTTTGTATGCCATGGAATTATGTGAATGGATGCTTTAAGATCTCTTGTTTGAGAAATCAAAATTTGTTTAATGAATCATAGTTGCCATCATCAAAAAGGGGGAGATTGTTGGATCTCTTGTTTTGTTGATGTTTAAATATGATTCATACAAATGTGGATATCATGATTCATTTATATTTAACAATATTTTTTCATGTGTATCTCAATGAAATGCTTAAGTAATGATAGTGGTGTCGACACAATCCAGATAGTGTGTCGACACAGTGCATTTTCAGTGCAATTAATCAAGAAGACAAGCCAGTTGTGTCGACACAACTCAACTAGTGTCGACACAGTCCATGCATCTAGCAATTAGCAAAGGAAGAAATACCCAGTGGTGTCAACACAGAAGACTTGTGTGTCGACACCCTGTCCCTCTCAGTAGCTTGGTTTGAAGACAATGTCCAGTGGTGTCAACACAGGATTCCTGTGTGTCGACACTCACCCACTGTCCCATAAGCCCAGTCTAAAGCCAGTGCATTGTGTGTTGACACATGCTTGTGTGGTGTCAACACACCTCGGAAATTTTTCTAGATTTGAAATGCAGGGACACGTTGATGGTTTTGATTGAGGCTTTTTGAGCGGGAATCATTGTGCCCCCAAATCCCAAGAGATCTTGTGGACCCATGGGACTATAAATGCCCCTTATCCACTTCACTTGGGGGCAACACACATCAGTTCTTCCAACTCTAGAAATTTTCAGGCAATTCCAGAAGAAGGCTTCATCCTGGAGAATTGCTTCCAGAACTAAAGGAATTGAAGCTTCAAGCATCTTGGATGATCCATCTCAAGAGGGATTTCCATACTTCAGAGCCTTCATCTTGGAGTTGAAACAGAAGAGCTGATCTCCCACCTTGAAGCAAAACTAGGAGATTCGAACCAGACATCCCAAAATTGGAATTTAATTGTTTAGTTTGGTTCATTACTTCAAACTCATCCTATTGTGTGTGGTTTGTGATATTGGAGCAATCCTTGTGCCCAATTTCACTTGTGTATGGTTAGATCTGAGATCTCTGCATCTCAGAGTGTGTGTGTTGTTCAGTGTCTTTCTGAACTGGCAAGATAAGCCACTTTGTATGCGTGTTTGGATGGTGGATGTAGGATACAAAATTGTATAATCTGAACCACCCTAAATCTCTTTCTATATGAGGTTTGATTGCTTTGGCGCTAGATGCTTGATAGGCTCGTTAGTTCTTCACCATCTATCCTGTCTAATTTGTTCAGAATTGTGATTGAGCTTTAGATTTAAGCCTTAATTCAAGTTCTCTAAGATTCTAATCTAGTGATTTTTAAAATCTAGAGAAATCTATTCAACCCCCCCCCCCTTATAGATTTCTTCATAGCAGTTTTTCTGCAATATTTCACATGTTCTCATATTCATTGAAAACACATTACACTATCCCAATACATTATTACATGTCCAAAAGAAAAGTACAGCTACTTGGGGAATACCCCGAGGGAGCAAAGCTCACACTAAACATAATTACGACTCAACTGCTGGTGGTACAAGTCTACCATAACGCCACTGCGAGCCAACACATGACTAGCACTTGAAAAGAACTTTACGGGAGTGAGCCTCAACAAGTCACAGGCTCAGCAGGGACCTCCCAAAAACAACAACTGAAAATTGAAGAGATCTCAACCGTAGAGGGTCTCACTAGTAACACCGATTGCCAACACAACATAATCGCATTACACATAATTAAACTGCAAATAAATAAAACTCACTAACTAAAACAATCTGTAGAAACCAAGATACCAAGAGGGCTAGTACAGAAACACTAGACCACAACAACAACAATAATGCCTAGGCCACAAGCCTCATAGATAAATCTTAAATACGGGGGTAACAGAACTGCCAACAAAGAGCTAGTCCACCATACCCTGAAACCATAACACTCTGGAAGACTACCCTCCAAAGGGTACAACATATGAAATGGAATGTCCTACAACATGACCTCCACGAAACACAGCTCGACCTCAACACTTAAAAAGTGTGGTACACAATGTACTAGAACAAATGATTACCTACGAAGGGTACATGTACCCACTACCATGAGGTACCATCACAAAACCTCAACACAACTATGCCGTTGACAAGGCACACCACAATGAGTCAAACCACAACTGGTGAGTCAACATTCACAAGCCAAAACCACTAGCAAAGCATGAGTCGCAAAGAACGACACCACCATACGAGAACATACTACTGGTTCATGACGCCAGTATCCAACCCGGACAACATAGCACAAGAATTACCTCTCAGTCTCACAATCAAGGATGAAAGGTCCAACTGCCGCTCCACAACCATGCATTAAAGCCATAGAATAGTGGAGACCAACCAACACCACACCTGCAGAGCACACACAACTGTAGGCCCACGCTTGGCACCATTAGGGACTCCGGCCCGAGCTCCCTAAAGTGAGGCACTGGAAAACAGGACTAGCTAGGGCTCAGTACGTCTACTGATGTCCGTACCCCCAACCATGAGCGCGCTACAACCGACCGCACACCCACAAACACGAGTCACTGCCCACTGTCGCCTTTCCCTCTGTCGGACATACAACTCAAACATAGGAGTGAGGGTGCCAGGAAGATGACACAGACCTCTATGGCACACACCGTACCAGGACATGCCCCGAGCACAACAAACACAATGTGCCTAGCTCACAAAGAACTTGTGGTACCCGACTGGAGAGGCATTCCAGAATAGGCACCAGACCACTAAACTCGGAAAACACACCAACCATGTAGATCACTTCACCTAACTATAAAACTTAAACCACGGTATACATACCATAATTAGCTCGTCACTGGTCACCATCTGACCTCCAAGCAACTATACACTTATATACACATGAACCACATAAACACATATTAACCTTGCCTATCATTGGTCATCACATGACCTCCATAGCAACACTACCACAATGAAAATTAACCACATAATTAGCATAATAACATATTTAACTTAAATCACTAATTAATCATGATTCAAACCATTAAACCTAAAACATGCTTTACTAACATTCATCAACTTAAAATAACTTAAAATAGCCTTAAACAGCCAAGGCTAGGTCCACCCAAAACCATCACAGGCCAACCACCACAAACAGACCTCGAAAGCTGAAACGCGATGAACACAGGCGTCGCCTTCAGAAACGTGACAACCCCAATGGTTGCCATTCTAAATAGAAAGTGACAAGGCCCAGCATCATGACCAGAATGCAATGGCTCGATACATCACCTTTAGGCCAACGGTCAAACACTAACAGTCGAAGTGAAAGACACGACGGACCACACCGACACATTCAATAAGAATGCGATGGGTCTAGTGGTCATGTTCAAGCCAATCAAAACCATCGAAGAGAAACGCGAAAGACTACCCCATCACGTTCTCATCAAAATGCGATGGTTCAAACCATTGCTTTCTCAAGCAGACGGTTGAACCCCAAATCCTTCTCTAGAAACCATTCTACACACCACACAACTCACACACACACTTATGAAATCAAAGATGAGCTACCACATGATAATCTAGCTTGCTCTTAAAACTTTAAACCATCTAAGTAACACAAGATAAAAGAAGAAGTCTTCCTACTAACTCGAAGAACCTGTAGAACGCGAAAACCACCACATCGTCGGCGCACCCATGCTCTGGACTCCTTCCTCGCATGGACCCCGTGCCGCACGAACCAGCAGATGTCGGAGAATAGTTCAAGAGCTCTGCAGTAGCTCCCCCTCAAACCGAACAGAGCTCCTCTACTTTGTCTAGCAGGAACAGAGCAATTAAACACTTTGTCAAAATCGTGATGGAGGCATTTGTCACATTTAGAACATGTAAAACATGACCACCCTCACCATCGGCAATCGAAACTTAGAGCGCCACGCGTCACAAAGGCGGTGTGAAGAATGCGACATAGGAGACCGTCGTGTTGAAAACGTGATGTTCTGCTCTGTCACATTCACAACTAGTGAACCTATGAGCTGTTTAGGCTATAACCTCTGGCCCACAACACCCACACAATGCACAGAGACCACAAGCAAGGCTCAATGACTACACATTGGCCAAGAGCACCACACTAAAACCCCTAAAACATGGATCCGAATGATCACGCCATTACATTACTATCACCTAAAAGGGAATGTTGTCCTCGACATTCAAAACAAAACCACGGCAAGCCGGACTATCACCTAAAAAAGAATAAAGCTAGTCACAAGCAAAAAGAATACACTTGCTCTGCACTTGCCTTCACTATTGCCTTTAATTCTCTTTATTTCCACTACGACTCTAACTCTAACTGTGTTGAGTGTACTTACTTATCAAACCATGTTACTCAATTAATTACCACTGGAAGGAAATACCTAAATTTTGAGCTGCTCTCTTTAATGCTTCAATTCTATCTGTACCACACTAAATTCTAAATCTTGCCATACTGCTACTGACATGCTTTACTCTTTACATACTTTCCTTATTTCCAAAAATATTCTCTGACTGACTCAACAAATCAAATCCATAACCTTTCAAAATATCCATTCTTGTCGCTATAACACTATAACTCTCTTAGCGGGAGAATAAAACTGTCAACGAACCCTGCGCATACTCTGCCTTTAACTTTACTAAACTCTTTCTCAGTTAGATGCTATTTGACTCAAAATTCTTCACTACTTAACTAATCACACTTTTCCTTTCTATATTCTACAATCTATTGAGTTTTTTAAAAAATTCCAATTTCCATATATTTCTTGCTCTTCCTATTCTATTATGCCATACATTAATCTGCTCACTATTCTTTAATAGATATGTTGTAACTTCTACATCAACCTCTGGAAATACCTTTATAACAAAACTCTTATGTTCATCTAAATCACTTTCTGCACACTGCCACATAAACTCTTTCTGAATATTTCTTAAATCATCTAACTATTATCACTCTATAATCTGCCATATTCTTTCTTCCTCTAATCAATAACACTGAGCTTCAACTATACTGACAATCATATCGAATATAATACCATCTCTACAAAAAGGCTTTCGTTTAATTATTCTACTATCTGGCTAATCTCACTGTACCACTTACATTGTGGCTTTTCTTAACACACAATTACCTTTCTCTGAAACATAGCCAAAACCAGAATCTGAATACCCATTTCTTTAAGAACAATAATCTGCTCTGCCTGATTCTCTGTTTCACACCGCTGCTTTACAACCTTAGCATCTGCCTTTCCAATTATCTTGCAATATCTGATTTATTTTTAAATACTAAAAACACCACTATTACAACATACTCATTAATATCCCTTTCATTCAAACCTTTACTTTAATTCTTTCACAATTTGCCTTTCTATTCTGCTCAACCTGACATTCCCTTATCAACTTCTCAACTAACTTGCCTCTTTTTTTCCTCATACTGTCCACAACTACTAAACATTACTGATATGGTTTTTAACATGCAACCTTTCACAGATACTTCTGTTAATTTTTTTTTACAAACTACAACTTACCAATTGAATATCTTTCCTTCAAAATTCTCAGAAAACTTAACTGAATACTACTCTCCCTCTACTCTCTCTATTTCACCTCTGCACACACTTATATTAAGCTTTATATCAAACTTCCTACTACCAACATCACCTATAGCAACATTACTCTCAAACTTTCTCTGCTATAACCATTTCTAATCACAAAACACATTTAACCATACTACCGCAAATTACTGCTCCTCTGCTTACTAATACCTCATCTGAAGCTGATCTATGTCACTTAATCACTCCAAACCTTCCATATCACTTATCACATTATCATCCAAACTATCTCTTAACACTTACTAACACAAATCTCAAACATATCAATTACCATTGCTGAATTAATCAATCACAATCCTTTCATCTAACATTCTTTAACACACACAGTTCAACATTACAACATTATTCCCGCTGTAACTTCATTACATAACTACCACTGCAATAACTTCCTACAACACATATTCACAACCATTACCATATACATGTCTCTACTAATTCTCTACCTTGCTAAAACACTTTCATAACAATAAATCATTTATTTCTAAGAACATGACTCTATCTTTGCTGAATATCACAATTGAACTTGCCATTTCCCTCAGTTTTCCACAACTGAAGACCTCTACATAATCATATCTTTCTGCAACAAACCAACTTTGCTAGCATAACTCAACAACTATACCATTACCAACCACACCATTTCTCAACCATCACTAGCAACTGCCAATATGACAAACATAGGCACACAATTCACATGACAAAAACTCACGTAAAACTCCACTAAAAATCACGCAAAATCACAGACTGACTACCAGCAGTGGACATTAAACCATGTCTTGGGACATTGTAACCTTAATGTCTTTTCATATTCTAACTGGACCATGCTCTGATACCAACTGTAGCGACTCTGGATATTTATGCCTCATAAGGCTCCATATCCAGACCCTCCTTCCGCGAACAGACCGAAGTCTCACCAGGGATAAATCACACAAGTGTCTAGTAAGAATATAAAAGATAACCACAAGAATATGAGACACAAGAAAGTACATGTTCTCATATTCATTCACAACACATTACACTGTCCCAATACATTATTACATGTCCAAGAGAAAAGTATAACTACCTGGAGCATAACCCGAGGGAGTAAAGCTCACACTAAATAAAATTACGACTCAACTACTTGTGGTACAAGTCTGCCATTACGCCACTGCGAGCAAACACACGGCTAGCACCTGAAAAGAACTGTAAGGGAGTGAGCCTCAACAAGTCACAGGCTCAGCAGGGACCTCCCAAAAACAACAACTGAAAATAGAAGAGACCTCAACCACAAAGGGTCTCACTGGTAACACCGATAGCCAACCACAACATAATTGCATTACACATAATTAAACTATAAATAAATAAAATCACTAACTAATACAATCTACAAAAACCAAGATACTAAGAGGGCTGGTACAAAAACACCAGACCACAACAACAACAACAATGCCTAGGCCACAAGCCTCATAGGAAAATCTCAAACACGGGGGTAACAGGATTGCCAACAAGGAGCTAGTCCACTATACCCTAAAACCATAACACTCTAGAAGACTACCCTCCAAAATGGTACAACACAACAAATGGAAGGTCCTACAACATGACCTCCACGAAACACAGCTACACCTCAACACCATAAAAGCGTGGTACATAACGTACTACAACAAACAATTACCAATGAAGGGGACAAGTACCTACTAGGACGAGGTACCATCACAAAACCTCAACACAACTGTGTCGCTGACAAGGCGCACCACAGTGAGTCAAACCACAACCAGTGAGTCACCATTCACAAACGAAAACCACTAGCAAAGCACGAGTCGGAAAGAATGATGCCACCACATGGGAACGGGCTACTGGTTCATGACGTCAGTATCCAACCCCAACAACATAGCACAAGAACTACCTCTCAGTCTCGCAGTGAAGGACGAAAGGTCCAACTGCCGCTCAACAACCACGCAGTAAAGCCAAGGAACAGTGGAGACCAACCAACACCACACCTGCAGACCACAAACAACTGTAGGCCCATGCTTGGCACCTTTAGGGACTCCGGCCCGAGCTCCCTAAAGTGAGGCACTGGAAAACAGGACTATCTACGACCCAGTACGTCTACTGGTGTCCGTGCCCCCAACCACGAGTGTGCTACAAGGGACCGCACACCAACAAACAAGAGTCACTGCCCACTGTTGTCTTTCCCTCCGTCGGACATACAACTCAAACACAGGGGTGAGGGTGTCCAGTAAGACGACACAGACCTCTATGGTACACACCGTACCGGGACACGCCTTGAGCACAACAAACACAATGTGTCTGGCTCACAAAGAACCTGGGGTACCCGACTAGAGAGGCATTCTGGAATAGGCACCGGACCACCAAACTCGGCAAACACACCAACCATGTAGATCACTTAACCTAACTATAAAACTTAAACCACAGTATACATACCATAATTAGCTTGTCACTGGTCACCATGTGACCTCCAAGCAACTATACACATATACACATGAACCACATAAACACATATTAACCTTGCCTATGATTGATCATCACACGACCTCCATAGCAACACTATACCACAATGAATAGTAATCACATAATTATCATAATAACATAATTAACTTAATTCACTAATTAATCATGATTCAAACCATTAAACCTATAACATGCTTTACTAACATTCATCAACTCAAAACAACTTAAAATAACCTTAAACAGCCAAGGCTAGGTCCACACAAAACCATCACAGCCCAACTACCACAAACAGACCTCGAAAGCTGAAATGTGATGGACATAGGTGTCACCTTCATAAACGTGACGACCGCAATGGTTGCGATTACAAATAGAACGCGACAAGGCCCAGCGTCGTGACCAGAACACGACGGCCTGATACGTCACCTTCAGGCCAACGGTTCAACACTAACAAACGAAGTGAAAATCACGACGGACCACACCGATGCATTCAATAAGAATGCGACGGGTCAAGTGGTCATGTTCACGCTAATCGAAACCATCGAAAAGAAATGCGATGGACTACCCCGTCGTGTTCTCATCAAAACGCAATGGTTCAAACTGTTGCCTTCTCATGCAGATGACTGAACCCTAAATCCTTCTCCAAAAACCATTCTACACACCACACAACTCACACGCAAGCTTATGAAATGAAAGCTGAGCTACCACATGATAATCTAGCATGCTCTTAAAGCTTTAAACCATCTATGTAACACAAGATAAAAGAGGAAGTCTCCCTACCAACTTGAAGAACATGTAGAATTCGAAAACCACCACATTGCCGGTGCACCCACGCTCCGGACTCCTTCCTCGTGTGGACTCCACGCCGCACGAACCACCAGACACCAGAGAATAGCTCAGGAGCTCCGCAGCAGCTCCCCCTCATGCTGGACAGAGCTCCTCTACTCTATCTAGCTAGAACATAGCAATTAAACAATCAGTCAAAATCGCGACGGAGGCATACGTCGCATTTACAACATGTAAAAGGCGACCACCCTTACCGTCGCCAATCGGAAATCAACACGCCATGCGTCACAAAGGCTGTGTGAAGAACGCGACATAGGAGACCATTGCATTCAAAACACGACATTCTGCTCCGTCGCGTTCACAACCAGTGAACCTGTCAGCTGTTTGGGGTAAAACCTCTGACCCACAACACCAACACAACTCATGGAGACCACAAGCAAGGCTCAATGACCGCACATTGGCCAAGAGCTCCACACCAGAACCGCTAAAACATGGATCCGAACGATTGTGTCATTACAACCCTGACCATTTCATCCTCTCAAGCGCTTCAACCAAGCTGACCATTCCATGCTTCTCTAAATCTGCCAAATCGACTGCCTTGTTGCCACATATCTTAATCTTGACTGCCTGGAATCTTTGGAGCCATTTTGTTGTGAGGAACTCCGCACTGTAGACACCGAAGCTGCTGGAACTCCTAAATGTGACCATGGGAATCGACAAGAGAAGATTATAAATGATCGTAGGACGAAGAGGAGTAAAACCCCTCAAGAATTTAAGTGAGAAATATCAAAGATTTCTTAAAGAGGGAGTAAGGCTCTGTGGAATCGAAGGAGGGTTTCGTAGAGATTGGAGTCGAACGGGCACGAAGAGAGAGAGAGTGAATCGATAGGGAATGAGTTGCCATCGGTATATAATAAAGAAAGGTAAAGTGAAAAGGTGGAGCATTAATTGCACAAAACGACAAAGAGTCAGTGTAACTGATAGCACAAGAATGAATATTATATAGGAGAGAATAGAATCAATTTTTATAAAAGAAAAGGGGTTAATATTGTACTTTAAAATAAATTTATTTATTTCAGTCATATGCAGATAAATCTGTTACAAATTGCATATGCCTAATTCCCGTCTCAGAGAGATAAATCTATCTTCAAGTAAGGCTTTTGTAAAGATGTCTACTAATTGATTTAGAGTATTTATAAAAGAAATACTAATATTACCATTTGCCACATGATCTCTAATAAAATGATACATAATCTCAATATGCTTGGTCCTCGAGTGCTGTACAGGATTCTTGGTGAGATTGATAGCATTGGTGTTGTCACATAACAGTGGACTAGTTTTGATGTGCAGTCCATAATCTTCAAACCGTTGTTTGATCCAAAGGAGTAGTGTACAACAGCTCCCAGCAGCTACATATTCAGCTTCAGTAGTTGATAAAGCTATTGAGTTTTGTTTCTTTGAAGACAATGAAATTAATCATCCTGCAAGAAATTGACAACGACCACTGGTGCTTTTTCTATCCACTTTGCATCCAACATAGTGAGCATCTGAGTATCCAATTAAATTTGTTTCATAGGTTTTAGGATACCATAGACCTATGTTATGAGTATGAGCTAAATATCTAAACATCTTTTTTACTAAAATCAAATGTGATTCCTTAGGATCAGATTGATACCTAGCACACATGCATACACTAAATAAAATAATAGGTCTACTTGTAATTAAGTAAAGTAGTGAACCAATCATACCTCTGTAAAGCTTTTGGTCCACCTTCTTACCTTCTGAATCACTATCCAACTTTGTTGATGTGCTCATGGGAGTAGATAGAGGCTTAGCATTTTTAAATCCAAATTTCTTTAATAACTCAGTGTATTTGATTTGACTGATGTGAGTTCCTTCTTTGCCTTGCTTGATTTGTAGTCCAAGGAAGTAGTTGAGCTCTCCCATCATGCTCATCTCAAATTCTCCCTGCATTAACTTTTCAAAATACTTGCACAGAGATTCATCAGTAGATCCGAAGATAATGTCATCTACATAAATTTGTGCAATAAATACGTTTTTAGCGCAAGATTTAATGAATAGATTGCTATCTACTTTGCCTCTAATGAAATCATGGTTCAATAGAAATGCACTAAGTCTTTCATGCCAAGCTCTAGGTGCTTATTTTAGACCATATAAAGCTTTATGTAATTTAAAAACATGATTAGGATATTCCAAGTCATCGAAACCAGGAGGTTGTTCTACATAGACTTCCTCCTTTATAAAACCATTCAAAAAGGCTGATTTTACATCCATTTGAAAAAGTTTTAAGTCCAATGCAGATGCATAAGCTAGTAAAATCTAAATAGCCTCAAGTCTAGCAACTGGTACATAGGTTTCATCAAAATCTATGCCTTCCTTGTGGGAATAGTCTTCAGCAACCAATGTAGCCTTATTTCTATTAATAACACTAGCTTCATCCAACTTGTTTCTGAACACCCATTTGGTGTCAATCACAGGATGATCTGATGGTTTAGGAACAAGAGACCAAACATGGTTTCTTTTGAACTAATTTAGTTCATCTTGCATAGCTAGAATTCAAGATTCATCAGTCAGTGCTTCATTGACTGTCTTTGGCTCTACTTGAGAAACAAAAGTTAAATAATCACAAGGAATAATGTTACCTCTGGTTCTTACCCCAGCATTTGGATCTTTAATTATGTTTTCTACTGGATGGTTGTTTTTTGTATCTCCATTCCATGGGAAGATAATCATTGATTAGATCTTTCTGTCGTAGTTCTTCCAAGGGTGGATCTTCATTGTCCTTGATGGATACTTCCTTCATTTTCTCAGATAGGTTCTCTGTGCCTTCATCATCACGAACAATTTCCTTTATCATGGAAGGGTTAGATTCATCAAAAATAACATGTACAGTTTGTTCAATTAGACTTCTTTTATTGAAAACTCTATATCCTTTGGGTTTTGAAGTGTAACCCATAAAATACCTTCATCGGATTTAGGATCCAACTTACCAATATTTGACTTACCATTGTTGTGAATGAAGCAAGGGCATCCAAATGTTTTGAGATGGCTGATTTTTAGTTTCTTCTGCTTGCACAATTCATATGTTGTCTTCTTCAATGTAGGACTAATCATAGCTCTATTGATTATGTAGCAAGCTATATTAATTGCTTCTGCTCAAAAATATCTTGTAAGGTTGTACTCAGATAACATGGTTCTTGCCATATCCAATAAAGTTCCATTTTTCCTTTCAGATACTCCATTTTATTGTGGTGTTCTTGGTGCGGAGAAATTGTGTTTGATCCCTAGATCATCATAGAATTTTGAAAACCTGTCATTCTGATATTCTCCTCCATGATCTGATCGAAGACTTACAATACTAAACTTCTTATCTTTCTGAACTAGCTTGCTGAATATGACAAATGCTTCAAATGTGTCATCTTTGTGTTTAAGAAAAGAGACCCATGTGTATCTTGAGAAATCATCAACAATAACAAATCCAAAAAATTTTCCACCTAGACTTGTAGTCCTCATAGGTCCAAATAAGGCTTGGAGGTGGTAACAATTGTCTTCGATTTGAAAGAAGATTTGGCAAGTTTTCACTTAGCGCATGGTTCACAGATCTTATCCAATCTTGAATTTATCTTAGGTAAACCTTCCACTAGGTCATGCTTGAGTTTTCTAATTCCGTCCAAGCTGGCATGTCCTAGACTTCTGTGCCATAGTTCTGCATTTTGCTCCTTGTTTGCAACCAAGCATATATCTTAACCTTTCAGATCTTCCAATCGTAATACATAGAAATTTCTTTCTCTGTAGGCTTCAAAAATGGCTGTCCCTTCCATGATAATTAAACACTTGGATTCTAGGAATTTTATTTGATGACCTTTGTCATATAACTGACTTATACTAACCAGATTATGTTTGAGTCCTCCAACGCAGAGAACATCTTCTATTAGAGTCTTGTCTTTGCTTCCAACTAATCTACAGCTGATGACTGTACTTTACCATTGTCTCTATATGTGACTGTTCCTTCTTTGGTTTTGATAAATGAAAACAATTTTTTATTTTATGTCATATGCCTTGAGCACCCACTGTCCAGGTATCACTTTGATGCTCTAAGGCTTTTCAGCAATAAATCAATGAGATTTAGGTACCCAAGTTCTTTTGGGTCATGATTGGTTAGCTTCTACAAAATCTCTTTTTGGAACCCACTTGAGGTGTTTAGTTGTACAAGTCATTTTCGTATGACCCAGTTTATTACAATGAGTGCAATATAAAATATTGTTTGTTGTTTTGCTTGTTTTACTGTGTTTATTCATCTTTGTTTTATAACCAAGTTCCTGTTCAGCTACAAATTTTGGCAACAGATAAATTTTAGGATATACAATTGTTTCTTCATTTTTTGGTGGAGTATAACCAATTCCATATTTCTTCCTACCTGATCTTCATTCTCCTTTTAATATTAATGAAGATCTTCCATTGGTTAATTTCTCGATTGTGGCTGTTAAGTGCTCGCTGTCTTTTGTTAATACTTCTATTTCCTTTTTAGATTTACTTATAGTTTCCTGAATTTCAAGACTTAATATATTTTCATTTTTATTTTTTACATCCTCACACAATAACTCATTTCTCTCTTTTAGTTCTAGAATTTGCTTTTCTAGTTGTTCCATTACAGATTTTAATTATGAGTTAGTTATTTCAAGACATGTAAAATTTTTCTTAATTAATTTTAATTATTTACATACATATTTATATTTACCATATAATTCGTTGAATGCTTCATCCAGATTATCAGAGTCAGAATCAGAAGCATTAAATGAAGTAAAAGAAGAGTCTGAGGCTACCTTATCGTCATTGTTTGCCATAAAGGTTAGGTTGGCCTTTTCTTCTTCTTCTTCACTGGAGCTTGACTCACTGCTTGAGTCACCTTCATTGTTCCATGCCGCAGCCATTGCCTTGTTCTTGTCTTTCTTGAATTTCTTAGTATTATCCTTCTTTTCTTATTTTGCCTTCTTAAGCTTTGGACAATTAGCCTTAATATGTCCAGGCTTCTTGCATTCATAGAAGATGGGCTCAGGTCTTTTGAATTCTTTGCCTTTTGTGATGTTTCTCCTTCCTGACTGATACTTCTTTTTGGCCAGAATTCTTTGTAATCGTCTGGAGAGGAAAACTTCTTCTTGTTCACTATTTTCTTCACTTTTCTCATCTTCTGATTTGCTTTCAGATGTGTTTTCTGCTTCTTTGAGGGCGTTGTTATACTTTTTCTTGTTGGAGGATTCTCCCAGTCTTTCAATATTTATCTCATGAGCCATTAGAGACCCAGTGAATTTTTCGAGAGACATTGCCATGAGATCATTGGCTTCTTCCATGGCTGTAACCTTGGGAGTCCATGTAGTTGGCAAGGATCTTAGTATTTTCCTAACCATATCTCCTGTCTCATATCTTTTGCCTAGCCCAGCCAGGCCATTTATGATATCTATAAACCGACTATACATCTGAGAGATATATTCTCTTTAATGTATTTGGAACCTTTTCATATTGTGCTACCAATATATCAATTCTGGTTTCTTTTACCTTATCTATTCCTTCGCGGGTGAGTTTCAACTTATACCAAATTTCTTTAGCCGACTTGCATGCAGATATTCTGTTGAATTCCTTCTTGCTTAGAGCACAGCGCAATATGCTTTTGGCCCTGCTGTTCAGAGACAATTTTTTCTTGTCATCATCTGTCCGCTTTTCTTTGGTGTTGGTAACTGCCAGATCTCTATCTTCTATTATCGTATATAGTTAAAAATCAAGACCTTAAAGAAAGAACTCCATTCTAGTCTTCCAGTAGTTGCAATCTTCTCCATCGAACAGTGGAGGCCTGTTGACAAATTGTCCCTCTGAATAACCTTGGGATGCCATTTATCTTTGCTCGTCAGATCGTAAGATCTACTTACTTGAAGAAACTTGGCTCTGATACCACTTGTTGACCAGGTTGCAAGCCCAGAGGAGGGGTGAATGGAGTGCTAAAACTTCATCTTAGAAATATCCTGCGACAAAATATCTTTAGAAACACTAAACGATATAGTTAGAGTTAATGAGCAGTGGATAAGGAGATAAAAGCAATCACATGAACAACAAAATTTTTATCCTGGTTCAGATCTCCTATCATAAGAGTCTTACATCCAGTCCCCAAGCAACAGCTTGGGATTCCACAAACCAAGAGTACAGTCCCCCCTTAAGGACACTTGCACATCTAGCATTGGTTGGCCTTCTCTTCAATCCATGAAGAGGAAATACACCACCTCTCAGATTCTGCCTCAGATCAAGCATTGTATGGTTGGTATTAGCTTGGTCTAGGGGCCATCACCCATTTACTCTTCTTTGAGTGCTCCTCTTCGTAAGTGAAGAGAATACTTACTGGGTAGTAGGTGGGTGGTACCCTTTTTATAGAAAGGAATGGAAGAACAGTGCTTTGTGAAGAGCTAAGAGCAAGAGGCTTGATCTGAATGAAGTCGCGAGCTCTTGTAATTTTCAATCTTCCAAGGATGGTCTTCATTGTGTCAACACACTTCTATTTATCTTCTCTTGATGAAGGATCCATTAAAGTGTCTATTGTATCTCATCTTGAAACATGTCTCCTAATAGTTGTAGCAGGTCCAACGTAAGAAACCCGAAAAACCTGTAGATAATAAATGCTTAGATATAAACATAGTGAGAGGGAGATCATATGGATATCTTCATTACTCCGGTCAACATGATATGTTCAACATTGTAAACGTGTGTGACTATCGGAAACCTGCAAACAATAAATGCTGGAAGATAGACAACTCAAATGTATCTAAACTGTCAGTCAATGTCACTGGCCATACTACAAGAGGATATACTAAAAAGGAAATACCATCTGTCATCATTAAAGTTCTAATTGAAATGTCATGAAAGTGGTAACTAGTAAAAGATGACGTGTAGGTACTGTTATTAGTGAAGGGGACTTCTCTTTCTAGATTCTAGAGAGAGAGGCTCTGGGATTTTCGTGAGTCAGGTGCTTGCTGGGGGCTACCACCAGCCTTGGGCCGGCGGTGTTCTCTTTTTGTGGTGCTATGGCGTCTTCAGCGATATGTGGGGAGGCATGGCAGGTTCTGCTGGGGGAAGCTTCCTCTATGGGGCGAAGATCCTATGCTCAGATCATTGTAGAATCTAAACTGCTTCCATTGGTGAATATTGGAATCAAACCACTGGGTTTCACAGATGTGGGCGAACCAGCGGTGTTTTTCTCATGGGAAGAGGTTGGTAAAACAATTGTTACTCTCAACTTGGCTATCATAGTGAGGTGTGCGTATGGTAGGAGCTCTATTCCTGAGTTTAAATCTTGTTTATCTCAAAGACTGGGGCTTAAGGTAGATTTCATTGTCAGTGTTCTAAACTCTCGTCATCTTGTCCTTCAGTTTAAGGAAGAGGAGGACTACTTGAAGGTCATTTTGAGGAGGAGTCTATACATTAAGGGGTTTCTCTTCAGATTCTTTAAGTGGGATGCTCACTTTGATTCCCATGCTGACCCAACAGTTCTGCCCTTCTAGATCGGTTTTCCAATGCTTCCTATGAACTACTATTACCATGATTTCCAAAAGTCGATTGCAGGGAATATTGGCCAAGTCCTTAGAATCCATGAGCCAACCCTGGCTCTCACTCGGACACAGGAGGTGTTTGTCTGTGTTGAACTGGATATTGCGAAGGTCAGACATGAGAGGATATGGATAGGCTGTAGGCAAGATGGATTTTGGCATATAAATTACTATAGAGTGCCAGCTGTCTGTGGTTTTTGTATGAAGCTGGGGCATGCAGAAACTGAATGCCATAAGAAGATGAAGGATGCAGTGGTGGCGACTAGTCCTAAGGCTCAGCAACAGGATCTTAACATGAAGCAAGGTGGTGCGGCTGCGTCTGCTACTAGTCAGGTCTGGCATCAGAAGATGAATCCAGTGGATCAATCAGCTCCTAGATAGGATTCTAATGTGGAACCTGCGAAGGAAAGTAACCCTCCAGTGATGGTGACGGGAGTTCCTTCATCGGAGTTATCTATTCCTCGTTCTAAAGATATGGTTGATTAGGAAAGGTTGGCTTCATTCAGAACACGTTGCATGGTTTGCATGGTGCAAGTTCAGAGGGGAGGTTGCGTCTTGAAGGAACTACTGCTGAAGTAACAGTTTCTGGGTTGCAGGGAGTTCAGGAAGTGGAGGAAGTTATGGTTACAAGTATGCAGGGAATTCAGGAAGTGGAAGAACAATTGCCCCCATTGCATGGTTTGCATGGAAGTCCTATCGTTGTTCGTCTGCAAGGATCCCAGTCTATTCAAACGCCAGCTGGGGACGAGACAGGCAGGGTTTCTCCGGTGATGCCTCCCACCGGAGAAGAAGAAGTGTTGCCAAATCTTGCTATTTCCATTTTTAAACCTCCAGATTCTAATCTTCAAAAGATGGTTGTTTTGGCTAATATGGAAAACAAATTCATGTCTGTTATGGTTACTAAATGTAAGGAGGGTCAGAAAGAAAAGGTGGGCACCAGGACTCGCTCCAAGGCGAAGGCAGTAGTGGGTTCCTCCTCCGGTTACTCGTCCTCATGAACCCTTCCATTTTATATTGGAATATTAGGGGCATTGTGAACCTTGTATCTCGGTGTTCACTAAGGAGACATATGAATAAAAATAGTGTGGATTTTCTGGCTATTGTATAGCCAAAGGTTCCTATGGATAGAGTAGATTTTGTTCGTTCATATCTTGGTATGGACTCGGTTATTGGCAACAGTAGTGACAATGCTAAATTATGGGTCTTATGGCAGCACTTTCCTTTTCAAATGGTTCAGTGTTCTGATCAGTATATTACTATGTCTATGGTTAAAGACGATAGAGCTCTCCTTCTCATTACTGTTGTTTATGCTAGTTGCCATGCAGATAGAAGACGCCTTCTATTTGATGAGTTGCAGACTTTTTCTATTGATGTGAAGGTTCCTTGGTTAGTGGCGGGCGACTTTAACTGTGTCTCCCTCCCTACGGAGAAGCAGGGTGGCTCTTCTATCAACCTGAATATTATGATGGATTTTAATGCATTTATATTTGGTGCTTCTTTGTCGGATATGGGGTTCATTGGCTCAATTTTTACTTGGTCCAACAACCGCATAGGGCTTGCATCAGTTAGGGCCAGGTTGGATAGGTTCTTATGCAACTCGTCTTGTGGTGATACATATTATGCCATCCAGGTTCGGCATCTTCCAAGAGGCCCTTCGGATCATGCCCCCCTTTTCCTATCTCTACTTGCTACAAACCATCCCCCTGCCAGATTCATATTTCAGTCCATGTGGTGTTCCCATGAATCCTTTAAGAAAACTGTAAAAGCTGCCTGGGAGGCCCCTACGGAATGGCATTACAATCCTTTTGTGGTTCTTCACCTGAAGCTTAAGGCGGGTAAACCTTCCACTAGGTCATGCTTGAGTTTTCTAATTCCGTCCAAGCTGGCATGTCCTAGACTTCTGTGCCATAGTTCTGCATTTTTCTCCTTGTTTGCTACCAAGCATATATCTTAACCTTTCAGATCTTCCAATCGTAATACATGGAAATTTCTTTCTCTATAGGCTTCAAAAATGGTTGTCCCTTCCTTGTTGATTAAACACTTAGATTCTAGGAATTTTACTTGATGACCTTTGTCGTGTAACTGACTTATACTAATCAGATTGTGTTTGAAACCTTCAACGCAAAGAACTTCTTCTATTAGAGTCTTGTCTTTGCTTCCAACTAATCTACAGCCGATGACTGTACTTTACCATTGTCTCTTTATGTGACTGTTCCTTCTTTGGTTTTGATAAATGAAAACAATTTTTTATTTTATGTCATATGCCTTGAGCACCCACTGTCCAGGTATCACTTTGATGCTCTAAGGCTTTTCTGCAATAAGTCAATGAGATTTAGGTACCCAAGTTCTTTTGGGTCCTGATTGGTTAGCTTCTAAAAAATCTCTTTTTGAAACCCACTTGAGGTGTTTAGTTGTACAAGTCATTTTCGTATGACCCAGTTTATTACAATGAGTGCAATAGAAAATATTGTTTGTTGTTTTGCTTGTTTTACTGTGTTTATTCATCTTTGTTTTATAACCAGGTTCCTGTTCAGCTACAAATTTTGGCAACAAATAAATTTTAGGATATACAATTGTTTCTTCATTTTTTGGTGGAGTATAACCAATTCCATATTTCATCCTACCTGATTTTCATCCTCCTTTTGATATTAATGAAGATCTTCCATTGGTTAATTTCTCGATTGTGGCTGTTAAGTACTTGTTGTCTTTTGTTAATACTTCTATTTCCTTTTTAGATTTACTTATAGTTTTCTGAATTTCAAGACTTAATATATTTTCATTTTTATTTTTTACTTCCTCACACAATAACTCATTTCTGTCTTTTAGTTCTAGAATTTGCTTTTCTAGTTGTTCCATTTCTGATTTTAAATCTGAATTACTTATTTCAAGACATGTAAAATTTTTCTTAATTAATTTTAATTATTTACATACATATTTATATTTACCATATAATTCGTTGAATGCTTCTTCCAGATTAACAGAGGTAGAATCAGAAGCATTAAATGAAGTAAAAGAAGAGTCTGAGGCTACCTTATCGTCATTGTTTGCCATAAAGGCTAGGTTGGCCTTTTCTTCTTCTTCTTCACTGGAGCTTGACTCACTACATGAGTCACCTTCATTGTTCCATGCAGCAGCCATTGCCTTCTTCATGTCTTTCTAGAATTTCATAGTATTATCCTTCTTTTCATATTTTGTCTTCTTAAGCTTTGGACAATTAGCCTTAATATGTCCAGGCTTCTTGGATTCATTGAAGATGGGCTCAGGTCTTTTGAATTCTTTGCCTTTCTTGATGTTTCTCCTTCCTGACTGATACTTCTTTTTGGCCAGAATTCTTTGTAATCGTATAGAGAGGAAAACTTCTTCTTATTCACTATTTTCTTCACTTTTCTCATCTTCTGATTTGCTTTCAGATGTGTTTTCTGCTTCTTTGAGGGCGTTGTTATACTTTTTCTTGTTGGAGGATTCTCCCAGTCTTTCAATATTTATCTCGTGAGCCATTAGAGACCCAGTGAATTTTTCGAGAGACATTGCCATGGGATCATTGGCTTCTTCCATGGCTGTAACCTTGGGAGTCCATGTAGTTGGCAAGGATCTTAGTATTTTCCTAACCATATCTCCTATCTCATATCTTTCGCCTAGCCCAGCTAGGCCATTTATGATATCTATAAACCGACTATACATCTGGTAGATATATTCTCTTTAATGTATTTGGAACCTTTTCATATTGTGCTACCAATATATCAATTCTGGTTTCTTTTGCCTTATCTATTCCTTCGCGGGTGAGTTTCAACTTATCCCAAATTTCTTTAGCCGACTTGCATGCAGACATTCTGTTGAATTCCTTCTTGCTTAGTGCACAGCACAATATGCTTTTGGCCCTGCTGTTCAGAGACAACTTTTTCTTGTCATCATCTGTCCGCTTTTCTTTGGTGTTGGTAACTGCCAGATCTCCATCTTCTATTATCGTATATAGTTAAAAATCAAGACCTTAAAGAAAGAACTCCATTCCAGTCTTCCAGTAGTTGCAATCTTCTCCATCGAACAATGGAGGCCTGTTGACAAATTGTCCCTCTGAATAACTTTGAGATGCCATTTATCTTTACCCGTCAGATCGTAAGATCTACTTACTTGAAGAGACTTGGCTTTGATACCACTTGTTGACCAGGTTGCAAGCCCAGAGGAGGGGTGAATGGAGTGCTAAAACTTAATCTTAGAAATATCCTGTGACAAAATATCTTTAGAAACACTAAACGATATAGTTAGAGTTAATGAGCAGTGGATAAGGAGATAAAAGCAATCACATGAACAACAAAATTTTTATCCTGGTTCAGATCTCCTATCATAAGGAGTCTTACATCCAGTCCCCAAGCAACAACTTGGGATTCCACAAACCAAGAGTATAGTCCCCCCTTAAGGACACTTGCACATCCAGCATTGGTTGCCCTTCTCTTCAATCCATGAAGAGGCAATACACCACCTGTTACAACATGTCTTCCTTTCTATAATAAGGGTACCACCCACCTACTACACAGTAGGTATTCTCTTCACTTACGAAGAGGAGCACTCAAAGAAGAGTAAAAAGGTGATGTCCCCTAGACCAAGCTAATACCAACCATACAATGCTTGATCTGAGACAAGATCTAAGAGACAAGAAGAATTACACTAAGAAGAATTTCTCTTAGATCTAAAACAAGCTCTCATACTCTATAAGGAATGGAAGAACAGTGCTTTGTGAAGAGCTAAGAGCAAGAGGCTTGATCTGAATGAAGTCGCGAGCTCTTGTATTTTTCAATATTCCAAGGATGGTCTTCATTGTGTCAACACACTTCTATTTATCTTCTCTTGATGAAGGATCCATTAAAGTGTCTATTGTCTCTCATCTTGAAACGTGTCTCCTGACAGTTGTAGCAGGTCCAACGTAAGAAACCTGGAAAACCTGGAGATAATAAATGCTTAGATAGAAACATAGTGAGAGGGAGATCATATGGATAACTTCATTACTCCGGTCAACATGATATGTTCAACATTGTAAACGTGTGTGACTATCGGAAACCTGCAAACAATAAATGCTGGAAGATAGACAACTCAAATGTATCTAAACTGTCAGTCAATGTCACTGGCCATACTGCAAGAGGATATACTAAAAAGGAAATACCATCTGTCATCATTAATGTTCTAATTGATATGTCATGAAAGTGGTAACTAGTAAAAGATGACGTGTAGGTACTGTTATTAGTGAAGGGGACTTCTCTTTCTAGATTCTAGAGAGAGAGGCTTTGGGATTTTCGTGAGTTAGGTGCTTGCTGGGGGCTACCACCGGCCTTGGGCCGGCGGTGTTCTCCTTTTGTGGTGCTATGGCGTCTCCAACGATAGGTGGGGAGGCATCGCAGGTTCTGCTGGGGGAAGCTTCCTCTATGGGGCGAAGACCCTATGCCCAGATTATTGCAGAATCTAAGCCGCCTCCATTGGTGAATATTGGAATCAAACCACCGGGTTTCACAGATGCGGGTGAACCAGCGGTGTTTTTCTCACAAGAAGAGGTTGGTAAAATCATTATTACTCTCAACTTGGCTATCATAGTGAGGTGTGCGTATGGTAGGAGCTCTATTCCTGAGTTTAAATCTTGTTTATCTCAAAGACTGAGGCTTAAGGTAGATTTCATTGTTAGTGTTCTAAACTCTCGTCATCTTCTCCTTCAGTTTGAGGAAGAGGAGGACTACTTGAAGATCATTTTGAGGAGGAGTCTATACATTAAGGGGTTGCTCTTCAGATTCTTTAAGTGGGATGCTCACTTTGATTCACATGCTGACCCAACATTTTTGCCATTTTGGATCGGTTTTCCAATGCTTCCTGTGAACTACTATTACCATGATTTCCTAAAGTCGATTGCATGAAATATTGGCCAAGTCCTTAGAATCCATGAGCCAACCGTGGCTCTCACTCAGACATAGGAGGTGTTTGTCTGTGTTGAACTAGATATTGCGAAGGTCAGACATGAGAGGATATGGATAGGCTATGGGCAGGATGGATTTTGGCAGAAGATAAATTACTATAGAGTGCCAACTGTCTGTGGTTTCTGTACGAAGCTGGGGCATGCGGAAACTGAATGCCATAAGAAGTTGAAGGATGCAGTGGTGGCGACTAGTCCTAAGGCTCAGCAACAGGATCTTAACATGAAGCAAGGTGGTGCAGCTGCAGCTGCTACCAGTCAGGTCTGGCGTCAGAAGATGAATCCAGTGGATCAATCGGCTCCTAGATAGGATTCTAATGTGGAACCTGCGAAGGAAAGTAACCCTCCAGTGATGGTGACAGGAGTTCCTTCATCGGAGTTATATGTTCCTTGTTCTAAAGATATGGTTGATCAAGAAGAGTTTGGCTTCATTCAGAACACGTTGCATGGTTTGCATGGTGCAAGTTCAGAGGGGAGGTTGGGTCTTGAAGGAACTATTGCTGAAGTAACGGTTTCTAGGTTGCAGGGAGTTCAGGAAGTGGAGGAAGTTATGGTTACTAGTACGTAGGGAGTTCAGGAAGTGGAGGAACAATTGCCCTCATTGCATGGTTTGCATGGAAGTCCTATTGTGGTTCGTCTGCAAGGATCCCAGTCTATTCAAGCACCAACAGTTGGGGATGAGACAGGCAGGGTTTCTCTGGTGATGCCTCCCACCGGAGAAGAAGAAGTGTTGCCAAATCTTGCTATTTCCATTTTTAAACCTCTAGATTCTAATCTTCAAAAGATGGTTGTTCTGGCTAATAGGGAAAACAAATTCATGTCTGTTATGGTTACTAAATCTAAGGAGGGTCAGAAAGAAAAGGTGGGCGCCAGGACTCGCTCCAAGGCGAAGGCAGTAGTGGGTTCCTCCTCTGGTTACTCGTCCTCATGAACCCTTCCATTTTATATTGGAATATTAGGGGCATTGTGAACCTTGTATCTCGGCGTTCACTAAGGAGACTTATGAATAAAAATAGTGTGGATTTTCTGGCTATTGCACAGCCAACGGTTCCTATGGATAGAGCAGATTCTGTTCATTCATATCTTGGTATGGACTTAGTTTTTGGAAATTGTAGTGACAATGCTAAATTATGGGTCTTATGGCAGCACTTTCCTTTTCAAATGGTTTAGTGTTCTGATCAGTATATTACTATGTCTATGGTTAAAGACGACATAGCTCTCCTTCTCATTACTGTTGTTTATGCTGGTTGCCATGCAGATAGAAGACGCCTTCTGTTTGATGAGTTGCAGACTTTTTCTATTAATGTGAAGGTTCCTTGGTTAGTGGGGGGCGACTTTAACTGTGTCTCCCTCCCTGCGGAGAAGCAGGGTGGCTCTTCTGTCAACCTGAATATTATGATGGATTTTAATGCATTTATATTTGGTGCTTCTTTGTCGGATATGGGGTTCATTGGCTCAATTTTTACTTGGTCCAACAACCGCATGGGGCTTGCATCAGTCAGGGCCTGGTTGGATAGGTTATTATGCAACTCTTCTTGTGGTGATACATATTATGCCCTCCGGGTTCGGCATCTTCCAAAAGGCCCTTCGGATCATGTCCCCCTTCTCCTATCTCTACTTGCTACAAACCATCCCCCTGCCAGATTCATATTTCAGTCCATGTGGTGTTCCCATGAATCCTTTAAGAAAACTGTAAAAGCTGCCTCGGAGGCCCCTACGGGATGGCATTACAATCCTTTTGTGGTTCTTCACCTGAAGCTTAAGGCAGTTAAATTTGCTTTGCGTATATGGAATAAGCAAACTTTTGGCAACATTAATGACAATCTAACCCTGGATGAAGAGCTGGCCAGGGCTGCTCAACAGGCGTTTGATGTTGATCCTTCCCCGGATAATAGGTCTGCTATTGGGGTAGCTAATGCCAACCTGAGAAAAGCTATCAATAGTGTGGAGCTTTACTGGGCTCAAAAAGCTCGTATGCAATGGCTAGATAATGGTGATAAAAATACTGTGTTTTATCATGCAGTGGTCAAAGGGAACAGAAGGCACAATTCCATCCACAGGTTGCAGGTTCTTGGTATGAAGACCAAAAGGTTCTTTAGCAAGAGGCTGTTAGTTTTTTTGGGAATCTCCTTCAATGCTCTGTCCATTCTATCGATGAATCCCTCCTGTATGTCATTCCCAATATGGTATATGGTTACGGATGATCAGAATAGAAGTCTCAATGCTATGCCTACTAAGGAAGAGATCAATGTGGCAGTCTGGAGCTTGAATGCTAACAGTGTCCCAGGCCCTGATGGGTTCACTGGTTACTTTTACACTTCTTGCTGGGATGTAATTCAACAGGAGGTATCTGATGCGGTTATTGGCTTTTTTAATGGGTTTCCCATGCCAAGAGGGGCGACTTCCTCATTGATTGCTTTGGTCCCCAAGACTGATAGCCCTTCTTCTTTTGCGGATTATAGACCGATCAGCTTGTGCAACTTTTGTTATAAAATTGTGTCCAGGATTTTTTGTGATAGATTGGTCAATATGCTCCCTCAAATTATATCTGATGAGAAAGGAGCTTTCGTTAAAGGCAGATTTATCCTGGATATTATATCCCTTGCTAGACAACTGGTGAAAGATATAGGCAGAATGGTCAGAGTTCACAATGTGCTATTCAAACTTGATATCAGGTGTAACATTCTGGGCTTTCCGGTTCCTCCGTTTGTGTGTTTGGATGACTGGCCACTAACGCGTCCGCTCTGGGCGACGTGTTAGTATCATGTCGGAGGTGCCCGACGCGACAGTCATCTGTGTCGCAACCAGTGGTTCCGTCGCATTCTTCTCGCGCTCGGGCAACGGGTCATGACATCGTTCCACTTTTTGGCCGTCTGACCCTGTCACAGGGATAGGTGTGTCAGAGGGACCTGTTTGATTGTCGCGACGTCCTGAAGGGACGCGTTCTGGTCGCGGTGTGGGCGGCCGTCACGTTAAGAGTGCTAACGCGATGTCCCGCCCCGTCACGTTTTGGAGGCCGAAGGCTAAAAGCCTTGGTCGGTGCCCCTTTTCTCTCTTTTGAGCTCTTTCTCCCTTCCCTCGACATATCCGAGGTGGGGAAGGTTTCCCTACTCCTTCTCTGGCGGACGGAGTGTGGTTGCACCGGAGGCGGCTCGTGGCGGAGCTGGAATGGCGTCGTGGAGCGAGGAGGAGGCAGCCGTGGCTTTGTGAAGACCACTTTTGGGGGTTCGGTTCGTCATTTCTGTAGGGATCTCTTGTGCCCATACCTGTTGGTGTGGATTGGAGTCCTCGGTGTTATTTGCATGTTTTACAAGCTTTCCCCATGCTCCCCTCCTCATGGTTGTGTGTCTTGTAGTGTGTTGGTGACCCTGGGATGTAGCATCTTGTCGATCGGCCTTCCGTCTGATGTCGCAACCGCAGAGCGCGTCGCGACATCAGAGGAGGCGTCGCCCCGATCGGACACAACCTTATCGCGGCGCAGTTGGCCGTCGCGATAAGGGTCGTGCCATGACCCAGTTTCCTGTCACGATAAGGTTGTTGTCACGACCCGCTTCCCTGTCGCAACAGGGTTCTTGTCGTGGTTGCCCTTCCCATCGCAATGGGATCGCGACGGGCTAGGAGGGCGTGACAACACCTGGCTTGCCTCGGGTGGTTCCATGGCCTCGGTTGGCATGTCGGCGTGTGCCCCAGGGTACGGTTTCCCTTAGAACCTTCTGGTAGGGTACGCGGCAGGTTGCCTCCTTGCGTTCAGTGACCGAAGGTGACACCTTCGTGGTCGTGTCCTAGCGGCGGTGCTAGGAGGCTCGCGTCTATCTAATAATCGATTGTCTGTCAGTCAATTGATTATTGGAAGAGCATTGGTTTCTGTTCTATTTAGTGGTGTTCCATTTTCTTGGGCCGTGCCGTGTGTGCTGGGATTTGGCTGACGGCCCTTCTGGGGGTTTCCAGAAGGGGTGTCGGCCAGCTGTGCCAGGTGGTTTCCCCACCTGTTCTCTTTCGCCCGGTCCTCTGCACTTGAGGGCTTGTCCCGTTCAGAGGTTGTCTCTATTTCCTGGGACCCCCATCCTCAGGAGCCTGTTGAGGGAGTTCTCTGGGCTACGAGCGTGCTCGAGTTGATAGCCTACTATGGCCGACTTCAGAGCTGAGGGGAAAACGATGGTCGACACCAGCGTTGAGTCACTTGTGGAGCTCCCTTAGCTGGTCTGTGTCTCCGAGGTGGTTGAGGTGTTCTTCTAGTGCGGACTAGTTAGTCATTCTCACTACCTCGCTCTGCGTTGGTTTCGGAGCCGCGTAGGGAGGGTAGGCGTGGGGCCGCAGCTCGGCCAGGCTACGGTGGTTGGTTGTGTTGTTCTTTGCTATGACTCACTAGCCTCACTCTATCTAGGGAGGTCGTAAGCAGGAGTCACCAGCTGGCGAGCAAGAGGGGTGGACTATGTGTCCCTCTCTTAGCTACCTATGGTGGTGGTTGGTTGCACTTGCTGTGATGGAGTTTCTCTCGTTGTTTCTAAATGAGTCTCATCGCCCTAGCCTGCACGGGGGTTGTAGCCTAGCCGTGTCTAGCTTCTGTGGGCTCTGTTGGTTTGGCCTTGTGGGCCATGTTTAGTGGCTTCCGCTCTGCATGTTCTCTCCAGGTGCCTGGTGTAGGCACCCGACCGTTGGTTCGGTAACCCGTTCCTTCGTGTCGTCCGTGTTGGCACCGGAGTGTGTAGTCCCCTGATCTCGTGGAGTGTCCGAGGTTCAGTGTAACGTCGCGTGCTTTTCGGATCCATGCGGATCATGTGTGTAATGGTTGTGATGGCCGTTGTGAGGCCAGTGTGAGTTGGTTGTGTGGAATGTGTGGTTTGGATGTGTGGTTTGTTCAGGTGAGGAGCAGGTTTGGTCCTGAAATGAAATAGGACCTGCTGCAGTTGAGTTGGAGTTGGCGGCCAGGGGTGGTCGTTAACTTGTTGGCGTCCAGGTAAGGTGCCGTTGACTGTATGAACTTGGCGGCACAAGATGTGGACGTTGAGGGTGGCGGTTTCTCTAGGCGGCAGAGGGGTTGACGCCAACCTGTGAATTCTATAGGTTATAGGGTCACCCGAGAGTAGGTTTTCCACCTAGTTCTCTCTTCCCCTTGCCCCAGCTTCACGCCCCCGTGTCCCTAAAGCTTCCAACAGGTACAGGAGAGAGGTTGGAGGATCGTGGGACGCGTGGCATTGCCGAATCATGCGAGGAAACGCCGTGGCATGGTGCAATTCCTGTGGGAGCTCGTGGAGGGTTCAATGTGAACCGAGAGATTTCGGGAGGTTTAAGCGTGTTCTGAGGTAGGGGACAAACCCTGTTAGTTCCGTAGGATCATTAAAATACGACTTAACCACTTGAATTAGCATGTTTAATGCATTTTCGGATTAAATTGCACCATGCGGGGATAATGGGTGGTTTGATGAATTCAAGTAGTAAAGCATGTTGTTATAGTTTAATTACAGTGTATGGATGTTAGAGGGACTATTTCTGCATGTCTTTCCGTTGTTTTAACTGTTGTAAAACCTATAGGATCGGTTTAGGGTTTCTGCAGGAATAGAGGCTGAAGATATTGGCATCAACATCGTTTGTCGCCAAGATCATCAGCTAGGATACAGACGGCCATATCCCTTGCCGTCTATCTTCCATAAGCGGCAGTCGATGTTGCCGCTAACTTGTGTATAAGCAGAAACGGTTGTTTATGGTATTTATCGATAATGAATGGTGCATTGGCACCTGAGGTGCACTGAGTGCACATGGTTTCTGTGTTATGTATACGAGGTATGCAGTTAGTTACTCACTTTCAAGGCTGCGTGTTGTTCACGCGAGTACAGTTGGGTTCACGTGTGGTGGACCGTTGTTACTTGAGGTTTACGTGAGGTTTCACGTTGTTTGTGTGTGACGTGCACGTGGTTTTGTGTACGTGGCGAGTAGTACGACACCTACCGTGGTTACCTCTCCAGTTGGGTGCCCCAGGTTCTTTGTGAGCCAGGCTATTAGCTCGGGGCTTTGTCCCGGTACTTGTGTTGTACCGTTGAGGTCTGTGTCGTCTGACCTGGACACCCTCACTCTTGTGTTTGAATTGCACGTCCGGCTGAGGGAAAGACGACAGTGGGACAGTGACACTTGTGTTTGTCTTTAGTCACTTGTAGCGCGCTCGTAGTTGGGGGTACGGACATCAGTAGACGTACTAGACCCCAGCTAGTCCTTTTCCAGTGCGTCACTCTAGAGAGTTCTGGGCCAGGATCTCTAGAGGTGTCAGGCATGGGCATGTGACCGTGTGGTCTGCAGGTAGTGGTGTTTGGTTGGTCTCCACAGTTGCTTGACCTTTTCACGTGGAGCGGCAGCTGGACCTTTCGTCCGTGGCTGCGAGACTAAGAGGTAAACCTGTGTTAGCTTGTCCGAGTCAGTTTCTAGTGTCGCGAACCAGTTCACGTGGCTCGTGTTTGGCTGTCTCTACTTAAGCTTGTACACCTGTACTGGTTTGATGTTTAATTATTACAGTTGTTTTTCGTAGTCGGCAGATGGTGAGTACTTTTACAGCTTTTATATCCTGCTTAGCTGTTCTATAAATTGTTGGTACTGTTTATTGCTTTGTACCTGTGGTTTTTGGTTTGCTCGGTTTTGGGGGAGTTCCCTACTGAGCCAGTGACTAGCGCGGCTCACCCCTACCCCCACAGGTGATAGCGAGGAGGACGTTTCACGACCGTCGTCCAGTTCAGAGCCGTGCCTTAGCGGTGCAGGGTCGGTACCTCCAGCTGTGTAGTAGCAGCTCCAACAGTGTAGTGTAGTTAGTTGTTTATTTTCTTCAGTTGTACCTCGGGGTATGCCCCAGGCTCTTGTACTTCTTTTCAGTTTTTATGGAAATATGGCTATGCAACTTGTGATATATATATAAAATGTGGTGTGTTCCTTTGTGTTTACACGGACTGTGGTTTGGTATCCCTTGCGAGGCTTCGGCCCGTTCGCGGGAGGCGAACTTGGATCAAGTACGTTATTGGTTTAACGGGATTGGCCGAGGCGTTCCGCCACATCCAGGGTGGTTCTTCTTGTGGGCCCTCGACCTTGTGGAGGTCTGAGGTGGCCGTGCCTGTGGTGAGACGTTTCTTCTCACATCGTTGCTCGGTGTCTCTCGTGGTGACACCTGGTTGTTCCTTCCTGACCTCATAGAGGTATGGGATGTTGGTGCTTGTGTCGTGAGACTCTGGTCTCACGTGGTTGCTCCGGTGTTCCGTGAGCTTCTTTGTCTCGGCGGGTGTGTGCTGAGGGTTGCTTCCGCATTGTGTTTGACTCCGATGGTTCTGTGGGAGTCGTGTTGGGCTCGACTCTGGTTGTGGCTCGTGGCATTGCTTTATTCTGCTGCTTTGTAGCTCTCTACAGTAGGTGTTTCTGGCTTTACTGCTTTCTAGAGTAGTTTGCTTCCGGTTTTTTTGGAGTTCCTGCTGCTCTGGCTGGTAAGGAACTAGTTATCCCTATTGAGCCTTGTTCGCGAGGCTCACCCACCTACTCTCTTCAGGTAGGGACTTGTTGTCGCAGGAGTTCGTTGTCGGATGGTTGTGGTGGCGCCGTGTTCACCGTGCGTTGCCAGCAGTGTGAGTTGTGAGCGTGAGCGCTTGTACCTTGAGTTGAGAGTGGCTTTTTTCCCAAGTCCTCGGGGTATGCCCCTTAAGGACTGCACCTTTCTTTCTGTACTTGTACTTTTATTTGGGACATGTTGTACCTAATTTCCTTATTAATGTACAAACTTTCTTGTTATAGTTATTTGAATTCATTGCTTATCTCACTGGACTAAATTCTAACCCTTCTGGGTCTTCGGATCCGTGGCTGGCGGCGTGACCTTCAGTGTCCCTGGCGGGGATTCGAGAGGTCGGGTCGTTACAGTAGTATCAGAGCTCAGGGGTCCAACGACATTTGTAATGAGTTAATAACTATGGTTGTCCCAAAGAAAGGTACTAGTACGCTGCTGGCCCGTCCGTGTAGAGTTGCTATTAGGTGAGCATTGGGCTCTTTGTTGTAGGTGGCTAGCTTTCCAGCAGGGTCCGGGTGTGAGCTGCAGGAGAGTGTTGCTGCTGTTGCTGGGTGCATGTGCTGCGAGCATGGTTGCTGGTTCGTTTGTGCTATGGTCGAGTTCTTCATCGACCTGTGCGTCCGTGTGGGTGTGTCGCGAAGGCCGAGAGAGCCTACGTGTGGTGTGGCCTTCACTGGTGCAAGGTTGTAGCCTACAGAGCCAGGCGAAGGTGTCCTTGCCTTGCTAGCAGTCCCCTTATTGTTAGGGTGTGTCCTTGTTGGATGTCCCCTTGTTGTTGGGGTGTGTGCTGTGTTGGTTGTGTGTTTAGCCTTGCGTGCCTATGCGCTGTTGTGCGCTGTGCTCTGCTCAGTCGACGTCGTTGCTCGAGCTAAGCAGATGCTTTATGTGTTGTGTTGCACCGCTAGTTGAGCACTGCGACACCTGGTTGTGGTTGTTGTCGGCCTTGCACTGACTGGTTGTGAACTCTAGTGAGCTGCTCTCAGAGTTCTTCTCTGTTGGTTTTGGTGGAAGTGAGGTTTCCTTAGAACTGTGTTGTCCTTGTTTCTGGTTGTTGTTGCGCTGCCCTCTGGGTTGAGGTGCATCGCTTGGCTGCTTGTGTTCTGGAGATGGTTCCCAGAACTATTTTTGTTGTTGTCCTAGTGAGCGTTTCTCTCTCTCTAGGACTGCTTCTATACTCGTTGAAGTCTTCCGCTGTGTTACCTCCTTGTTGAGGTCTTTGTTGTCTGGTTGGTTGCTATTGCGTTCCCCTCGAGGTTGAGGTGAATCGCTTGGTTGCCCTGTGTTCTGGTGATGTTTTCCCAGAACCGTTGGCTATTGTCCTGGTAAGGCTTGCTCTCAGGACTATTCCAGGCTTGTCTCTATCAGTTGTGGTGCTACCTCAGGGTTGAGGTATGCTGTTGTTGTGTTGGCCGGTGCGTTCTGGTGGGTTTTCCATAACGGTGCCTTGGTGGTTCTGGTGGAGGTTCTCCCAAAAACGGTTTGTGTTGCTTCTGCTGGCTGCTGTGTTTTTCTCTCAGTTTGCCATGTGTTTTGGCCGTTTGCTTGGGCTACGTCCTAGTGTTAGTTCTCCCAGGACTGGCTTGCATTGTTTCTGCAGTTCTGCTTGCTGTGGAGTGGTTTGTGTTCATTTTAGGCTACCGTTGTGTTTCCCCTGTGGTTTAAAGAGTGTCGTTTGGTTGAGCTACGTTCTAGTGAGGTTCTCCCAAGACGGCGCTTGGCGCTTTTGGTGGAGGTTCTCCACAGAGCTGCCCTATGGTTGTTTTGGTTGTCTCTGCTCTTTCTCTATGTAGAGATGAGATGTCGTTGTTTTCGGTCAGACTGTCTGTGTGACAGCCTGCTTGGGTGTTGATGGTCAAGGTGTGGTGCCTTTGACCGTGTCTGGCCGTGGTGCTAGCCAGGTTGTCTTCTTGTTCGTTTTGAGTTTCTTGGCTGCGCTAGTGAGACTACGTGTGTCCCTGTGGTCGGGTGGTTTTCTTCGCTTCTTGCGCCTTGCGTGCTCTCCCAGATGATGGTCTGGTGAGTGCAGTGGGTGTCTGGCTGGCTGTGCCTCATGTGTGGGTGCTAGCCTTGTGCGATGTTTTCTTCTTTGTGTGAGGAAGAGGCCAGTTGTGTGCCTTCTTCCTCTGCTTTCCGTTGTTTGCTTGGGGTGGTGGTGCTTTCACATGGCATTTGGTGCCGTGTCGCGCACCATGGCGACCTTTATGGTGAAGGTCCCTCCCCTTCTGCTGTTTTGAGGTTGAGTTGGTTGCTCCCCTTGTGCGTGTTGTTTTCTAGTGGTGCGATAGGTTGTGGTGACCTATTGTGCCCTCTCTTACTGTGCTGGTTTCTTGTTGCCTGACTAGACGATGTAGGGCAGCATGCCCTGTGTTCAGTGTGAGGCGGCACCGGGTTTTCTTTCATTTGGCTTGCTGGTGCAGGCGTCGTCCCGGTGTGTGTTTTCGCTTGTACCTCAGCTATGCTTGGAGGTGCTTGTCGCTGTCTGGTGTGTGGCCCACTCTGCCTGCATGGTGGGAGAGGTACTTTGTAGTTGTTTGCTTCTAAGAGCCGATGTGTTGTTGCGCTCTTGAAGCTGATGGTTTTCCGCGTGTTTTACTTGTGTGGGTCTCTGGTGGAGAGTCCCTTTTGGTTGGCCCAGGGTCATTTCAGGCCATTGGTGCAGTTGGGTACTGCACCTTGAGCGTGTTTCTTTTCGATGTTTCGTGTCTTTGTGCCTTGAGGGTTCACGGCCAGTGTGGCCTGTTCTACCCTTCTTAGGCTTGCAGTTTCTTGTGTATGGCTTTTGGCAGGCCTCTTGTGGAGAGTCCTCCATGTTAGCCCATGTTGTTCGGCCGTTGGTGCATCTGTGTTGCATCTTGCCTAGTTTTGGTGCTTGTGGTGGCACCATGTGCTCGTGCTCGATTGTTTTATTTTGTGCCGTTTGGAGTCTTGGTGCACTGTGTTGTACTTTGGGTGGCTCTTGGTGCTGGTGTTGGCACCATGTGTCGTGCCTTATGCCTGATTGTGAACTTTGTGCATCATTTTCCGAGTTTGCTTGGTGTTCGAGGCGTAGAGCTTTCCGTCTCTGGGACACTTTGTGCTGGGTTGTACCTTGTGGATGTACCGTTGCCACTGTGGGGTGGCTGCTTTGCCTTGTCTAGGCAGCCCTATCGGTGGTACGCCAGGCTTTGGTCGTGGCCTGTGTCTGGGTTTCCCCTCTCACCTTGGGGAGCGAGTGTGTTCAATTGGGGTACCCTGTTTTGGTTTGGATTTCTTTGAGGTCGACGTGCTGCCCTCGACCTCTGCAGTTGTTTCATTTCCCGTGTGGTTTCCAACGTCTTGAGTTGCTTGGCCTTGCCAACATCAGGCGTCTTCTTTGGTTTTGCCTCTGTGCCTATGCCTGTGGAGCGGGTGTTTTAGCTTTATGTGGCTCCACAGTCATTGTGTGTCCTGGTCGGACCACGAGGATGATCTGGGTGGGATCTAGTGGTGCTGGCAGACACTGTCCTGCGTGCCGTGGTGTTCTCCACGTGCATGCTATCATTTGATTTTGGGTCACCATTAAGAAACTCTTGTTTGGCCTTGCCATAGGTGCTAGCTGTTGCTAGTTGTGCAGAGCCATTCAGATGAGTCTTGTGGATGACCTCTTGGCATTTTCTCAGTTGCTGTCAGTAGCTACGTCTTCTGTCTAGTCATTGGCGACAGAGTGAGTTACTGACCGGTTGGTCTCGACAGCATGGTCTGTTGAGGGCTAAGTCGCGTGGTTTCCGGCTGGCGGTTTTAGTGTTTCTGGTCGGCTTGCTGCACGCCGCACCTGTGGAGTTGTCGACATCTTCTTGTGTGCTCTGCGCCATTATTGTGCGCCCTGTGAGCCGTCAGATGTCTGTTTAGGCACTCTCTTTGTGGCAGGGTCGTGGTGGTGATCACTGGGAAGTCGTTGTGCGACTTATTGGTCCCTTTGCGCCTGATGTTTTCTCTGACCGGGTTTCACCCTTAATTTTGAGGACGAAATTATTTTTTTGTTGGATGTATTGTAACATACTGGGCTTTTCGGTTCCTTTGTTTGTGTGTTAGGATGACTGGCCACTAACGCGTCCTCTCTGGGCTATGCGTTAGTGTCGCGTCAGAGGTGCCCGACGCGACAGTCATCTATGTCGTGACCAGTGGTTCTGTCGCGTTCTTGTCGCGCTTGGTCAATGGGTCGCGACACCGTTTCACTTTTTGGTCATCTGATGCCTGTCAGAGGGACAGGCGTGTCAGAGCGACCTGTCTGGTTGTCGCGGCGTCCCGTAGGGACGCGTTTTGGTCACGGTGTGGGCGGCTGTCGCATTAAGAGTGCTAACGCGACATCCCGCCCCGTCGCATTTTTGCGGCCGAAGGCTAAAAGCCTTGGCCGGCGCCCCTTTCCCCTCTTTTGGGCTCTTTCTCCCTTCTCTCCTCATCTCCGAGGTGGGGAAGGTTCCCTTCTCCTTCTCCGGTGGATGGAGCATGGTGGCGCCGGTAGAGCTGGAGTGGCGTCGTGGAGTGAGGAGGAGGCGGCTGTGGCTTCGTGAAGACCCCTTTTGGGGGTTCAGTTCATGATTTCTGGAGGGATCTCTTGTGCCCATACTTGTTGGTGTGGAGTGGAGCCCTCGGGGTTCTTTGCATGTTTTATAAGCTTTCCCCATGCACCCCTCCTCGTGGTTGTGTGTCTTGTAGTGAGTGGGCGACCCCGGGATGTAGCATCCTATCGGTCGGCCTTCCATCTGATGTCGCAAACGCAGAGCGCATCGCGACATCAAGGGAGGCGTCATCCCGATCGGACGCGACCTTATCGCGGCGCAGTTGGCCGTCGCGATAAGGGTTATGTCGCGACCCGATTTCCTATCGTGACAAGGTTGTTGTCGCGACCCGCTTTCCTGTCACAACAGGGTGCTTGTCGCGGTTGCCCTTCCCGTCGCAATGGGATCGCGATAGGCTAGGAGGGCACGACAGCACCTGGCTTGCCTCGGGTGGTTCTGTGGCCTTAATTGGCGTGTCGGCGTGTGCCCAGGGCATGGTTTCCCTTAGGACCTTCTGGTAGGGAACATGGCAGGTTGCCTCCCTACGTTCAGTGACCAAAGGTGACACCTTCATGGTCGTGTCCTAGCGGCGGTGCTAGGAGGCTCACGTCTGTCTAATAATCGATTGTATGTTGGTCAATTGATTATTAGAAGAGCGTTGGTTTTTGTTCTGTTTAGTGGTGTTCCATTTTCTCGGGCCGTGCCGTGTGTGCCGGTATTTGGCCGACGGCCCTTCTGGGGTTTTCCAGAAGGGGTGCCGTGCGTGCCTATGCCTGCTAGGCTTGTCTTGTTTACAAGCCAGCTATGTCGATTTCTGTGGTGGTTGCCCCGCCTGTTCTCTTTCGCCCGGTGCTCTGCACTTGAGGGCTTGTCCCGTTCAGAGGTTGTCTCCTTTTCCTGGGACCCCATCCTCAGGAGCCTGTTGAGGGAGTTCTCCGGGCTACGAGCGTGCTCAAGTTGACAGCCTAGTGTGGCGGACTTCAGAGCTGAGGGGAAAACGGTGGTGGGCAGTAGCGTTGAGTCACTTGTGGAGCTCCCTTAGCTGGTCTATGTCTCTGAGGTGGTTGAGGTGTTCTTCCGATGCGGACCAGTTAGTCCTTCTCACTGCCTCGCTCTTCGTTGGTTCCGGAGCCGCGTAGGGAGGGTAGGCATGGGGTCGCAGCTCGGCTGGGCTGCGGTGGTTGGTTGTGTTGTTCTCTGCTATGACTAATTAGCCTCACTCTACCTTGGGAGGTCGTAGGCAGGAGTCAGCGGCTGGCGAGTAAGAGGGGTGGACTGTGTGTCCCACTCTTAGCTGCCTGTGGCGGTGGTTTGTTGCACTTGCTGTGATAGAGTTTCTCTCGTTGTTCCTAACTGAGTCTCGTCACCCTAGCCTGCACAGGGGTTGTAGCCTAGCCATGTCTAGCTTTCGTGGGCTCTGATGATTTGGCCATGTGAGCCGTGTTTAGTGGCTTCCGCTCTGCGTGTTCTCTGGGGGTGTCTAGTGTAGGAACCTGACCGTTGGTTCGGTAACCCGTTCCTCGGTGCCGTCTGTGGTGGCACCGGAGTGTGTAGTCCCCTAACCTTGTGGAGTGTCTGAGGTCTAGGGTGCTTCTACTTGTGGGCCCTCGACCCTGTGGAGGTCTGAGGTGGCCATGCCTGTGGTGAGACGTTCCTTCTCACATGGTTGCTCAGTGTCTCTCGTGGTGACACCTGGTTGTTCCTTCCCGGCCTCGTGGAGATCTAGAATGTTGGTGCTTGTTTCGTGAGACTCTGGTCTCACGTGGTTGCTCAGGTGTTCCATTAGGTTCTTTGTCTTGGCGGGTGTGTGCCGAGGGTTGCTTTCACATTGTGTTTGACTCCGCTGGTTCTGCGGGAGTCATGTTGGGCCCAACTATGGTTGTGGGTCATGGCATTTCTCTGTTCCGCTGCTTTGTAGCTCTCTGCAGTAGGTGTTTCTAGCTTTACTGCTTTCTAGAGTAGTTTGCTTCTGGTTTTGTTGGAGTTCCTACTGCTCTGGCAGGTAAAGGACTGGTTATCCCTATTGAGCCTTATTCGCAAGGCTCACCCCCCTACTCTCTTTAGGTAGGGACTCATTGTCGCAGAAGTTCGTTGCCGGATGGTCGTGGTGGCGACTTGTTCGTCGTGCGTTGCCAGCAGTGTGAGTTGTGAGCATGAGCGCTTGTACCGTGAGTTAAGAGTGGCTTTTTGTGCAAGTCCTCGGGGTTTGCCCCTTAAGGACTGCACCTTTCTTTCTGTACCTATACTTTTATTTGAGACATGTTGTACATAATTTCCTTATTAATGTACGAACTTTCTTGTTATAGTTATTTGAATTCATTGCTTATCTCACTGAACTAAATTCTAACCCTTCCGGGTCTTCGGATCCGTGGGTGGCGGTGCGACCTTTGAGGTCCCTGGCGGGGGTTCGGGAGGTCGGGTCGTTACATCAGGAAAGCTTATGATAGCATGGAGTGGGACTTCCTCTTTGTGGTATTGAGGAATTTTGGCTTCTCTCACAGGTTCATCTCTTATATTGGCATGTTGATTAGTAACTGTTGGTTTTCTATTTTATTCAATGGTTCGACTAGGGGTCTAAGGCAAGGTGATCCTCTTGCCCCAACCCTTTTCATCATTATGGAAGAAGCTCTGAGCATAGGTATCAAGGATCTAGTTCATACGGGTAAATTACATGCTTATGCGGGTCCTAGAGGTTGCCCGCCAATCTCCCACCTTCTGTATGCTGATGATACTCTTGTCTTTCTTAATGGTGGGATCCATAATGTGATGAGATTGATTAATTTCCTTGATAGATATTCCTCCTCCTCGGGTCAGCATATCAATTCTGCCAAGAGTAGCTTCATGATCTTGGATAAGGCTCCTGTTCAGGCGGTTAACAGGATTAAAGCGGCGACTGGATTCATAAGGCAAAGAGGTCCCCTGGTCTATCTTGGTGCTCCTTTGCATCCTGGAAGAATTCTTGCTTCAGATTTTAACCCGTTAATTTAGAGAATTAATGGTAAAATGGCCTCCTGGAAGCCCAGATTTATCTCTCAGGCTGGGAGAGTAACTCTGATCAACTCGGTGTTGGCTTTCCTTCCGGTTTACTTGGCTTCCTCTTCCTCCATTCCCATTCATATTATTAATTACATTGAGAAAACTTGTGCTGCCATTTTTTGGAATGGTGCTGATGGAATGAGAAGACGCCATTGGGTAGCTTGGTCTTCCATTCAGCAGTCTACAACAGAAGGTGGGTTGGGTGTGTGCAATCTGAAGTAGGTGCAAGTTGCTTTGGCGGTGAAATCTATTTGGAACGTTTACCATGGTTCCTCCTTCGGAGCTTCATATGCTAGAAAATGTTATTTCCCAGGCAGAAACTATCAGTTCACGGGCATGCCAGGTATTTCTTCCAAAATTTGGACTGTTGCTCAGAAATTAGTCCAAGATAACATTAGATGGGTGCATGGGAATGGTCAAACAATTGATATTTTATCAGATGTTTGGCTTGGAGAAAGACCTCTTGCTAATCTTCTAACTTCTTCTATGAAGGGAATAGCGTGACTCTTCAGGAGGTTATTGCTAATGCTAATCACCCTATAAGACCCCTTCTTCCTACTGCTATTCTCTAGGGGTTACTCTCAATGAGGATGATGATAAATGTGTCTAGGGGCCTTCTCAGGATGGTCAATTTTCTGTTCAATCTGCTTACAACTTAGTTCGGCCTGTGGGTGTTCAGAGATCTGCTCTTAAGAAAATTTGGCAGACCTGCTTTTATAGAAGAGCTTCATTGTTTTGTTGGAAGATTATCAACAAAGCGATACCTGTGGACCAAAGAATTGCTGAAAGTGGAATTCTGATGGTTTCATGTTGTTCTTGTTACACATCCCCTAAAGTTGAGGATTTTGACCATTTGTTTATCAAGGGTGACTTAGCTGCCTCCCTTTGGAATTGGTTCCTCCCACTTACCAACCCCAAGGTTCACCTTCATAGTCACATTACGGTTAGAATATGAAGTTTCTTGACGGCCACTAATACCAATACTCCTTTTCATTTCATTTCTGTTGGGTTCCCATGTGGGAGAATGTTGGGTTACAACAAGTGCTTAAATGTTTTTGATGATGAGCAATACTAATTGATGTTTTGTGAAATGTTCACAAATGGTATGTTTGTTTTTGATGATGAACATTTCATGAACAAGACAAAATTGATGTGTTATGAATGTGTGAAACTTGATGAGAATGACAATTGGATGCAAATGAAACACATGTTTTATATGTTCATTATATCTCACTAATTATGTCTTTTAATGTAGGTGTGAATTTACACAAGACAAAGCCCAAAATCCAAGTGCAAACGAACAAGACAAGTTGCTGAAATAGTGCACCTGTCAACAGATGATATTGCATCTGTCAACAGATGAATAGTGCATCTGTCGATAGATGATTTTCTCCTGTCGACAGATCCACTCAAAAATCTATTTCCAGAAAGCCCAGTCTTCCGGTTTCTTGCAAACCTGCAACATCTGTCGATAGCAGCAAGTCGGCTGTCGACAGATGGAGTTTTGGGAAGATCTAATGGCCAGGATATGATCTATATTTGGGTGTTTCCTTTTAGCACGACTCTCTATGCTTCAACACCATTATATAAGGATCATATGAGGCTATTTTCGCAGCAAGAAGCAACCATACCAAAACCCTAAGCAAAGGTCAAGAAGAAGGCTTTCTTCCTGCTGCCCTGCTTCATCTCTCTGCCCAGAACAAAGAAGAACAACCTTCCAAGCAGAGTTGAAGCCGGTTCGTCCATGGTTCAAGCTTCTCCATCAACTGATACTTGTCAAGACGTAGCTTGGAGTCTTCTGGACGACCAACGAGAAGAGATCTACATCGGGATTTGATTCTTCATCTCAAAACTCTTCTCTTTTCACTACTCTCATATATCTGTGTGTGTGCACTGATTTGAGATCAGTACGTGGATGTTGTGGAAGTGTGGATTGTTGTTCTGATTGCTTGTTTGCATTAGACAACGTGGTGTGTGGATCAGATCAAGGCTAGAGGATCTGATCTGTTGTGAACCTGATCTAGCGTGTGTGTGTGTGGTTGAGCCGGTGTGCTCGTGTGTGTGTTGTACTCAGTTGTTGAGTAGTGTGTCCTCACTGTGTGGGGGGTGGACGTAGGAGTCACGTGGTGTGATCTCCGAACCACCTAAAAATCCCTTGTGCATTGTGGTTTGATTTGTGGTTTGCATTGTATTGCGCTAGATGCATGCCTAGGGATTTTCGTCTACACACTACTTATTGATTTATTCACACATGTTGAATCAGGTCAAAGGGGTTTTGATTGAGTACATCTTTTAATCCGAAGTAGTTTTTAAATTGCTTAAGTTTCCGCTGCAAATCTATTCAACCCCCCCTTCTAGCTTTGCCATCACCGAGTATCTGATCCTAACAATTGGTATCAGAGCAGGTTTTCTGTTCATCGACTGTGATTTGGCATATCTGTTTATGTGTGCTTAATTGCTCTGATTGGGCTTATAATTGATTCTGAACTGATCTGATCACTTCGTTGGTTGGTTTATTTATCTACTACATACTCAGAAATATGTCTGAGTTCTCGAGTATCATAAGTAGACCAATGATTACTGAGTTTGATGACAAGGTTCATAAAATGCAGGTCTCCTCTATGAAAACATGCAAGTCTGGAAGGGAAATCAATGAAAAATGCTACATGGCTCATGGAAGCTCAAGAGGCTCTTCTCGTTCAGACGACTCTAGAGGATCACATATGTCAAAGATGTCAAGAGATTCTCAAGAATCAGGTAAATCCAATTCAGACCCATTTGATGCATCAATATCCAATTCTGATTCAGAGAATGATATATCTTATGATGAATTGATAGAATGCAATGAGCAAATGTGCAAACAATTTAAAACTGTTAAACATCAAAACAAGAATCTAAAAGACAATCTGGAAAAGAAAGACATGATAATTGATAATGCTCAAGCATTCTATAAAGAAAATGAAACATTGAAAATGGAGAATGAAAAATTGGAAAAGGAAGTCAAAAACTATGAAATCAAGTTTTCTAAGTTGAAAGAAGACCATGATCATGTGGAATCTGAAAATTCTGATTTGCAAAATCAAAATGATAAATTGATTGATCATAATGAAAATCTCAAATTTGATAATGATCAATTGATCAAACAAATCTCTAACATGGCTCATGATCATCAAATAAAAGAGAAATGCAACCAATTGATTGAGGAAAATAATCATCTGAAAAAGAAGATTGAATGCATGTATCATGACAGACCATTGAATGACGAATGGAACAATTCTAAGAATAAAATTGTTGATCTGGAACAACAAATTGCTCAATTTGAAAATGAAAAGAACAAAATGAAAAATGGTTTGGATGTCATGCTAGACAAGCTTCAGACTTCAGAAAAAGAAGTTGTTGCATTAAAAGCTGAAAAACTGAAGATTCAAAATGAATTGAAAAACACAAGTCTTGCTTCTGTGAAAAATAAGAAAAATGTTCAAAAACAAAATAAAAATTTGAACAAAAATGCAGCAATTAGAAAGAATGTTGTTACAACTGAAAATCCGATAAAGGAAGTGAAAAAGAAAGCAGAATTGTATAAGGTTTCAACTCCTCCAATAGCTCAAAAAGCTTCAAGGCAATCTCCAACTCCACATCATGCCAAGAGATACCAAAGGGTACCACCTCCTTCTTCTCAACCCAAGGGTGATCAAAGGTACTCTAAAGGATCTCAGAGATTCCAGCAAATGCAATCACACTATGGTAAGCTCCAAGTAAATGCTCAACCCATTTGCTACAAATGTAATAAACTTGGTCATCTTGCTAAATTCTGTTGGAAAAAAATCAACACTCTCATAAAAATCATGATGTTGTGCATGCTTCAAAGCTCCATAATAATCCATGTGTTCATACATACAAGGATAAACATGTTCATAAAGATCAGAAATTTCATGTATCTATGAACAGGAAAACTGCACAAAACAACAGAAATCCAAAAATCAAATCACTTTGGATTTTGAAATCTTTGTTATATCCTAACATTAATGTCGTTGCAGGACCCAAGCAAGTGTGGGTCCCAAAACAAGCTTGATCAACAAGCTGAGATGTCTTGCAGCCAAAAATTAGAAATGGATTCATGACATTGGCTGTGCAAGGCAAGAAATGATGGAGAACAAAGGTAAATTTTTTTTTTAACTGAGATTGAAGACTGCTCAGGTAAAATTTCTTTATCACTTTAGTTTTGAACTATAGGAATTGAAATGGATTTTTAATTCTATTTGAGGAATGAAGAATGTATTTTGTTGATACCCCCACATGACAATGCCACTTAGCAATTGGAATCATGACATCTTGCTTGTGTAACTGTGCTCATGACCTCTTGGTATATCAAATGATGACATGTGGAAAAACAAGTTATGCCTGTTTGGAAACTATCATTATGCGTGAGTAAAATACTCCGCCAAGTACCAAAAGTCATGTAATGCATAAAGCTAGTTGAGTGCTCAATAATGTGTGAATTGCTTGATACATTTACTATGCATGTGTTATGGGGGAGTAAATTTGAAAGTGCTCATATGCTCATGAATGCTCATGAAATCTATGTGCAAATGCTTGTCATGAATGTATATATAACATGCTTGAATGTTGTCTCATCACATGCACATCTTATGGGGGAGTAAGTTCAAGGTAGGTTGAGTGAAAAACTTGAGAGAAACCCTTCATATTCATTGTGTCATTACTTCTCAAAATCTTGTTCTTCATGTCACTCAATTCTATGCCCCAACACTAATTTTCTCAAGTATTTGTCGACAGCCACTATCACATCTGTTGACAGACATGCTCCCCCAGAACCAAGCCTTTCAGGCCTGTGTGCATCTGTCGACAAGCACATTCTTGCTGTCGACAGATACACATTTTCTGTAAATTCTTCATCCTTCTTCATAATTTCTTCATGAGCATGTTCATATCATTGATGCAAGGGGAGAATTTGGACTTAATATTCATTGCAACCTTTCATATTCACATAGTATCAAAGACATTGAATTAATCACAATGATTTTGATATAATATTTTGTGCTTGAGTCTAGGTTGTGTCATCTAGAAAACATTGAGCAAATCTAATGATTTTAACCTAACTCACTTGAATAACTCCCTTGTGGATTATCATGTTTCTAAAATGATTTGATAAGTAAGAAGGTTTTTGAACTTAATGTTTTACATTAATCATTGACATTAAATAATCATTGACCTTGATTGTTAAAAATATTAAAAAAAGGAGAAAAGCTACCTATTTCAAACACTCAAAAGTTCATAAAAAGTATTTGAAATGGGACAAAGGTAGAGCAATGATGAGTATCACTTAGTAACCGGGGACATGGGCATAACAAATGTCTGTCTTCGCGTCAAAAAGTCTTTTCATTATCTCTGCACAATGGTATGATGGTCACTCACATTGAGTAACTGGGGGTACGGGCATCCCTCATGTCTACCTTCACGTCAAAAGGTGAAAGTGATCCTAATTACCACTTTTCCCACATAAACTTGACAAAAGAAATTGTTCAAATGCTAGAAATAGAGTGGAGCCTCCAAAATTTAAATCAAGGGCAATGGGTTGTCTATTGTCAATTGTTCATGTAGACATTGCCTTCATTTACCAACTGAACATCACCCACTAAGGTATATGATTTTCTTCAATGGTTTTATTCAAAAGGGTTATTTTATTTTCATATGTTTTTGAATGATGTATTCTAAATGCTATAACTTGAAATTTTCGGAGTATTATCTCTTAACCATTGTAGAATTTTTATGTGTCTTAATACTAGTGTTTATGACATTTTGTAGTGGGTATCAACCTATTCTCAACCTTGCAATCTCATTTGAACACTCATTCCCCACTCATATCTTTCACAATTCAGTTATGTGGTCACACAATTCCTTGCTTCATTCTTTTACTTGTGTGCACTCATTATCTTTTTGAATGTTGTCAAAAGGGGGAGAAACATCAATTGTGCATAAATTGAAAATTTTGTCATCATCAAAAAGGGGGAGAATGTTGGGTTCTCATGTGGGAGAATGTTGGGTTACAATAAGTGCTTAAATGTTTTTGATGATGAGCAATACTAATTGATGTTTTGTGAAATGTTCACAAATGGTATGTTTGTTTTTGATGATGAACATTTCATGAACAAGACAAAATTGATGTGTTATGAATGTGTGAAACTTGATAAGAATGACAATTGGATGCAAATGAAACACATGTTTTATATGTTCATTATATCTCACTAATTATGTCTTTTAATGTAGGTGTGAATGTACACAAGACAAAGCCCAAAATCCAAGTGCAAACGAACAAGACAAGTTGCTGAAATAGTGCACCTGTCAACAGATGAATAGTGCATCTGTCGACAGATGATTTTCGCCTGTCGACAGATCCACTCAGAAATCTATTTCCAGAAAGCCCAGTCTTCCGGTTTCTTGCAAACCTGCAACATCTGTCGATAGCAGCAAGTCGGCTGTCGACAGACGGAGTTTTGGGAAGATCTAATGGCCAGGATATGATCTATATTTGGGTGTTTCCTTTTAGCACGACTCTCTATGCTTCGACACCATTATATAAGGATCATATGAGGCTATTTTCGCAGCAAGAAGCCACCATACCAAAACCCTAAGCAAAGGTCAAGAAGAAGGCTTTCTTCTTGCTGCCCTGCTTCATCTCTCTGCCCAGAACAAAGAAGAACAACCTTCCAAGCAGAGTTGAAGCCGGTTCGTCCGTGGTTCAAGCTTCTCCATCAACTGATACTTGTCAAGACGTAGCTTGGAGTCTTCTAGACGACCAACGACAGGAGATCTACATCGGGATTTGATTCTTCATCTCAAAACTCTTCTCTTTTCACTACTCTCATATATCTGTGCGTGTGCACTGATTTGAGATCAGTACGTGGATGTTGTGGATGTGTGGATTGTTGTTTTGATTACTTGTTTGCATCAGACAACGTGGTGTGTGGATCAGATCAAGGCTAGAGGATCTGATCTGTTGTGAACCTGATCTAGTGTGTGTGTGTGTGGTTGAGCCGGTGTGCTCGTATGTGTGTTGTACTCAGTTGTTGAGTAGTGTGTCCTCACTGTGTGGGGGGTGGATGTAGGAGTCACGTGGTGTGATCTCCGAACCACCTAAAAATCCCTTGTGCACTGTGGTTTGATTTGTGGTTTGCATTGTGTTGCGCTAGATGCATGCCTAGGGATTTTCGTCTACACACTACTTATTGATTTATTCACACATGTTGAATCATGTCAATGGGGTTTTGATTGAGTAGATCTTTTAATCCAAAGTAGTTTTTAAATTGCTTAAGTTTCCGCTGCAAATCTATTCAACCCCCCCTTCTAGCTTTGCCATCACCGAGTATCCGATCCTAACAATTTCCAATCACTGCCTTCTCATTATGCTTTGAGAGATTTGGAAGGGGAGATGTGGAGCTAGATTTGAATCTAAAAGACCTGCTGTTGGGACTGTGATTAATAACATCAAATTTATGGTCGCCCACTCTCTTGCTAATTATCAGTTCAAAGTGGCTCCTTCTCCTCAGGAACTACAGATTCTTCAACGTTATGGCTTCTCTCCGAAGTTCTCTGGCAAGCAATTAAAGCTCATCCTGTGGATTCCTCCCATTCTTGATTATTGCTTTAATGTGGATGGCGATAGCAAGGGTAATTCAGGTGATTGTGGAGGTGGTGGATGCATCCAGGATAGGAAAGGATCTGTTTTGGTGGCTTTTGCACACTTCTATGGCCATGGGAATAGCATGATTGCAGAAATTAGAGCTCTCTCTGATGGTCTGCATCTTGCAGAAAATCTTGGTATTCGGATTTCAACGGTTTACTCAGATTCTTTGGCGTTGATAAACTCTTTCTAATCCGGGAAATGTCCTTCATGGCATGCTTATAGATGGTGGCGGGTTGCTGAGGTTTTGATCCACAGGAATTTTTTTTTGTTAAACCATGTATATCGTGAGACAAATCAGGTGGCAGATTCATTAGCCAACTATGGCTGTTCATCTAAGGATAATAGGGTGTTTTGGGGACCTGGTTGCGTTCCTCACATGTGTAAAGGCCCCATTCTCCTGGACAAAAACTGGTCTCTTTCATGTTAGATCTCTGTGACCAGTTGGTCCCCATGTACTTTTGTTCTTGCTCATATAATATATATTCTAGCCCAGGTCCTTCCCTGGTGGAGTGGGTCCATTCTCCCGCCCTGGGGGAGGGTGCACTCTCCCAAACCTAGAACCTGAGGACCGATTTTGCCAAAAAAAAAAAGTAAAAGTTGATGTGCATAGACACTGTACCCATGAAAAATAATAAATACTTGCGTGCAAAAGATACGCAACAATTTGCGGGAAAGTTTGAAGCGCACAGCATTTCAAATTACATTTGAAAGGAACTTTAAGGCAAAATATGATTAAGACTAATTTATCATGGTTAGTAAAACATTAATTATAGCCATAATCAAATGATCATTATAAAGGTCATTATAAAGGTAATATAGTCGATGCTCAAAGAATAGTCACTGTCCAAACATAATCGATGTTCAAAGAGAGTCGATGTCTAAAGAATAATTGATGTGAACATAATCGATGATTAAACATAATTGATGTTGAACCGTAATCGATGTGAGCATAATCGCTATTGATACATAATCGATGTGTAAGTGAAATCGATGTGACAGTAATCGTTGTTGAACAATAGTCGATGTTTAAGTGAAATCGATATGAACATAATCGATGTTGAAGTGAAATTGATGTGAGTGTAACCGATGTTGAAGCGTAATTGATGTTTAAGTGAAATCGATGTGAGCGTAATCGATGTTGAAATGAAATCGATGTGAGCATAACTGATGTTGAAGCGTAGTCGATGCTTAAGTGAAATGTAATCGATGGGATATTAAGGTAATAGTCGATGTGAACTTACAATAATAATCGATGCAGACTTAGATAAATCATATCCAATAGACTTCTAATTTAATTGATTTTATCCAACGTACAGAATTTATTTCATTCGATACCTATTGACAAACTTAAGACAAATATGTTAGTCAAGTATTTTCCATAGTTTTGTTTATCACCAAAATATATATAAGTGGAGACAAATGTTGATCAATTGGTGTAGATGCTCGCATGGATTGCGAAAATTGAAATCTCTTCAGTAATTCCTTCACATATTTTGGTGAACCAAGGAAATTGTTTAACCCATCTTCACATTGTTTAACCTGCAAACCAAGGAAAAATTGCAATTCTCCTATAAGACTCATTTCAAATTCACTGTGCATATTGTTTAGAAAATTCTTCACACAATGAAGGATTAGTGGAGCCAAATATTATGTCATCCACATATACTTGAACAACAATGATATGATTATGGACACATTTTGTAAAAAGAGTTTGATCCACCTTACCTCTAGAATAATCTGTACTAACCAGGAAGTTGCTCAATCTATCATACCATGCCCTTGGTGCCTGCTTCAAACCATAAAGTGCTTTGTGCAATTTGTATACATGGTTAGGTTTATCAGGAATTTCAAAATCTGATGACTGTGCAACAAAAACTTCTCCTTTAATGTATCTATTCAGAAAAGTAGTTTTTACATTCATTTGAAACAGCTCAAAATTGTTGGAACAAGCGTATGTAAGCAAAATTCTCACAGCCTCTAGCCTAGCTACTGGTGCAAAGGATTCTTCAAATTTTACTCTAAATTCTTGATTGTATCATTTTGCTACCAAATGAACTTTATTCCTAACAACTTTCCCTTCTTCATTTAATTTATTTTTGACAACCCACCTAATTCCAATTATTTAATTTTTTGGGGTTTTAGGGACTAGGCTCCAAACATTGTTCCTCTGGAATTGATTTAAATCTTCATACATTGCTGATAATCTCATAATTGTTATGAATAATCGTGCCATTTTATTGACAAATACTTGATAAATTCATAAATCTCTATTATCATTGGATTACATAGGCGATAATTGATTAAATCTCTGTTGTATTGTGTTTGCAGGATTAATGGGCCAAGAAATGAGGTTTTAAATGGGCCAAGGAATCTAATTGGACTAAGAGAATGAAAAGAGATTCTTTTCCCTCTCTTTCTTTTCAATTTTTAAAACTCCCTCTCATTTTCAAAATCTCCTCTCCTATTTTCCAAGAAAAACCTCTCCTTTAAACTCTCCTATTTTCTCTATTCTATCTATCTATTTTTTACAAATATTCTCTTACCACTTCTTCTTTCTCTCATTCCCTTCCCCCGCAGCCCTCTCTCCTGCTCCTACGATCCCCCTTCTCTACTCTTTCTCTTCTTCTTCTTCCTATCTCCTACTTCTTCTCTTCTTCCCGGTCTCTCTCTCTCTCTCTCTCTCTCTCTCTCTCTCTCTCTCTCTCTCTCTCTCTCTCTTTTGGGAGTCGCACACAGAAGCAGCAGCAGCACCAGGCGTGCCTGCCCTCGGCTTGGTCTCACTACTTAACTATTGTTAAAATCTTTAGTGTAAGCCGATTAATTTTTAGATTGTTAGTCACGTGTTTAACGACGTATTCGTGGGCTATTAATTGCCTATACCCAAGAATTGTCTTTTAAGGCTTCTTTAATATTCTTAGGTTCCACTTGAGATATGAAGGTCATTTGATCTTGTTTAATGATATTTCTCAAATGTGATCTAGTTTGTACTTTGTCATTCACATTTCCTATGACCTTTTCAAGAGGGTGATCTTTAGAGTACCTGAGATTGACTCCTGTCAATGTGCTAACTCTTTTTGTTGACCAGGCCAATTCTGGCGTCGACCTATTGATGTGATGTGTCGAGACACTTTTATTTTCAGGTACTACTTTTTTTTTCCAATGACTGATCTGATTCCTTCACAAGAATGTCTACATTATGTTCTTGGTTTATACAAGAATTAGAGTCATTAGTATTTTCATATTGTTCATCAAAGACGACATGTGGAGTTTCTTTCACAGTCCCTGATTCATTATTGAATACTCTATATAACCTTGATTGTTCAGAATATCCTAGAAAGATGCCTACATCACTTTTCTTTTCAAATTTATCTAAATCTCGTTTATTATTGTTGTGAATGAAGACTTAACATCCAAAAGTTCTAAAGTAAGCGATGTGAGGTTTTTTACCTTTGAGAATCTCATAAGATGTTTTCTTTAGGCTTGGTCTTACCATTACTCTGTTGAGGATGTAGCATGAAGTTTTTATGGCTTTTGCCCAAAATCTTCTTGGTAGTTGACTTTCAACTAGCAAAGTGCGAGCCAATTCAACCAATGTCCTATTTTTTCTTTCAACTACTCCATTTTGTTCAGAAGTTCTTGGTGATGCAAACTTGTGTTATATTCCTTTGCTCCTACAAAAATCAAAAAATAAGTTGTTGTCAAATTCTCCTCCATGGTCAGTGAGTATAGAGCTGATTTTATTTGTGTTTCCCTGCTCAATCTTATTGAAGAGTTTTTGAAAGTTCTCAAAAGTATCACTTTTATGAGACAGGAAGAACACCAAAAAAATTCTAGAAAAGTCATCAACAATTACAAACTCAAGACGATGGCCACTAAGACTGAGTGTCCTGGTAGGACCAAAAAGATTAATATGCAACAACTCAAAAGATTTTGAGGTTATTAAGGATGCAACAGATTTGAATGACTTTCTAGTTTGTTTTCCTTGAGCACATGTAGAACAGACACTTGCATTTTTTTTTCTTTTTATTTTTGGGAGTCCATTAACAAGATTAAATCTAATCAGTTTTTTCAAAACATTTTCACTTGCATGACCTAGCTTACGATGCCATAGTGGAAAGAGATCATACTGATTTACAACTAAACATAAATTTTCATTTTGCTGCTCATTCAAATCAACTAAATAAACATTATTTATCCTTTGACCAACCAAATTAATTTTTTTCAGTTTCTTTATCAATGATTTCACATGAATCAGAATAAAAAATTACTTTCAGTCTCTTATCACACAATTGATTGATACTGAGCAAGTTGTGATCAAGATTTTCAACAAGACATTTTTAATGGGGTTTGAAGGATTCTTACCAACATTTTTTGTGCCAATTATTTAACCTTTGTTCTAACCTCCAAAGATTACTTGACCTCCATCCTTCTCAACCAATGTAATGAATTTTTCTTTGTCACCTATCATATGCCTTGAACAACCACTGTCGAGATACCATTTGTCCTTCTTGTGGGTTGTAAGACATTCTTGCAATGGAATTTAGAAGGAAGATTTTGGTACCCAAATTACTTTGGGTCCCATCAAAATTTTCAACTCACATGCAATATGCTTCAGAATCCAAACTTGTTTTATTTTATGAGCATTTACGTTGTATCTGCAATTTGAATCAGAATGTCCAAGCTTTCCACAATTTTTGCATGACATGAGTTTATGTGTTATGAACTTTTTATTGATTTTCTGATGAAAATTAGATCTGACAAAATGTTTCAGATTTAGTTGATCATTGAAATGATTTCTTTCATGCTGATCTCTTCTTTTGAAAACTTTAATTTGATTTTGGTATTAATGCTTGAAGTTTATGGGTTGTTCTACTTGATCTTTTATTCCAAATTCATGATGTGAAGTTGCTCTTTTAAAAAGGATGTTATCAATGTTTGTCCAAGTTTCCTTTTGCTTTCAGATTGAAAACCTAATCCATGCTTTGTAGTGTTCATTCGAACCCCTAAGATTGCTTCTAGATTTTGTTTTCCTTTGATAAATTTTAACAGAGTGTCCTTTTATCATGCAATTCTTTTTGTGTTCTTTTTAATTCTTTTTGAAGCAATTCTTTTTCTTTCTTGAGCTTTTCAGGCTCTTTAATCAGAATATGTTTTCGTTTTCAGTATTTTGACACCTTTCCTTCACATCATCAAGTTGTTTATTAAAAATTTCTATTTCATTAATCAAATTAGCTATTTCATCATTTAGAAGATTGATCTGTTCAGTATTTGAAGAATCATGCAAGATGCTATTGATTTTCCTTTTTAGAAGCTTATTTTCTGATTTATAATCACAGTTTTTCAAACAAAGAAGTATAATCCTCTTCCCAATCATCGATAGAGAAATCTTCAAATGAAGAACTCACCTCTATGTTTTCCTCATTTCTTTCCATGAGACAAGTGATTTCTTCATCATCAGATTCACTTTCTTCTTATGCATTCTCATCTTCATCACTCTAGGTAGCTAGCATAGCTCTAGTCTTCTTGAACATTTGATTTTTTAGTTTTCTTTTCAGATAAGGATATTCTCCTCTCATATGCCCTTCTTCCTGCATTCATAATAAATAATGTCAGCCTTCTTATTCAGATCAGTTTTCTTATTGAAATTTGGCTTCTTAGAGAAATCATTTTTAGTGAAAGACTTGAATTTACCTTCTCCTTTCTTTCTCAAAAAATTCTTGAATTGCCTTCTTAGTAGGGTCATTTCATTATCATTTTCTTCATCATAAGTTTCATCACTATCATCATTATTTTCGATAACATTTTTGGAACCAGATGTTCCTTTCAATGCAATTGGTTTCTTTGAAATCATTTCAGATGCATTCCTTTTGAAATTGATTTCATACGTCATCAAAGACCCTATTAGCTCATCTAATTGCATGGTGGACAAATCTTTGGAGTCTTCAATAACAGTGGCTTTTGTGTGCCATGCAGATGGAAGGGACCTTAATACCTTCCTTACAAGGTCACTGTTAGAGTACTCCTTTCCAAGACCCTTAAGACCATTTACTATTAGCATAAATCTAGCAAACATTTCAAATATTGTTTCATCATTTTTCATCCTAAACATCTCATATTCAGAAACCAACATACTTGCCCTTGTTTCTCTTACCTTAGAGGTTCCCTCATAAATGAGTTGAAGTTTGTCCCACATTTCATTTGCAGACTTACATGAAGAAACTCTAGAATATTCCTTGGGATGGATAGCACACTGCATCATGTTCATTGCACTCCAGTTGAATGTAGCTTTATGAATTTGTTCTTTGGTCCATATGTCTTCATCTTCTGGCAGCTCAACAGGACCCTTGTCCACAATTTTCCAAAGCTCATAATCTTTTGCTCTCAGGAACACCTGCATCCTATTTTTCTAGTATGAATAATCAGTTCCATAAAAAAATGAAGGTCTAGTGACTGAGTGTCCCTCAGCCACAAACCCCTTGATCACATTCATAGCTAATCACTCTTGATCATTAAATCAAACACCTGTCAGGTGCAAAGAGAACCTGCTCTGATACCAAATGAAAGATAGTGAAAAACAACTATGAAGAAATCTAGAAGGGGGGTTGAATAGATTTCTACCAAATTAAACCAAACACTCCATAGATTTAAAAAAACTAGAGAAATTGAGAACTTCTGGGAAGAGCTTTGATTCAAATTAACATAAATTGAGTGTGTGAAATGTGAATTTGAGAAATGCTGGATGATAGCAACCTGATTAATAAGCGTACCTATCAATTATCTAACGTTCAAAGACATTAAACCACAGTAACACAAAGATTTAGGGTGGTTCGGATTACACAATTTTGTATCCTACATCCACCATCCACACACACACACAAATCTGCTTATATAGAAAGTTTAAACATAACACACAAACACACACACACAATTTGAGATGATCGAAATCTCAAATCAGAACACACATGAAATTTAGCAGAAGGATTGCTCAAATTTCACACTGCACACTGAATGATATGAAGTTTAGATGTAGAACCAATTGAATAATGAGAAATGTTAGAACAGATGAAATAGATTCGAATTTCCCCCCTTTTGCTTCTAATTGAAACTTTTGGCTTCCAACTCCAAACTGATGATCCAGACTCCTGAATCTGAGAATTCAACTTTATCTTTGATCACCCATAGCAACTGGATCTTCAATTCTTCAGATCTAGAGTTGCAGCAAATCTCAGATGGGACTTCTCTCTGGCGACCGCCTTCTGGTTCTAGGAAATGATGAATTGATGTGTTGCCACAATACTGTGAGGATCATGGGCATTTATAGTCCCATGTGTCCATGTGGTACCTTGAGGTGTGGGGGCACAACATTTCCGCTCAATTTTCTTGATTCATAAGCTGACATGTGTTCAAGAGATTCAGGTTCTGAATCATCATTTGAAGTGTGTCGACATAGTCAAGTTATTTGTCGACACATGAGCCTAACTTATTGTGATTTCAACATTGGAAGTTAGCCTATGTCAACACACAACTAACTTGTGTCAACACACCTGACTGAATCCTAAAAGAATGGCTCTCGAGAAAACATCAGTGTCGACACCCTGACAGAGGTGTGTCGACACCACTGACTCCTTTCTTCATAATCTGCTTCTTGAGAATAAAAGATGTGTCGACACATAAGGGACTTGTTTCGACACCACTGGTTTTTCTTCTTGAACTTCTTCTATGGAAGTGCCTTTTGTGTCGACAGACTGACAATTCTGTGTCAACACCACTGACTTCAAGACACCTTTTTCATTAAGTTAAACATAAAATATTATGTTAGACATGTCTAAAGAAAGGTATTTAAAATTGTATAGATCATAGTTAAACATCATCAATACAAGAGATCCAACATGGTTTCCAAGATCTCAGGCATTGCTGTTATGCCAAAACTCGAGTTGTTGTGTAAGGATACCATCCTTCCATTTAACCCACGACAAGGCACAGTCCCCCAGCTAGACAACTCAGCTACACCCACAGGCAGATCCACACCCGAACCTAGGCACGACTTGGCAAACCTGGCCTCCGCCGCACCCTCTTTCCTAGGTCGCCCCAGGGTGAGACGCTAGCGTGCGCAACTGCCTCGCAGCATGCCGCCAACAATCTTCCCCCCAGCAGCACCCCTGTGAATCGAACCTGCGACCTGCTCTAATACTAGGTTTGTAGGATCTCAAGCATTGCCGTTATGCTAAAACTCGAGTTGTTGTGTATGTTGGCCCACTTGGCACGGTGTTAGCAAGCTATCTAGAGGCGGTGAATAGATTCGCTGTAGAAATCAAAACTTAAACATAGAAGTCACCACTTCAAAACTTCGGCTAGTGAATGTAGTTATGTGAGGAGATAAAGAGTAGCAGTGCAGAAGCAAATAAACAATGATACAAATAGACACAAGAATTTATCCTAGTTCGGCCCTTCCCACATGGAAGTCCTACGTCCAGTCCCCAAGCAAGCTCTTGGGATTTCACTAACTAAGGGTACATGTATGGCCCTCGAATTTTGTCCTCATATGTTCATTAAATTTTGTGCGTATTATATATTTATTTTACTTGTGTGCATATATATATGTATATGTTTATTTTTGTGCATATAATGTGTTTATTTAAATGTGCATATACTATGTAATTATTGTATGTATATATGTTGTGTTGTGTATGTAGATTATTAATATTCTGAGTTTCTGCCGAAATTCTTCATAACGTCAACATCTCATGACGTTAAGAGTGAGTCAACGGCAATAAGTGTGACGTTAACATCATGTTGACGGCAACCAATGTGTCGTTGATTTCGTATTGGCATCCAGATCGATGGATGTCAACTTGCTAAACGGCAGTAATATGGATGTTTATTTCTCTGGATGCGTTTATGATTCCAAATCTAAAATGGATGCATTTTCCCCGGGTTCTTGATTAGGAAACCCAATCCCAACGGTAGGCAACCCTATTGCTATGCGTACCCCAACCCTTAAACCTATAAAACCTAGTGTTTTCGCCAAGATTTAGACCTTTGGTTGAGAGTGTTGGGTTCACATACTAAGTAATAAATACAACATGTTTTTGATGATAAACAATGTGAACAATGTGAATTGAGTTTAAAGCATGAGATCTTCATACAAATGACTTGTCACAATAACTTGGTACAATGCTTGACCTTATATGCTCATAATATGTCACTAACTATGTTCAATAATGTAGGAGATACACTATGCAAGACATGTGCCAACAACAAGTATGAAAGATCAAGAAAAAGTCAGAAGACAGAGTACCTGTCGACAGCCATCAAGCCCCCGTCGACAGATACCAACAGTCAGCAACATACCTGTTCTGGAAAACAAGACCTGTCGACAGCAACAAAGCTCCCTGTCGACAGAAGCACACAGTCAGAAAACCAGTGTTCTGGAAAACATGTGCCTATCTACAGCACCAAGGCACCTGTCGACAGATGCACACAGTGAAAGCTTTGACAGAACTTCCAGACTTCTGGAACTTGGGACACTGTTGATCCCCGTCGACAGCAGGTGTATGACCTGTCGACAGACGTACAGAAGCTTCATATACGGGAAGTTTGAAAGTTACCAAACTTGGTGTTTCCTTGTACCACGTCTCTCCATATGTAAACACCACTATATAAACATCCTTTTGAAGCAAATCACGAACACAAGCAGCCTCCAAGCAAAAACCCTAAAGAGTTCTCACAAGAAGTCTTGTTCTGCTGCTCTGCTTCAACCTGCCGCCCAGAACCAAGAAGAGAAGTCTCTCCAGCGGAAGGTGAAGTCTGAATGTCATGGATTCAAGTGTCTCCATCAAGTTGTGACCTTCAAGACGAAGCTTGAAGCCCAGTTAGACGATCACGAGAAGAGTTTACAACTGGATTTGTTCATTAACTCTTAAACACTTCTCTTTTTCTATTTCTCCATATCCGTGTGTGTGTGTTGTGTTTCAGGCAGCCCTTGTGCTTGATACACGTGTGTGTGAGTTGTAGTTTGTGAACTAGCTCATAAGCAGATTGCTCTGCGTGTGTGTGTGGCCCGTGGATGTAGGATACACAAGTTGTGTACTCCGAACCACGTAAATCGTCGTGTCTTGTGGTTTGCATGAATTTACGCTAGATGTTTGATAGGCACGGCATCTCCACGCACGTTTGATAATCTGTTATCCATCTGTTATCAAGTCACACACATCCACACATAGTTTAAAGTTCAACATTGTTTTGATAATCTGTGTTTCGAAGAAAAGAAGGTGCTAAACATTTTTAATCGGCAGTAATCTATTCAACCCCCCTTCTAGATTACCATACAGGGAATTCCGTAACCCTTCAATTGGTATCAGAGCTGAGTTTCTCCGATTTACTGCTTTATCTGTTTGATCTTACGATCAGGAGATTCACGGTCAAATGACATCTAACAAGGGGTATATGGCCGAGGGACACTCAGTGACCAGGCCACCCTTCTTTGATGGTACTGACTATCCGTATTGGAAAAATCGGATGCAGGTGTTTCTACAAGCACAAAATTTCAAACTATGGAAAATAGTCAGAAAAGGAGCATACAAGTTGCCTCAGGACGAGGATACCAGGACCAAGGACCAGATCGCCAAGGGGACACTCAACTGGAGTGCCCTCACTATGATGCAGTGCGCGGTCCATCTGAAGGAATACTCGAGAGTCTCCACATGCACCTCAGCAAAGGAGATGTGGGACAAGCTTGAGCTGATCTATGAAGGTACGTCTGAGGTAAGAGAATCAAAGGTAAGCATGATGGTTTCAGAATATGAAATGTTCAAAATGAATAATAGTGAAACCATCTCTGACATGTTTGCTAGATTCATGATAATAATAAATGGATTGAAAGGTCTTAAAAAGGAATACTCAGAAAGTGACTTGGTGAGGAAGATACTCCGGTCTCTTCCATCCTCATGGAACACCAAAGCCACAGTCATTGAGGATTCCAAAGACCTCTCAAAAATGAAAGTAGATGAACTGATTGGCTCTCTAATGACTTATGAATTGAATGTCAAATGAAAGGAAACTAAAGAAAATCCTTCTAAGTCACTTGCCTTGAAGGCTTCCAGGAAGAGTTCTTCAGCTTCCAAAAAGGAGATAATTCAGGAAAGTGATGTGACTGAATCGTCTAGTGAGAGTGATAATGATGAGATGGCTATGCTCACTAGACAATTCAAAAAATTCCTGAAATACAAGAGGAGAGGTACATGTAACTCTAAACCTTTCCAAAAGAAAGACTTTGCCAATAAATTCGATACTAACAAAAAGTCTGAGATTGTTATTATGAGTGCAAGAAGCAAGGGCACATGAGAGGAGAGTGCCCCGAGCTCAAAAAGAAGCTGAAGAAGGACAAATTCACCTTCAAGAAGGCCAAGGCAATGTTGGCCACTTGGAGTGATGAAGATGAAGACGAGGACAGTCAAGCTACCTCAGGAGATGATGAGATTCAGTGTCTCATGGCAAGGAGTGATGACTCCAACGAGGTAAGCTCTTCCTTTGAAACATATTCTATTACTGAATGGGAAGAAGCTTATATTGTTCTATTTGAAAAAGTCTGTGAATACAAGTCTGAAAATAAAGCACTCAAAAAGAAAGTCAATTCCCTTGTTCATGAATCAAACAACAATGAAGAAATTGAATCTTTGAATAAGGTAATTGAAATGATGAAGATTGATGAACAAACACACAGTGATGAATTGGACAGCATGAAACTTAAGCTTCAAGAAGTTCAAAAGGAAAGAGATGATCTAATGAACTCTCTTGAGACTCTTAAAAGTGAGCATGCTAATCTAAAAGAAAGATTGGAACAAGCTGAAAAGGAAATAAAAGGTAAGTCAAAAGATTTATCTGGCTTTGTGAAAAGTAAACAGAATCTGGATGCAATTCTATGTTCAAAAGTGTTTGTTGCAAGACATGGGATTGGATTTCAAAATGCAAAGCCAAAGGAAATTGGCAAAAATCTGCTAACATATTTCATTGATTCCAGCCCAAGTTCAAGTAAACAAACCCCTTCAAAGAATAAGAAAAAACCTTCAAAGGGTAAGAATCAAGAACCTAAAATGGTCAAGTTTGTTCCTAGTCAATCTAAGGAATTTGCAAGAAGCCAAAATAGGACAAACAGCATGCTCCTAAACCAAAATTAACAAGGCATCAAAAGGGTAAGATGCCAATGCATGCTCCCAAGAACATCAAGCCCACTGTTGTTCATAAACCTTCATCATGCAAAATCCGCAAAAAGGTCGGGCATACTGAAAAACAATGCTGGAACAATCCAAACAAATTGAAATACAAACAAATTTGGATCCCTAAGCATTTACTGTTTGGCATGAATGATACAACGGCACCCAAAGTAATTTGGGTACCAAAACCTCTTGTCTGATCCACATGTGCAGGAATGCCTAGCAGCCCACAATCAAAACAAATGGTACCTGGACAGTGGCTGCTCGAGGCACATGACGGGCGATAAAGAAAAATTTAGTTTTCTCGTGGAAAAATATGGAGGTCAAGTGATTTTTGGAGGTAACAACAAAGGCCAGATCATCGGCTCAGGTAAGGTTGGTAAGTTTGCCTCTAACTCCATAGACAATGTTCTACTTGTAAATGGCCTTCATCACAACGTGCTTAGCATAAGTCAATTGTGTGATAAGGGTCATAAAATTGTCTTTGAATCCAATTCATGTCAAATTCTTCATAAGGAAACAGGAAGCCTAAAGTTTTCTGGAAAAAGAATAAACAACATCTACATGGTTGACTTAGATGATCCATAAAATAATGATCTATGTCTTGTAGCAAATAAACAGGATGAGCTTACATTGTGGCATCGTAGGCTCGGTCATGCTAGCTATAATGTATTGCACAAGATCATGAGGCTTAACTTGGTAAGTGGTCTTCCTGAAATTTCCTTTAACAAGAATGAAAATTTCTGTGATGCATGTGCACAGGGAAAACAGACCCGGAAATCCTTCAAATCAAAAGCACTAGTGAGTACTTCTAAAGCTTATGAACTGTTGCACATGGACCTATTTGGACCTACGAGAACACTCAGTCTCAATGGCAAACGATATGGTTTTGTCATTGTAGACGATTTCTCTAGATTCACTTGGGTGAAATTTCTGGCTCGCAAGAATGAAGCACTGAATGTTTTTGAAGAATTTTTCAATAAAATTGAGCATGGAAATGTCAACAAAATATGCTCCATCCGCACTGATCACGGGGGAGAATTTAACAACAACTCCTTCACTAATTTTTGCAGGAACCAAGGAATAGAACACTTGTCCTCCTCCCCAAGAACTCCAGAACAAAATGGAGTCATGGAGAGAAAAATAGAACCTTGGTGGAGATGGCTCGCACGCTTCTGGTCGAGAATCAACTAGTAAGAACCTTTTGGGCAGAAGCGGTAAACACATCATGCTGCATTCTTAACAGAGCCATGGTAAGACCGGTATTCAAGAAAACTTCCTACAAACTACTGAAAGGTAAGAAACCCACCATTGGGTATTTCAAAGTTTTTGTTCAAAAGTGTTCATACATAACAATGATAAAAATGATTTGGACAAGTTTGAAGCCAAAAGCGATGAAGGTATTTTTCTTGGATACTCAGAACGCTCTAGAGCATATAGGGTGTTCAATCTGAAAACTAGAAAAGTGGAAGAAACTCCACATGTTGTATTTGATGAATCTCAAACCAAACCTAACAATACTAATCTTTATAGGTTTGCAGATGAAACTGAAGATACAACAATCGGAGAACTACAAAGAAAATCAAATGCAGTCTCTAAAACAACTGTCAAGACTAAAAGTGGATATCTTCGCAGGTACAATGATGAAAATGAAGGACATCTGCTCAGAAATGAAGAAGAAGTACCTGCACAAGATCCACAACAATAAGATCAACCTCAAGCTGAAAGTCCTCCAGCCACCCCTTCTCCAGCACAACCTCCTCAAATGCAATATCAACCCGGGCTTTCAACAGTCACTATAGTAAGGTATTCTAAAGCTCATCCACTTGAGAATGTCATAGGTGACATAAATGACTCAGTTCAAACTAGGTCTCAAGTTAATCAAATAGTTGAACAGGATCATTTAGCTTTTGTATCTCAAGTGGAACCAAAAATGTTGAAGAAGCATTAAAGGAAAACCCATGGATTGATACTATGCATGAGGAGCTTGGGCAATTTCAAAGAAATAATGTCTGGAGTTTAGTTTCTAGAACCCCTGAAATTTCTATCATTGGGACAAGATGGGTCTTTAGGAATAAACTAAATGAAGAGGGTAAAGTGGTGAGAAACAAGGCTAGACTGGTTGCAAAAAGATATAGTCAGTAATTTAGTGTGGACTTTGAAGAATCCTTTGCACCTGTATCTAGACTAGAAGCAGTTAGGATCTTGTTAGCATATGCATGTTCAAATAAGTTCAAACTATTCAAAATGGATGTGAAAATTGCTTTCTTGAATGGCTACATAAAAGAGGAAGTCTACGTTTCTCAACCACCTGGCTTTGAGGATCATGATAAACCAAACCATGTATTTAAATTGCACAAAGCTCTTTATGGTTTGAAACAGGCACCCCGAGCGTGGTACGACAGGCTGAGCACCTATCTGGTAAGCAAAAACTACTCAAGAGGTATGGTAGACCAAACTCTATTTACAAAGAAAGTTCGCAATCACATAATTGTTGTTCAAATCTATGTGGACGACATTATCTTTGGTTCTACTAATCCTTCACTGTGTGAAGAATTCTCTAAACATATGCACAATGAATTTGAGATGAGTCTTATGCGGGAGCTTCAATTTTTTCTTGGTTTGCAGGTCAAACAATTTGAAGACGGATTCTTCATCAACCAAGAAAAATATGTTAAAGAGCTACTGAAAAAGTTTCAGTTTGAACAAGCTAAGCATTCCTCAACACCCATGAGCACAAACATTAAGCTAGAAAGTGATGAGAAAGGTAAATTGGTAGATGCCAAACAATTTCGAGGTATGATTGGCTCACTCCTTTATCTTACTGCAAGTAGACCGGACATACAATTCAGTGTTTGTCTTTGTGCTAGATACCAATCTAGTCCAAAGGAAAGCCATTAATTGCAGTTAAGAGAATATTCAGATATCTCTCAGGTACGCATGACTTGGGTCTTTGGTATCCAGCAGGTAGTAGCTTTAACTTGGTTTCATATTCTGATGCTGACTATGCTGGATGTAAAATTGACAGGAAAAGCACTAGTGGCTATTGCCAAATTCTTGGTGGTTGCATGGTTTCGTGGGCATCCAAGAAACAACACTCGGTTGCACTCTCCACTGCAGAGGCAGAATATGTTGCTGCCGAGAGTTGTGTGGCACAAGTGTTGTGGATAAAAAGTCAGTTGTGTGACTACAACATTGACATTGGATGCACACCTATCCCATGCGACAACACTAGTGCAATCAATCTATCAAAGAATCCCATTCAACATTCTAGGACAAAACACATAGAAATTCGTCATCATTTCTTGAGAGATGAAGTAGCCAATAAAACATTGGAGATAAGTTTCATACCCACTGAAAAACAATTGGCCGACATCTTTACCAAGCCTCTGGCTAAAGATTGATTCACAACACTGAGACGAGAATTGGGTTTGTGCAAATTACAATGAAACTTAACCCAAATATTAAGTATATGTTCCTTGTGTGAACTAACTATGAGGTATATCAAATGGTGATTTGTGGAAGAACAAGTCATGCTTGTTAGGAAACTTTCATTATGCGTGAGAAAATATTCTCCGCCAAGTATCCATAGTTAAGTTGCATAAAAGGTTCATTGACTTTCTATGAGGATTCAGTTTCTTTATATTTTGCCCACTCACTATTTCCTGTCAAAAAAATTTGATCATCTTCATGAAATCACTTCATACTTGCTTTGGTGTTTTTAAGTTGCTTGGTCAAATTGTGCAAATGTGTCCTGTTGTACTTGAATGCATGTGTACACAATAGCACACACTATGGGGGAGCAAATTGAGGTTAGATGGGTGTCATTGTGAAAGAAATCACTCAACTTTTGTGCTTCTACAATTCCCTCACATGCTTTGCCCATTCCATACTTCATTCTGACCTTATACTGGCTCTAAACAGGTCTCTGTCGATAGTCAACAAGCATCCTGTCGACAGAACTGGCCACATAGAACACTCATTCTGCACACTGTCTACATCTGTCGACAGGTCCATTTTCTTCTGTCGACAGATATGTACAGTCTCTGCTTCCTAGTACCCTACATCTTCTGTCTGTGTAATCCTGTCGACAGGCCAATTCTCCCTATCGACAGACACACTAAACGTTGGAACTTCAAGCCACTTTCTTCACACATTCAGTGAGCAACTTCATGTTTGATAACTAAGGTGTCTATAAGGTGTTAATGCCCGTTTGACCACACCATGTACAAATGATACTTAAGCTATTCTTTATACCACTATGATTCTCACATACTACTCATGTCTGGGTTTAGGTTCTATCATTTTGGAAACATTTTACAACTCTCAAGGATATACACCTCACTCATCTATATAATTTCTTTGTAGGCAAACATGGTTTTCAATTTACTTGATCCGCCTGTTGGTCATGGAATTGTATGTCTTATATTGATAGCTAATCATATAACCTACTTGATCTTGAGCTTTTAAAGCAATACTTGGAGAACAGCTACCTATTTCTGACAAAAATAGCATTCACAAAAGAAAAATAAAAATAAACTTCACATTGGGATAAATATATATCAATGTTGGGTTTTGCTGAGTAACCGGGGTGATGGGCATCACAAATGTCTGCCCTCGCGTCAAAAGGCTCACTCATCAACTCTTACAACGGTATGCTAGACACTTCCACTGAGTAACTGGTGGTATGGGCACTTGTCATGTCTATTCTCACGTCAAAAGGTGTGAAGTCCTCTTAAGTACCACTTTTTCCCATTGCATTTTTGAATTGCAAATAAAAGTCAAATGAAATAGTGTGAAGCCTCCACTGAGTAATAAATCCCAGGGTCATTAGTTTTATGATTGTCTTGACATATAGATATTCGGTTCATAGATCATTTGTCTATCAAAAAAATTGAAGATTATGTTGACTTACACTGTATTTATACAACGAAGGTGAGAGTGCATTGTTCTTCATTTTAGTAGGTGTTTTCTTAATGCTCTAACTTACAATTTCTTGGGTATTATGTTAAAACCATTGAGGAAATTGAATTGGTTTTTTATATTTTTGCATATGGTTGGGTAAAATATGTGTTCACCTCTTATACACCTTAAATAAACACTAAGGAACCACTGCTCCAAAGTTCCAATTCACAAAATCCACCAAAACAGCAAACTGGCCATTCACTGCATGTCCCTGTCGACAGGCATCAGGGTCCCTGTCAATAGCCGCCGGCCAGACTTCGATTGGAAGCCCAACGGGCAAGGGTTTAAGGCCAGATTTTGTGGGACCCACCCATTAAATCCTTCTTTAAAAGGTTCCCACAACCCCTTCCACCCTCTACCTCTTCCCAAAACCCTTCCCCTTCCTCCTCTCACCAAAACCCCCTCTTTCTCCAGGGCACCGGAAGAACTTCTCCTCTCCCTTTCGTCTTCCCTCATCCTGTGTCTCCTTCCTCTCTACCCTCTCCATCTACATCGAGATACAACCTCTGATGGCTCCACCGTCCAAGAAGCTAGCATCATGTCGTCGTCCTCGGTCTCCCGAAGCCGGCCAGGGCTCCAGGGCCACCACCGAGCGTCGGACGAAGCACCGGAGGATCGTTTGCCGGAGCTCATCATCCCGCCTTCTCTTTGTCTTCTCGATGTCCATGGTACCTTCACCAAGGTTGTGCAGCCCCGCTACATTGACTTCCTTTCCTTGGAGGATATGTTTCCAGAACTACATCCTCTCTTTGATGTCCAGGGTTGGGCACCCTTTTGCTACGATCACATGCGGTACTCCACAACCGTCGTGACCGATTTCTACACCAACCTCCGACTATCAAGAAATGGAAAGTTGTATACCAAGGTGAAGGATACTCCATTTTTTATTACTCCTAATCTCATATCCACCGCCCTGCAAATCCCAAATACTGTAGTGGACATAATGACCCATCATCCAACTCCAGAGGAGTATCATACGCTCATTACTTTGCAGCCTTACGATCCTACTGATCGTAGGCAACTAAATGCCAACTCCTTCCCTCCTCTTCATCGTCTCATCCATCACATCTTCACCACTCTCATAGTTCCCAAGGATGGTAGCTGAGAACTTGTGACCTCCCTTCACAAGTCTCTGCTTCACCAATTCCTCAATTCTGAACCTATCAACTTACCTGCTCTTATGGTCTCTATCTTTCGCATATGTGTTCGCAGTGCCAAGAGATCTATGCCATATGCATGCCAACTCACTTCTCTCTTCCTCTTCATTGGCATTCAAATTCCAAAGGAGGAGATGACCGTTCTCAAATCCCGTAGCTCCTATGACCTCACTGCTGCACATAGGATGGGCTACAAGATGGTAGATGGCATTGTAACAAGAGATCTTAAAGGTAAAGGGGCAGCTGCTGATGATGGTGATGATGAAGAAGATGAAGATGAAGAAGATGCTCAAGATGAAGACTCCCAATTTGAGCCACTAGATGCTCCAAGAGATGATGTTGCTGATGATGCTGAGCCCTCAATTAGGGAATTACTTGCTCAGCTCCAGATCCAAATGACAACAGGCTTTGAAAGACTTAATGCCAGAATGGACACACTTGACACCCTCTTGGATAGCTTTGCTACTGCGGATCGGGCTCCTTGACCGCCAGCTGTATGACTTATGAAATATCAATGCCAATCCTTGTTCTTGTCTAATACATGGTGTATGCTTTTGGATGTTGTCAAAAGGGGGAGAAAACTCAATTGTGCACTTACTTAATTGATTAATTTTGCCATCATCAAAAAGGGGGAGAATGTTGGGTTCACATACTAAATAATAAATACAACGTGTTTTTATGATAAACAATGTGAACAATGTGAATTGAGTTTAAAGCATGAGATCTTCAAACAAATGACTTGTCACAATAACTTGGTACAATGCTTGACCTTATATGCCCATAATATCTCACTAACTATGTTCACTAATGTAGGAGATACACTATGCAAGACAAGTGCCAATAAAAAGTATGAAAGATCAAGAAAAATTCAGAAGACAGAGTACCTGTCGACAGCCATCAAGCCCCTATCGATACATACCAACAGTCAGCAACACACCTATTCTGGAAAACAAGACCTGTCGACAGCAACAAAGCTCCCTGTCGACAGAAGCACACAGTCAGAAAATTAGTGTTCTGGAAAACATGTGCCTGTCGACAGCACCAAGGCACCTGTCGACAGATGCACACAGTGAAAGCTTTGACAGAACTTCCAGACTTCTGGAACTTGGGACAATGTTGATCCCTGTCGATAGCAGGTGTATGACCTGTCGACAGACGTATAGAAGCTTCATATATGGGAAGTTTGAAAGTTACCAAACTTGATGTTTCCTTGTACCACGTCTCTCCATATGTAAACACTACTATATAAACATCCTTTTGAAGCAAATCACGAACACAAGCAGCCTCCAAGCAAAAACCCTAAAGAGTTCTCACAAGAAGTGTTGCTCTGCTGCTCTGCTTCAACCTGCCGCCCAAAACCAAGAAGAGAAGTCTCTCCAGAGGAAGGTGAAGTCTGAACGTCGTGGATTCAAGTGTCTCCATCAAGTTGTGACCTTCAAGACGAAGCTTGAAGCCCAGTCAGGCGTTCACAAGAAGAGTTTACAACTGGATTTGTTCTTCAACTCTTAAACTCTTCTCTGTTTCTATTTCTCCATATCCGTGTGTGTGTGTTGTGTTTCAGGCAGCCCTTGTGCTTGATACACGTGTGTGGGTGTTGTTCTGATCGTGGTTTCACATCAAATAACACGTGTGTATGAGTTGTAGTTTGTGAACTAGCTCATAAGTAGATTGCTCTGCGTTTGTGTGTGGCCCGTGGATGTAGGATACACAAGTTGTGTACTCCGAACCACGTAAATCGTCGTGTCTTGTGGTTTGCACGAATTTACGCTAGATGTTTGATAGGCACGGCATCTCCACGCATGTTTGATAATCTGTTATTCATCTGTTATCAAGTCACACATGTCCACACATAGTTTAAAGTTCAACATTGTTTTGATAATCTGTGTTTCGAAGAAAAGAAGGTGATAAACATTTTTAATCGACAGTAATCTATTCAACCCCCCTTCTAGATTACCATACAGGGAATTCCGCAACCCTTCAGAGAGGAAAACCTAGGGCACGTTTATGAGAAAACTTGAGTTTTGCAAGGCTTGATCTGGCGTGTGTGGACTTCTTCCGGCGATCTACATCGACTGGGAGGTACTCCAAGCGTTGAGGAAGATTCCCCGAATCTGAAGATCGATCTACATCAACAAAAAGACCGGATCTAGGAGGAGTTTTCTGCATCTCCTTTGCTTGACCGAGGAGGGCTTCTTCGACCAAATAATCCCATTAGAGAATTATTTCTAGGCAAGTAGCTTAAGGTTTCACTCCGTGGACTGATCCTTTAGGGTTTTAATATTTTTACAGATTTTTGTTTCATACCTGGACCCCCCAAAATCTCCTATTTTCTGTGTTCAGTTTGCACTGTGTGTAGACAGGAGGTTGACGACCACTTTGTTGCCACCAAGATCTTGGCTAAACGGTAGTCGATCGTGCCGTTAACCACTGTTGGCGTCCAACCCGTGGATGCCAAGTTTCTCTGATTTACTAGAACAATGTTTGACTTCATGTGATGTGATTTTTTGGATAAAAGTGCATACATGCATGTGATTAGAAAATGGTGACCTGTCTAATATGTTCATTAGATCACACCATGAGATCCTGAAAATTTTATGATCATATTCGTTATTTATAGAAATTTTATTATGAGTAAACAAGCATGATATGATGGATTTAAATGAAGAATAATTATGTGGGATGAATATTATTGTCTCAGAAATTTTCCATGGAACGAAGACCACTGTGTGCATGTCTTAGGACTATTAGAACAGATAATTCACTGTCTATCATGTTTAATTGAAATACCTTGTTAAATTACATGTAATCTCTGTTAAATATTAAAAACAGTTCTACTGCTTCAAAAATTATGAAAACTTACTGATGTGTTTTGTGACACCTATGTACCTTGTGGTTAAATTTTGAGCATGTTTTGATCATTGTAAAAAGAATTACGAATTTCTGAAGCTTTCTGTACCATGAATTGATATTAAGTCTCAACCATGTGTAAAAATGTGATTAGCATCATGATTAGGTTCTGTCAATTACTGTTATGGTTAATCTGAGAAACTGAGGTTGATAAGCAATTGTTCCATGATATATATATATGTACATATGCATGTGAAGTGAGAGAACATGTGGCATGTGTGTGTAAAATGTGTAAATGTGACCAGATAAATAAATTATGACAATGAGACACTGCCACCATAGATTGCGTGGAGCTGTACTGTAGTAGTGCCCCTACAGCAAAAGCTCAATGTGTTACGTGATACCCAGGGCAACGGGTCGTGTGAAATCCTTGAGGTGGACAAGTTCCACTGGTAATGGTGGGGAGGGCTTCCCCCGGTTCTATGCAGTAACCAAGACTTGGTCACTTTTCCTGGTGATTAAGTACGTGTATGTGTTATGTGATCTCTCTAGTGGTGGTTTGGGCTGTGTCTTGGAAATGTGTAAAAGTGGACATATGTATAATGTGTAAAGTGATATGTGAACGTGGCACGTGGTAAGTGCAAGTGATGTGACATGTGATACGTGAATGTGCAAAGTGAAACTATGTGAAATCATGTGTTAATCAAAGTGAATGATAATGTGAAAGTAAGTGCAAGTGAAAGCAAAGGTAAAAATGCATGTGAATATGTCATGAAAAGGTAAATGCATGTGGTAATATGATCCATATTAAATGATAATTGTGATATCATGTTTAGTACCATGTATAGGTGTATGTTATTATATCCATGAGTTAGTAATTACTTGATGAGCATGTGTTTAGTATCATGTTGTAAATTTGAATATAAGCCATGTGTTAGTGTTATGTGAAAGTAAGATATGAAAGCATGTGATTATATGAATGCTCTTATGATAGTGAATCCATGTTATAAATGACCATGTTTAAAATTTTGTTATACATGAGTTAGCAAAAGCTTGTTTAAAAGATTCCATGTTTAATTAACTATGTTATAGAATGAGCATGTGTTAGTTTAATTGTAAATTGCTAATAGTAATGATGATGTGATAGTTAATGTTAAATTATTGGAAAGCATGTATGGTAAGTACATGATTTGAAGTTTTAAGTTGCTTGTTGAGTCTATTGTGTAGACTCACCCTTGCTAAACATTTTCGAAGATTTAGAATCCGAGGAGTTAGCAAGATCCGACGAGGAGTGTGAAGAGTAAATTGAAGACTTGTAGTTTATTTCCTAGTATGTAATGCATTTGTAATTTTGAACTTTGGTTATTTGTACTTGGAAGCTGGCTATAAGATTAGTGGATGGTATGTGATATCATTTCTTTTCTTGGACTATATAGACTGTGCAATGTGGATTATAAAGTTGATGGAATAAGAAATATTTAATTTCTGCAGCATTATTTCTTTCTATTTGTGTATATCTTAGCCCATGTGAATAACGTTGGGGTTTTCTCCCCTGTAGTGACTTGCTCTCATCCGATGTGGGTTGGTATAACCGTATCGGGTGGAAGTGGGGCATTACAGAGATGGTATCAGAGCCTACGGGGTTGAGATTATACATGGATAGCCATCAACTTGATTCACATCTCAAAGTCTTTGTAGTGGATAGCCAGATCCATGGAATAATTAAGATAGGACTATAAAAGTGATAAGAAGAGTGCATGGTAATATACTAGGTGTAGTAATAAATGGAGCTTGACTTGGTATTTCTTTTGTAGGCTATGGCTGGAAGGACTCGTCATTTGAGTGTGCATATTCAAGATGAAGAGCCAAGGAGGACTGCAATGGAGCAGCAGAGAGTACCAGAAGCTCAAGGACCACCTGCGCCACCCTCGCCACCGTTGGTCGACTACGGCACATTCATGCAAGGACTCGTACAAGTGATGCAGACTCAGGCGCAGACACAAGCAGCTCTTCAGGCGCAGCTTCAGGCTCAGGTATGTTCCTTGGGGAGAGTTCGTAAGGTTGTTCGAGGCCAAGTATGTTCCCGAGCACATCCAGGACAAGATGGAGCAGGAGTTCTTGGCGTTGACTCAAGGTTCTATGACAGTCCTAGAGTATGAGGCAAAATTCACAAAGTTGTCGAGGTTCACACCGCACATAGTTGCTGATGAGAGGCTTAAGGTAAAGAAGTTCGTGATGGGGCTCAAACCATCATTGAGAGCTAGGCTTGTAGCGTTCGACCATAGGACTATGGATGTGGCTCTTAGCGCGGCATGCAGGCAGGAGAGTGAGATGGAATTGTACCTAGAGGAGAAGAAGGCTCAGATGAAGAGGTTGCCAGCACCGTTCCAGCGACAGGACAAGAAGATGAAGAGGCTTGTGGAAGATCAACAATCAGCTATAGTACCAAAAAAGTCAGCACCCCCGTCAGTAGTTTCTACAGGTAGCGAGAAGCCCGAGTGTGTACATTGCGGAAAGCATCATGGCGGAGACTTATGTTAGACAAAGGAAGGAAGATGTCTCAAGTGCGGCAGCTCAGATCATCGGATTAAAGAGTGTCTGAAGCTGAAGACATTTGTTCCACGAGATGATCCAGCAACAGCAACAAAGAAGAAAACAACAAGAACTCAAACATTGGCCAGGGTTTTCGCATTAGTCAGAGACGACACCGATGATCTCACCACAAGTACTTGATTTGATCTTCGAGCACGAAGATCCCTTTTAAGTGGGAGAGGGTGTAAGGCCTTCGAATTTTTTCCTCATATGTTTATTAAATTTTGTGCATATTATATATTTATTTTACTTGTGTGCATATATATATGTATATGTTTATTTCTGTGCATATAATGTGTTTATTTAAATGTTCATATAGTATGTGATTATTGTTGTATATATTGTATGTTTATATGTTGTGTTGTGCATGTAGATTATTGATATTATGAGTTTCTTCCGAAATTCTTCTTAACGTCAAGATCTCTTGATGTTAAGAGTGAGTCAACGACAATAAGTGTAACATTAACATCATGTTGACGGAAACCAGTATGGCATTGATTTCATATTGGCGTCCAGATCGAAGGACGTCGACTTGCTGTAAATGGCAGTAATATGGACGTTTATTTCTCTGGATACGTTTATGATTCTAGATCTAAAACGGATCATTTTCCTCGGGTTCTTGATTAGGAAACCCAATCCCAACGGTAGGCAACCCTAATGCTATGCTTACCCCAACCCTTAAAACTATAAAACCTAGTGTTCTCGCCCAGATTTAGTCCTTTGGTTGAGAGGAAAACCTAGGGCTCATTTGTGAGAAAACCTGAGTTTTGCAAGGCTTGATCTGGCGTGTGTGGACTTCTTCCGGCGATCTACATCGACTGGGAGGTACTCCAAGCATTGAGGAAGATTCCCCGACTCCGGAGATCAATCTACATCAACAAAAGGACCGGTTATGGGAGGGGTTTTCTGCATCTCCTTGGCTTGGCCGAGGAGGGCTTCTTTGACCAAATAATCCCATTACAGAATTATTTCCAGGCAAGTAGCTTTAGGTTTCACTCCATGGACTGATCCATTAGGGTTTTAATATTTTTATAGATTTTTGTTTCATACTTGGACCCCCCAAAATATCCTATTTTCTGTGTTCGGTTTGCACTGTGTGCAGACAGGAGGTTGACGGCCATGAGTTAGTAATTACTTGATGAGCATGTGTTTAGTATCATGTTATAAATTTGAATATAAGCCATGTGTTAGTGTTATGTGGAAGTAAGATATGAAAGCATGTGATTATATGAATGCTCTTATGATAGTGAATCCATGTTATAAATGACCATGTTTAAAATTTTGTTATACATGAGTTAGCATAAGCTTGTTTAATAGATTCCATGTTTAATTATCTATGTTATAGCATGAGCATGTGTTAGTTTAATTGTAAATTGCTAATAGTAATGATGATGTGATAGTTAATGTTAAATTATTGGAAAGCATGTGTGGTAAGTACATGGTTTGATGTTTTAAGTTGCTTGCTGAGTCTATTGTGTAGACTCACCCATGCTAAACTTTTCAGGAGATTTAGAAGCCAAGGAGTTAGAAAGATCCGATGAGGAGTGTGAAGAGTAAATTGAAGACTTCTAGTTTATTTCCTAGTATGTAATGCATTTGTAATTTTGAACTTTGGTTATTTGTACTTGGAAGCTGGCTATATGATTAGTGGATGGTATGTGATATCATTTATTTTCTTGGACCATATAGACTATGTAATGTGGATTATAAAGTTGATGGAATAAGAATTATTTAATTTCCATTGTAATATTCCTTTCTATTTTTGTATATCTCAGCCCATGTGAATATCGTTGGGGTTTTCTCCCCTGTAGCGACTTGCTCTCATCCGATGTGGGTTGGTCTAACCGTACCGGGTGGAAGTGGGGCGTTACATTGCAGTCCCCCTTAAGGATGCTTACACAACCAGCCCCTGCTGGTCTTCTTCTCTTTCCCGGGCAAGAAGGCAACCCACTGTTTCACCACAGCCAGGTGCTTCTTTTACGAGCTCAGAAGCAACTCACTGGTACACACCCTAGCAGGTCTTCCCTTCTAACCAAGAGGAACACTGTGTACAGTCCCACAACCAGACACACCACCCAGCAACGCTAGTCTTCTCTTCTCTTCCCAACAGAAGAGGAATACTTCTGAACACAGAAGCGAGGACCTAAAGCCCCTAGATCAAGCTCAAGATAATCAGTGAGATGCTTGATCTGAAACTGAGCCTAAGAAGGAAAGAGTTTACAATGACCGACTCTCCTTAGGCTAACCCTTAGCTCTCTCTCTCAATTACATAGAGACACATAGAGAGAGAATGAGGAAGGAACAGAGAAGATTGCTTGAAAGCTACAACTTGAATGGGTTCGAGCTCTTCCTCTCTACTTGCTTGAGTGTGTATGGAGTTTGAGCTTCTCACTGGATGTACACTCCTTGAATGATTTTCAGGTTTTGCTCACTTCTACTCTTTTTGTTCTTTCTTCTTCTTCTCCCTTTATATGGTGCAGCTTAGAATTGATCCTTTAACTGATAGCCATTGAAGCTGTCTGAACTGTTGCACTTCTTCTTCTTTGAGTCTAACGGCTTCCTTCTTCTATCAACTGGCTACTTGGAGTGGAGGAGGATGTTCTAGATGGTTGCACTTCCAAGGTTGCCAGCAGTAGGTCCAAGATGTTGACTCTGTGTAGAGGTGGACCTACAGACATTAAATGCAAGACAGGTGTTAGACTCGTGAAGTCCATTGTCAGATGTCTCATACTTCTTTTTGCGTTCTGTCTGTATGTGCTGCAGATAGTCAGAAATGGAATGGTGGTGCTTTTCTTATGTTGCAAGAGGAGAGAGATCCTATCAGACAAGCAAAAAGATCTTCAGTGAGAGAAATGGTAAGTTAATCATATAAAATACATTTGAACTTTCATTGGGCGCCAAAGACACTTTGAAACATTTGAGATATAAAGGAAATTGATGTTTAAATATAATAGAGTCCATGTGAAAGACAATCGATGTTCCAATGTAATCGTTGATTTAGTGTAATCCATATATGAAGTCGATGTTTGAACATAATCAATGTTCAAGTAAAACGTAATCGATGTTTCAATGGAGTCGATGCTCTAGAGAAGTCAATGTAGAACCAAAATCGATGTTCTAGACATGAAGTCGATGTAGAATCCAAAATCGATGTTCTAGATATGAAGTTGATACTTAAGTGAAATCGATGTTCTACCGAAATCGATGTTTAAGTGAAATCGTTGTTTCCATATGAAATCGATGTTTAAGTAAATCGTTGTTTCCATAAGAAATCGATGTTTAAGTGAAATCGTTGTTTCCACATGAAATCGATGTTTTAATGAAATCGATGTTCAATAGAGTCGATGTTTAAGTGAAATCGATGTTGAACAAAATTGTTGTTGAACAGAATGAAAATGATGTTTACATGGAGTCAATGTTTAAGTGAAGTCGGTGTTCAACAAAGTTGATGTATTTGTATGTAAATCGTTGTGGCACTTAGTCAGTAATCGATGCGTATTGAACAACCATCGATTTGGCTTTTCAGTGCAAATCAAGAAGCGATAGTGCCATACATTTATATTTATTAGGAAAACATGATATTAAATATATTTATAATATTTAATTAATCAAGAGTTTTGTTATCACCAAAATATATAGGTAAAATATAAGAGTGGTTCAACAATCTCTCCATTTTTGGTGATGACAAAACTTATGAGAATTTTCTGACAAAGATTATTCAAAAGCATGGAATAAACAGAAAATTCTAAGTTTTAAACTTACTCTCCCCCTTTTTGTTAATAACCAAAAAGGGAAGGATCTTACCATGTGCATATTCTCCCCTTAAAGAATATTCTTACCAAGTTGAAGGAGAGGGGTTCAACAAAATGTTTACTATTGACATTGATTACTGCTCCCCCTTAGTGTTAGCTCCCCCTGAATGTGAGTCTCCCCCTGAATATGAGACTCGTGAGTCTTCTCGAGGATTCCCTGCACAATGATATAAAGGAGATAGAAATACTTGCAAAGACGTTAGTAGCATTTTAGTTAAAAACATAACAACAAAAAATAAATGAAATAAAAAAATAAGAATGACTACTTCCTCATCAGATAGGAAAGAAGTGAAGAGTAGGTAGTCACTAATTGGATGCTTTTGAGCATCCGCTAACCATACCCATTTGAATACCTTTTTGTTGTTTTGTTCATCAGGAGCAAACTGACATTCTCTTCATCATTTTCTGTGCTTGAGCTGTCTGAGGAGTTATCCTATGTAGCCGTGAAGTTTTTCCTTTTGTGTTTCCTGTATTTCTCCTCCTTTCTTTTCTTCTTTTTCTCCTTGCTCTTGGCTAATATTTTTTAGATGATTTCTTCTATCTCACTATCACTATCAATATCACTGCTCTCACAAGTAGTGTCTTCATTCGCAGTGCTCTCCTCAGCCTTGAGTGGATTATTTTATTTTTTGAATATAGTCGAAAAGGAGATGGTAGGGGCATCCTCACAGTGTGAGAGGGTCACTACCTTCACCAGGCGGCTAGGGGTGTGTTTTTATATATTAGATGATAGTGAAGGGGGGGTACAAAGTGGACTAGGGCTTGATAGCAGGGCTCCCTACCTTATCAAGGCGGTAGGGGCCCTTTACAAAAGTTGGGAGATCAGCCCAAGAGTTCCACGTGAGAAGATGAGGACAGGAGGGTGCATGACCAGCAAGGCAGTCCGCCACCTTGTTTGCTTCCCGAGGTGCATATGTAATTTCGGCCTTTAGGTTCTGGGTCTTGGCCACATCTTGCAAAATGCAAGCAAGTTCCCATGGGCAAGGGAGCTGCCCAGTAACAATGTGTAGTAGGTTGAGGGAATCAGACTCCACCAGCACCTCAGAGACACCCCTATTGCAGCAAATTAAGAGGCCATCCATGAGTGCCAGAGCTTCTGCATCGAGACTGGAGTTGAGCCCATGGTAGGCCTTGGCGAAGGCGCAGCACATGTTACCCTTGTGGTCGCGGAGGATGCCCCCTCCTCCAGCTTCACCCGACGTCTTCTTGAAGGCTTTGTGAACGTTCAGCTTTAGTCTCCCTTTCGGTGGAGTGAGCCATCTAACAACGGTGGGGATTTTTGTTTTCAGATTCTGCTCCCCATTGCTGATTTGACGAAGTGCAGTTAACCAAGGCTGCGGCATCTTCTGAAATTTAAAGGATGTACTGACGGCGCGGATGGAAAACATGGTTCTGTTGAGTGCATTATTTGGCCTTCTTCTGAAAGAACTTTCTTCTAATCTCTCCTTGTTGATCTCATGAGCCATGAGAGATCCAATGAGCTTTTCCAATGTCATGGTGGAGAGGTTATTAGCTTTTTGTATAGCAGTGACCTTTGGAGTCCACTGCTTTGGGAGAGATCTTAGGATCTTCCTGGCCATATCTCCCTGGCTGTATTTCTTTCCCAAACCTGCAAGTCTATTGATGATTTCAGTGAAGTCATTGTACATATGATATGAACTCACCTTACTCCATTTGGAACTTCTCATATTTTGTTACCAAGATATCAATCCTAGTTTCTTTGACTTTGTCAGTTCTTTCATATGTGAGCTTCAGTGTTTCCCACATATCCTTGGCCGTTTTGCACGTAGAAATTCTGTTGAACTCATGATTTGTTAGTGCACAACACTTGAAGCATTTGGCCTTGCTATTCAGAGATATTTTCTGTTTGTCTTCATCTCTCCATTCTTCCTTTGGTTTGGATATTTGGAGATCACCGTCTTCTATCATGCTCCAAATTTGATTCTTGTATCCTTAAAGGAAGAACTCCATCCTAGTCTTTCAGTATAGATAATCTTCTCCATCAAATAGTGGAGGTCGGAATATGGATTGATCTTCTGCAAATCCTTGAGATGCCATGGATCTTTGCTCTAAGATTGTTGGATCTTCTTGAAGTTCAGAGACCAGTGCTCTGATACCACTTGTTGGCCCACTGGGTATGGTGGCAGTAAGCTATCTAGAGGAGGGGGGGGGGGGGGGGTGAATAGATTCGCTGCAGAAATAGAAACTTAAACACAGAAGTCACCACTTCAAAACTTCGGTTAGTGAATGTAGTTATGCGAGGAGATAAAGAGTAACAGTGCGGAAGCAAATAAACAATCACACAAATGGACACAAGAATTTATCCCGGTTCGACCCTTCCCACATGGAAGTCCTACGTCCAGTCCCCAAGCAAACTCTTAGGATTTCACTAACTAAGGGTACAGTCCCCCTTAAGGATGCTTACACAACCAATCCCTACTGGTCTTCTTCTCTTTCCCGGGCAAGAAGGCAGCCCATTGTTTCACCTCATCCAGGTGCTTCTATTACGAGCTTAGAAGCAACTCACTGGTACACACCTCAGCATGTCTTCCCTTCTAACCAAGGGGAACACTGTGTATAGTCCCACAACCAAACACACCACCTAGCAACACTGGTCTTCTCTTCTCAACTGAAGACGAATACTTCTGAACACAAAAGCAAGGACCTGAAGCCCCTAGATCAAGCTCAAGATAATCAGTGAGATGCTTGATCTGAGACTGAGCCTAAGAAGGAAAGAGTTTACAATGACCGACTCTCCTTAGGCTAACCCTCAGCTCTCTCTCTCAATTACACAGGGACGCAAAGAGAGAGAATGAGGAAGGAAGAGAACAGATTGCTTGAAGGCTGCAACTTGAATGGGCTCGAGCTCTTCCTCACTACTTGCTTGAGTGTGTATGGAGTTTGAGCTTCTCACTAGATGTACACTCCTTGAATGATTTTCAGGTTTTGCTCACTTCTACTCTTTCTATTCTTTCTTCTTTTTATCCCTTTATATAGAGCATCGTAGAACAGATCCTTTAACTAATAGTCGTTGAAGCTTTCTTAATAGTTGCTCTTCTTCTTCTTCTTTGAGTCTAATGGCTTCTTTTTTCTATCAACTAGCTACTTGGAGTGGAGGAGGATGTTCCAGCTGGTTGCCAGCAGTAGGTCCAAGATGTTCTCTATGTAGAGGTGGGCCTGCAAACATTAAATGCAAGATAGATGTTAGACTCGTGAAGTCCTTTGTAAGATGACTCATACTTCTTTCTGCTTTCTGTCTGTATGTCCTGCAGATAGTCAGAAATGGAATGGAGATGCTTTTATTATGTTGCAGGAGGAGAGAGATCCTATCAGACAAGAAAAAGGATATTCAGTCAGAGAAATGATAAGTTAATCATATGAAATACATTTGAACATTCATTGGGCACCAAAGACACTTTGAAGGATTGAGATATAAAGGAAATCGATGTTTAAGTATAATAGAGTCGGTGTGAAAGACAATTGATGTTCCAATGTAATCGTTGTTTTAGTGTAATCCATATATGAAGTCGATGTTTGAACATAATCGATGTTCAAGTAAAATGTAATCGATGTTTTAATGGAGTCGATGTTCTAGAGAAGTCGATCTAGAACCGAAATCGATGTTCTAGACATGAAGTCGATGTAGAATCCGAAATCGATGTTCTAGATATGAAGTCGATACTTAAGTGAAATCGATGTTCTCTATGAAATCGATGTTCTATCGAAATCGATGTTGAAGTGAAATCGTTGTTTCCATATGAAATCGATGTTTAAGTGAAATCGTTGTTTCCATATGAAATCGATGTTTTAATGAAATCGATGTTTAACAGAGTCTATGTTTAAGTGAAATCGATATTGAACAAAATCGTTGTTGAACAAAATGAAATCGATGTTTACATGGAGTCGATGTTTAAGTGAAGTCGGTGTTCAACATAAGTCGATGTATTTGTATGGAAATAGTTATGGCACTTAGTCAGTAATCGATGTGTATTGAACAACCATCGATTTGGCTTTTCAGTTCAAATCAAGAAGCGATAGTGCCATACATGTATATTTATTAGGAAACCATGATATTAAATATATTTATAATATTTAATTAATCAGGAGTTTTGTTATTACCAAAATATATAGGTAAAATATAAGAGTGGTTCAACAGTGTAAGGATACCATCCTTCCTTTTAACCCACCACATGGTACAGTCTCAACAACACCTGCAAGCAGGTCCACACTTGAACCTACGCACGACTTGGCCAACCCAACCTCCTACGCAACCTCATTCCTAGGTCTCCCCAGGGTGAGACCCTGGCACGTGTACTTGCCTCGCAGCATGCCGCCCAACAGTCTTCAACGCTTTAATCAAGGTTTTGTTGATGTTTTCACAAAACCATTAGCCTGAGAGTGTACCATCGAGGTAAAATGGTTTCAAATTTTTAAGCTGATGCATCTCTCCTTGAAGTACGAGGACTCAAATTGCCTACCATTTTCGGTCACTATAACTCGAAAAATGCCAAACTGCCATATAATGTATTTCTAGACAAACTTTCATGTGACCTTGTCTGTGATATTGGTTGTAGGCACTGCTTCAATCCACTTAGTAAAGTAGTAAACTGCGACAATTATGAACTTCTTCTGTCCTTGTGCTATAGGGAAGGATCTCAAAATATCGATCCTCTACTGAGAGAAAGGATATGGCTCATGTAAGATTAGTAGCAGGTTTATGGATAAGGTTATCATACCTCTGACAATAGTCACATTTGCAGATGGAATCTAAGCAATCCCAATGGAGTGATGGCCACTAATATCTCAATCATAAAAGGATCTAAGCTACTAATCTTCCACCTTGGTTGCCTCTGCAATATCCTTCATAGACTTGTTCTTGATGTTCTTTGGATGCATCCAAATTTGATGAAATATGGAATAAGCATCTAGGAAACTTAGGGTCGCTTTGTTAAGATCGTTGATCGATGTTGGGTAAGGGATAGCAATCCTTTAGGGTCGCTTTGTTAAGAGCGTTGACGTCCACACACATTTACCATTTATTACTAGGGTTGAGTACTAGCACAACTTTGGTGAGCCATGTGGGTTACTGGATTACTATGAAGAGGCTCATATACAGACCATTCTCAACTTGTTCTTTTATGATGACCTATTCTCGATGGCATGCTTCCTCTTTCACTGCTGAACTGGCTTGATATCGGGGTCCAAGTTAAGTTGGTGAGTCACTTTACGAAGGCAAAAGCAAATCATCCACTCTCGGTGTCATGAGAGGAATATGCCATGTGTTCTTACTCAGGTAAATCGCTGGCCAGGGTCAATTAGTGTAACACCCCATATAAGAATATGTTAAATAGACTAAATCAGCAAACTACCAACAACTCGGACTAGTCATTTTCAGAACTCGAGCAGGAAAAGAACTCTGAAGTTAAGTGTGCTTAGTTGGGAGTAGTCCTAAGATGGGTGACCTTCCTGGGAAGTCTACCAACTAGCACGGTTGTTGGGCCAGTTTGCTGGTTGGGTCGTCACAAATGGTATCAAGCCTTGCCAGTTGGATGTGCAGGAACTAAGTGCCACACATGGCAAAGTGCTATACTATGGGAGCCACCTCTTAACGCCATAATGGTGCAAAGTGCTACATAGTGGGGCCTACCTCTAGAATCCTCCCTACCTGGGGTTTGATTGTGTGCTATATATGAGCAGCGACGAGGACCTCTCTTATTTAAGAGGGGTAGATTATAACACCCCATATAAGAATATGTTAAATGCACTAAATCAAGATACTATCAACAACTCAGACTAGCCATTTTTAGAGCTCGAGCAGGAAAAGAACTTTGAAGTTAAGCGTGCTCAGTTAGGAGTAGTCCCAGGATGGGTGACCTTCATGGGAAGTCTACCAACTATCACGATTGTTGGGCTAGTTTCCTGGTTGGCTCATCACAATTAGATTGAGAAAGAAAGAGTTCTCTGGGAGAATATGATAAGAGTGATAATCGAATATATTTTATACATACCTAACAATACTATTGATTCTAAGAATTGATCCAATTAGATTAATGTGATACTTTGGACTTCCGATCAACATCATGAAAATGTGTTTTTTTGTATTTTTATATATTTTTTTTATTTTTGTTTGAATTTTTGTGTAACATCCTTTTGTTTTTTAGGGACGGATAGGTCGACCTAAGTTGAACATGCGTCGACATAGCAGCCACAGGTTTTAACTTATGGTTAACCTATGTCGACCTGATTGGTCTCTTCTTTCGAAACACATTGTTTATATTTTGATTGCTGATTGTTTCAGATGTTTTAGATGAATTCTTTGACTAGTTTTATTTTAGGTAGGAATTTTTGACTATTTTTCTTTCTTTTCAATTTTTTTTTTCATTGTCCCTTCTATGGTAAAACCCAAACTATGCCTTTTAGCATTTATTTTCAATCCTAACAAGGCATCAAGATTTTATTTGCCATTTGTGAAATTTTTTAACACTTGAATTTTTTCAGTCAGTAATTTATTAAGTTTTTGAATTTCATCAATTGCTTGTTATATTTCTTTTTGTTCCATTTCCATTTTCTCGGTGAACTTTACCAACTCGTTGTTAGCCTTTCAAGATGTAATCTGCAACTTATTCAATTCATTTAAAAGTTCTTCCTTTTCATCATTGAGTTCAGAAATTTCTTTTTCATGTTCAGATATTCTTCTAGTTAGAGAAGTATTATGCATGACATTATCAATTTTATTCTTCAGATATTTATTTTCTTTTATTATTTCAAAGTATTTTTCAACCAAGGTAACATATACATCTTGCCAATCATCAATAGTGTATTGCTCAAAAGAAGAGCTTACCTTGTTATCATTGTTGTTGGCCATAAAGCACATTTGCTCATCTTCAGAACTTGAGGAGGTATCTCCTTTTTCTTCACCTAGCGTTCATCTGACGATGTTGTCAACATTGCCTTTGGCTTCCTCTTCCTTATATCCATTTTGCATTTCTTGTGCATTTCCCTCTTGAGTTTAGGACACTAACCTTTCATATGTCCTGGCTTATTGTGCATGTAGCAAATAACAACCTCATCAGTTTTTCATTTTTTCCAAAGTTATTATTTGAAGAAGAAGAATTCTTTTTGCTAGAAAAATATTTATTCTTTCCATTGAATTTTCCTCTTCTTAATTTTAAGAATTTTCTTAAATGTTTGGTCATGGGGGAAATCTCATCCTCATTAGATTTAGACTCTTCAGAATCAGATTTCTCTTGGATTTTCTCTTTGTGACTTGATGAAGCCTTAAGTGTTACTGGTTTAGCTTTAAGCATGTGTTCTTCAGTCCTTTTTAGGTTTATTTCATATGTCATTTAAAATCCAATAAGTTCATCCAAAGACATTTTGGATAAATCCTTTTTGAGTCTTCAATCACAGTAGCTTTGTATGCCAATTTGATGATAAAGAGTGCAAAATTTTTCTTACCAAGTCAGCATCAGTGTACTCCTTACCTAGTGTCTTCAGTCCATTGACAATTATCATAAACCTAGAAAATATTTCAGAAATTGATTCTTCAATTTTCATCAAAAATAGTTCATATTCAGGAACAAGTATATTTGCTTTGGTTTCCCTAACTTGAGATGTTCCTTCATACATTAATTCAAGTTTATCCCACATTTCCTTAGCGGATTTGCACATGAATATTGTTGAATACTCCTTAGGGTGAATAGCACACTGAAGCATATTCATGGCACTATAGTTAAGAGCCACTCTTCTAATTTCCTCTCTAGTCCAATTCTCTTCATTCTCATTGTTTTCATAAGGACAATTTTCAACTATTTTGCTGATTTCATAATTTTGAGTTCTTAGAAAAACTTGCATGTGGTATTTCTAATATGTGTAATCAGATCCATCAAAATAGGGTGGTCTATTGATAGAGTGATCCTCAACTACAAAACCTCAAGAGTCCATGGATCAGGTTAAGAAACAATGAATGAGCAAACATACAGTTCAATCTAAAAGATCAAACAAATCAAGTGACATTTCAGTAATCAAGTAATCAAATCAGATCAGAATCAGAGATTGACCTGCTCTGATACCAATTGTAGTATGCAAGGTGAATAGATCTAGAAGAGGGGGGGGTGTTGAATAGATCTATTACCAATCACAGTAGAAACTTAAGCATTTTAGAATATTACTACAGATTATAAATCAATTCAATGAAAACCACACTGATCTGATATGCTAATGTGATTAAAGTGTAGACTAGTGTGTGAGAAAATTGACAAGTAGCGTGTATGTGAAATCCCTATGCATGCATCTAGCATAGAAAGCAGATAAAACCACTGCACAAGAGATTTTTAGGTAGTTTGAAAATCACACTAGTGATTCCTACATCCACCCCTTACACAGTGAGGCACACACTAGTCAAAGAAAAGAGTACGACATACACTAGCACGACCGCTGCAACACACTTGAGCACGACGACTCAAACACACTTGAACATGACGGCACAAACAAACTTGAGCACAACGACTCAACAACACTTGAGCACAATGGCTCAAACACACTTGAGCATGACGACTCGAACACACTTAAGCATGACGGCTCAAACACGCATGCAAGCTAGATTAGGTTCACAAGAGATTAGATCCTCTAGAACTGATCAGATCCACTCAAACATATACACATTGAAATATGCACATAACACTTGTATAGATTTCACAAACACTCAAAAACAAATTGAGATGAATACCCCAATAGAAATAGGGAATAGAAAGGTGAATTGGATGTTCCACGATGAAGATGATCTGTAGGAAGCTTGGATTGAAGGCTCTTGAGAAGATTTGATGAAGATTTTCTTCAATTTGCAATGCTTTGTTTCAGATATGAATATGTGGACTGATGTCGATGTGAATAGCTCCTCCTGAATGTCTCCACATATGCAGAACTTCATGTTTCTGCTCTTGCACTAGCTTCCTCCTTCAATTCTTTCTTGATCTATTATTTTTTCTTTGCTCTGCAGCTTCTGCTTCATCTTCTGCTATTCTGGCATTTTTTTCTAATGTAGCTCTTTCAGCACTCTCTTTTTTTCTTTCTCTATGCTTGGCCTTGCTCCTCTGTGTTGGATGCCTCCTTCAAATGAGACAAGAAGCTTTTTATAACCTCAGTGCACTCCCTTGTGCGTGGGAGACATGTGCACAAAAAACTAGGGCACACATGAAGTTGCCACATGTCCACAGATTCTTTTCCTTTTTGCCACTTGGATGAAAGGGTATTTTGGTAATAAGATATTCTCCCATAATCTCCAAGAACAAGTCACACCCTTTGGAAATCATACCCTTTTCATTTTTGACTTTTCACTCGAGTTGCATCGACACATGTTTGCATGTGTGTCGATGCAACTGACTAAGTATCAGTTCCAACTTACTAGGAGGACACGTGTGTCGACTTGATTAATAGCTTGTGACGACTCCTATGTTTTTCTTTACATATAGTTCAGTGGATAGATAATGTGTGTCGATTTGATTGACAGTTTTCGTCGACACAACTATGACTTTGTTCTTCAAAAGGTTACTGCACAAACTATGTGCGTCAACCTGATTTTCAACTTGCGTCACACAATTGTGACAAAGTTGTGTAAACCTGTATATATGCAGTGTGAACCATCAAAACCTGTCATTATCAACAAAATATGAAATATGAAGTATCAAAAACATGTTGTTTAGTCATCATCAAAATATGTACAATATGTCATCATCAAAATCAAAGTATGAGTGTTTAGACATCATCAACATCAAAGTGTTTAGTCATCATTAAATTCATCTTCAAAATATTGAAGGAACACTCAACACAACATTCTCCCCCTTTATGATGATGACTCTATTTCTCCTCATTCTTTTTCTCCCCCATAAATAAGCTAATTCTTTTTCTTCCCTTTTTGACAACGTCAAAAAGATGGACGTGAAATATAAATGACAAGAATTCTTAGGTTGTTCATTTTTAGTGAATCACTTCCTTTCTCATATTAGGAATCAATGAAGAAGTGGCATGAAAGCAAGGAGTCAAGTTGTCAAAAGGAATTTATAGGAAGTGAGTCAAAGTGATATTAACATATGAGAGAAATTATTGTGTTTTACTATTGTGCAACAAAGTTTAATCACAAAGACACACTTAACACAATGTATAACAAGATGTAATGATCAAAGTGACTTATATGAGTTAGCAAAAGTGTTTAACAGAGGAGGTTACTAGCTTTATCTTTAACACAATGTAGAATAATAAGTCTAAACTCATTATTCATGAACATTATTTAGGTCTTGTGCTTTATGTCCTAACTATTTTGAATTCCTTTCATTTTTACTGAAACAAATACAAGAATAAATTGGTTAAATCTAACCTTACAGTACAAGAGATCACATTTAACAAATGCAAGACTGATTATTCAATGGTTTAACTTTCATTATCTTATGTAGAGATGAAAATTGTGTTTACCACTTTTTGACGAAAGACAAACCACTTGTTTAGGTGAGATTGCCCAATTAATTAGTGGTACAGGAATTTGCATTGCTCTATTTGTATCTTTCAAGATTGTTGATCATTTTTCTTTTCATGCTGTGCAGTAATATAGTTGCACTGACTAGAAAAATCATGGCTATGAATGTAGAGATAGTATTATTATCATATGTTCAAGATGAAGCTTAAACATGCACATGTTAAACATTAAAGCCACTCATGTGCCTACAAGTGCTTTGCAAATCATTTTAAAGACATTCAACATTAAAAATTGCACAATCGTGGTTTTAGATTGAATCTATGAAATTAAATTAGATGCACAATTAATTTAGTTTGCAGTCTTAAATCTCTCATAGAAAAATATCACAAGGAGTAAAAAAATCCTGATATTGGGGTTCAATATAGACAAACAGTGTCATGGGAATTGAGTGAAGAGCTAACAATGACTCCCCCTTTCATGTAACTCCCCATCACAGGGTGAATATGAAGATTATTGATGAGGAAAATTTGAATAAAGTGAAAGTAGAATCATGAAGAATGTTTTATTGAATGACAAGGCTCCCCCTCAACAACTGCATAAATGGCTCTTGATATTTGGTAGAGACATTGTAACAACCCACTTTATACCGGTACGATTATACCAATCCATGTCGATATAAAGTGCGCTGTCACAGTGGGACATCTACCCAACACAACACAGTAGGTAGAGATGTACATAAATAACAACGGAAAGTACAGCTGAAATGAAAGAGATTCTTATTCCATTATCATTACACACATTCCAAATCTATATATGAGCAATGAAAATAAACAGAATCTATAATTAAACAAGTCCATATAACATAATTGTCCACATACTAGTAAAAGAAAGTACAATCTAAGCTCTGCTACTCCTCTTGCTCGGAGTCGCTCCTCACAAAGTCCTCCTTAATCACAGGAACACCTACCTCACTTGTATGTTAAAGCAAGTATGAGTCTTCACGAAAGACTCACCAAGTAACCCATTGGCACATCCTTACACATATCACATTCATGCTATCCAATTTAACAAAAAGAGAAATTTTACCACATGGTTGATGTCATAACGAACAAGTTCAAATGAATACCCTATAACATGCTATCTACACATGGTCTTTAGCTAAAATCATGATATCAATTGCAACTCATTCATAACATGTTTTGACACAACTTGATCATGGAATTAAACACATGTTAACTAACAAATCTAGCATGATGTCTAACACTTCTTACATGCTTTTATAACACATTTTCACACATTTTTCCTACTGTTATGACCTAAATATAAAAAAATCACATGGTTTCACATTATTCCACAATATAACACATTAACACATCACTTTCACATGAACACTTTGCACATTTACACATATTTGACATCTATACACATTATTTGTCATGACTTGTAGTCCAAACCACCATAAAGAAGGACGCACATATCACATAACACATACTCGTCACCTAGGCATTAAAGTGACGAATCTTGGTAACTGTGCAGAACCGGGAGAAGCCCTCTCCACCCAAAGTAGTGGTACTTGTCCACCTCCAAGATTTCATCCTGATGCCCACAAGATATCACATACACATTGAGCCTTCCTATAGGTACTTTTTTACAGTACGGCTCCATAGCCTTCTATGGTAGTAGTGTCAATGTCGGCACATATTTCACTTAAACGCATTATTTCACTTAATCACTTGCTTAACAACAATTTACATGCTTTTAATGATCCATTCACATGCTTATAATGTAAACACATGTCTTTCAGGTTACAGAACTTATCATGGTTCTTTAATAGTAAGAAAATATGCTTAATAGCACCTAAACATGATACTAATCGCAACAATTACCGTTTCCTAATTAATCATGCTTAATATACCCCTTTAATACATTTACAATTACAAATAGTACCTATTGATGTCAAAACAAACCCAAATTTTAACCATAATCTCTACACATGTAACATATCATGTGGTTAATTTTTCAGAATTTTCATAAAAGTATGTATATTTTTAACATTTAATAGATATCACATCCAATTTAATAAGATAATTCAATTAGATATAATAAACAATGAACAATCAGATCTAACAGTCTTAAAACATGTATACAGTAACCCTAGTTTCATGGAAATTTCTTGTAACAATATCATACATCATATCTATTTATTCTGAATTTAGATCTATCAAATCATGCATATCTCCTCATAATAGAAATTCTATAATACACAATTATGTTCAAAATTTTAACAAGAACTCATGGTTTAACCTAATAACATACCTGACCATCCAAAAATTTTAAAACATATGCAAACATCCAGAAATTTCCAAAAAAGCACACCACAGAGACTAAACCCATTGTTTTGTAAAACCAGATGAACTTGACAGCAAGGGGCTTGCCGTCAGAGTGGGTTAACAGCAAAATCGATTGTCGTTAACTCAGGAACATGGCGGCAATAAGGTTGTCGTCAACCTCGTGTCTACAGAAAGTACAGATCGAACACAGAAAAATGATGAATTTGGGGGTCCAGGACACGAATTGAAAATCTGGAAAAATACCTAAACTCTAGGTGATAGGTCTATGGACGAAACCCCTATGTTACTTGCCTCACTAAAAACCTCTGAAGATCGAATTTTGGCAATGAAGCCCTCCTCGGCCAAGCCAAAGAGGTGATGTTCCCTGCCTTGATCTGACTTCCATGCTTGTACAGTTGATCCCCAACGTTAGGAGAGCTCCTCCAACTTTAGTAGAGTCTCCCAAATGCAGAAGATCGCTGGTGAAGCCTCCAAATCTCTGGATCGACCCTCACAAGCTCTCTCTTTCTCTCCCAGAAACCTGGAAAACCTCTCTTCTGAACCAAAGTCCTCTCCTAACTGAGATGTCTAGGTTAAATAGGCAATAGAGTCAATGGAATCCTAGGTCATAAGAGTCCTGACTGTTAGGGATAGGTTTCCTAATCAGACTCCAGAGAAAATGGGATAGTTTCAGATCTAGAATCCCAAACTCAGTCAGAGAAGTAAATGGCCACATAGCTATCATCAACCAAAAATAGGCGTCAATCGATGTTGACGTCTAGATCGTCTTGCCACAAGGTAAATGACACAAGTGTTGCCGTCAACTACCCCTTAATGTCAATGGATGTTGACGTTAAGACGAGATTTCGGTCAGAACAACAAAGCATCGAAAACAAATATAAAATGCACAGAAATCAAGGGCCTTACTCCCTCTCCCCCTAAAAGAAAACTATGTCTCTAAAGTTAGAGCAGAAATACTAACCAAACAGATGGGGATACTGCATCTTCATGGCCTCCTCAAGCTCCCATATAGCCTCTTCCCGTGAGATATTTCTCCACAACACCTTCACGGATGCAATAGCCTTATTCCTGAGGTGCTAAACCTTCCAAACTAGGATAGCTACTGATTGCTCTACATAAGACAAGTCTGGCTGAATCTCTACTGGCTCGTGACTGATGACATGTGACAGATCCCGCACGTATCTCTTGAGCATAGACATGTGGAAGATAGGGTGCACACTAGCTAGCACAGGGGTAAGGCTAGCTTGTACGCCACACTGCCCATCTGCTTGAGAATCTCAAATGGGCCAATGAATCTCAAACTCAACTTACTATGTCTGTCAAACCTGACCATGCCTCGTGTAGGTGAAACCTTGAGAAAAACAACCTCGAACTATAAGTCCTTCCTTCTATTGTCGGCGTAGCTCTTCTACCTATCCTATGCTGCAACCAATCTCTGCCTGATGAGTTGAATCTTATCTAATGTTTCTTGCACCAACTTAGGTCCAACCAACTGCCAATCACCAGTCTCCTCCCAGCATAAAGGAGACCTACAGGGCCAACTGTGCAAAGCCTCGAATGGAGCCATGCCTATACTTGCATGAAAACTGTTGTTGTAGGCAAACTCCACAAGAGGTAGGTGACATTCCCAGTCGCCCTTCCAATCAAGCATGCACACTCTCAACATGTCCTCGAGCATCTAAATCGTCCTCTCGGATTGGCCATCTATCTGAGGGTGAAATGCCGAACTGAGCTTCAACTGAGAAACCAAAACCTCCTAAAGACCCTGCCACAACATCGATGTAAACCGCGGGTCTCTATCAGAGATAATAGACTTCGGCACACCATGCAATCTCACAATGCTGCCAATATACAGCCTTGCCAAGCTCTCCACAGACTATTTCTTCCTCATGGGCAAGAAGTGAGCAATCTTGGAGAAACCGCCTACAACCACCCAAATCGAGTCATTTCCATCACAAAATCCATGGTGATTGCTTCCCATATCCATACATGTATCTCCATCTTCTGCATAAGGCTCGATGGTCTCTGACACTCGGCCTTAACTTGCTGACACACCAAACACCTGGATACAAATTCTGCCACACCCTTCTTCATGCCTGACCACTAGAAGGATCTCTTCAAATCCTAGTAATCCTACTGTGACATGTCTTGCCTGGTTGCCATCTGTTACACCTGTGGCTTCTGCAAGTACTCGCTCACGAACTTCCACTACATCTGTTACAAATACTCGATGCTGAAATCTGATGACACCATCCTCATCTCGAGCAATGCCTGCCTTGCCCACCATCTCCTGAAGTCTAGGATCAGCTCCCTGCTATTAAATCACCTCATCCAACACAGTGGATCGGATAGACGACTATGCCATGAAAGCCTGACATTCGCCTTCCTTGGATGGTATTGAAGCTCAAAGTCATAGTCCTTAAGAAACTCTATCCACCATCTCTGCTATAGGTTTAATTCCTTCTGAGAGAAAAGGTACCTCAAACTCTTGTGGTCTGTGAACACCTCAAACTTGACACCATAATGATCGTGTCTCCAGATCTTCAGTGCATGAACCATAGCCGCTAACTCCAAATCATGGGTCAGATAGTTACATTCATGGTCCTTTAATTGGTGAGAAGCATTGGCAACTACCTTACCATGCTGCATAAAACAAAACCAAGGCCTATCTAGGAAGCATCATAATAGATTGCAAAACCCTCGACACTACTAAGCAAGATCAACACGGATGCAGATGTCAGCCTTGTCTTCAGCATCTGGAAACTATTCTCACAATCCTTAGACCACACATACTTAACCCCTTTCCTGGTCAGCTTTGTCAAAGGTGCAGTGATAGAGTCAAAGCCTTTAATGAATCGTATGTAATAGCCTGCTAACCCAAGAAAATTCTTGATCTCAGATGGTGTCCTCGGAGTCTCCCACTCTAACACCACCTGAACCTTTGCCAGATCAACATCAATTCCAGCACCTAAGATGACAAGCCTAAGGAAGTGAACCTTGCGCATCCAGAAGTCGCACTTACTGAACTTGGCATACAGCTTGTGCTCTCGGAGAACCTCCAGAACAAACCTCAGATGCTCACAGTGTGTAGCCTCGTCAGGGGAATAAACTAACACATCGTCTATGAACACCACAACAAAACTATCCAAATATGGCCTAAGCACCCTATTCATGAGATCAATGAATGCTGCAAGGGCGTTAGTCAGACCAAATAGAAGCATAAGAAACTCTTAGTGTCCATAGCGGGTCCTGAATGCAGTCTTGGACACATCCTCTCCCTTGATCCTCAACTGATGGTAGCCAGATCGCAGATCTATCTTGGAGAACACGAATGCATTCTGCAGCTGATCAAACAAATCATCTATGCACGGAAAGGGGTACTTGTTCTTCACTGTCACCTTATTTAGCTTACTGTAGTAAATGCAAGCCTGAGGGAACCATCTTTCTTCTTCACAAATAGCACAGGTGTGCCCCATGGTGACACACTAGGGCGAATGAACCCCTTATCAAGCAACTCTTGCAATTGCTCCATCAGCTCGACTAACTCCGCAAGTGCCATCCGGTAGTGAGCCTTAGAGATAGGTGAGGTGCCTGGAAGCAACTCTATAGTGAACTCTATCTCCCTTTCTGGTGGCAATCCAGATAAATCATCAGGGAACACATCTGAGAACTCCTACAAAACCTCGATCTCCTCGAGGTTAGGTGACTGATCAGCCTTAGGAACTAAGACCACACTGGAAAGGAAAGCATCACAACCCTTGTTTACCATCTTCATAGCCTTCCTAGCGGAGATCACAAACCTTGCTGCTAGATTCCTTGGTAATGGATGTGAGAACTCATCCTCTCCAGGAATATGAAAAGTAATCTTCTTCCCCCTGCAATCAACAAAGGCATAGTGCTCCTCAAGCCAATCCAGACCAAGTATAGCATCATAGTCCTTCATGTTGAGCATGTAGAAGCACCCAAACAAGCCTCGATCTTCAATGCACACAGGTAAGGATGGGATGCACTTCTTAGTCGCTACCGTACCTACTGGTGTGTGAACATACAAGGGAACCTCTAACTCCTCTTCTTCAACTCTAGACTCTGCCGCTAGCTGCTTAGCAAACTGCTCAAAAATGAATGAGTGCGTAGCACCCGTATGAAACAACACTCAAGCATGCACACTCAAAAATAAGACCGTACCTTCTGTGATTTTCTCAGCCTGCTCTGCATCCTCATGTGCTAGTGCATACACTCAAGCTTGGGCCCGAGGCCTTCCTGGTTTCCCTGTCACTAGTGCCACCGCTACTGGGGCTGTTGCTCCTCTCTGAGCAAACTGCTGAAGTTTGGGGCAATCTCTAATCTATTGCTCAGTGCTGCCACACTTCAGGCACTTCCCTGCTAGCTTCCAACACTCGGATCCGCCATTTGTATTTCCGCAATGAGGACACGCCTTCTTGTCGCTGGGCCTGAAGCTGGTGTTTGGGGTACAGCTGCCTGCTGACTCGGAGCTGCTACTAAATGTTGTGGCTACTTGTACACCGCTGCCTGCTTCCTGTCCTACCTCTAGAAAGGTGGCTCTGACCTCTTCTCCTCTATGTACTGATCCATCTCGCTCTCCTGCCTGCATGCTATGTTGAGAGTCTCGTTCAAAGTCTGATGGTCAAAAGCAACCAGTCTCGACCTGAGTGATGGTTTGAGCCCCATCACAAACTTCTTGGCCTTCATGTGCTCATCTGCAACAATGTGTGGAGCATACTTGGAAAGCTCGACAAATCTGGCCTCGTACTCTAGGACAGTCATGGAGCCCTATATAAGAGATAGAAACTCCTACTCCATCTTTTCCTGAATGTGCTCAGGAATGAACTTGGCCCGAAAGAGTCTAGTGAACTCGGCCTAAGTCATCTCTATAGCACCATCCTTGAACCTCGTACGTAGCACAGAGGACCACCAAACATCAACTCTCTCCTGCAAAATACAACCCATAAGTACCATCCAATCTAAAATCTTAATCTTACACAAGTACGTATACACTAAGTACCTGTAGCATGTAAGTTGCTAGGCTAACTTTGTCCTCTTCCGCACACCTGATGGCCCAGAAGATCTTCTCCACCTCTCTCATCCAGCTCTCTGCTAGAAGGGGCTTACTCTCCCACTTAAAAGGAGGCAGAGCCAACCTCTTAAACCTTTCCATGATGCATGGACCACCATGGCCATGTTCCTGGGGGACTGGAGCTAGAGTCTGAGCCATAGACAACAAGCAACACTTAAGCAATCATAAAACCAACAAAACAGACTACTCCCTATTTAACAACTCTAACCTGTGCCTGTAACTGAGCTTGTAACGCAGCCTAAGTCTATGCCTACGTCACTGTGACAGCTCTGAATATTTATGCCCATTAAGCCTCGATATCCAGATCTGCCTCCAACGATCGGACCGAAGTCTCGCAAGGAACAGCTCGTACTCATGTCCAATACGAATATAAAAGACAACCACAACAGTATAATACACAAGAAAGTACATGTGCTCATATCTACATATAACAATTTACAACTGTCCCACCACATTATTACATGTCCAATTAAAAAGTACAACTACCTGGGGCATACCCCGAGCGAGCACAAGCTCACACAACACTAACTACTACACTACTGCTAGTGGTACAAGTCTGCCACAACGCTGCTGCAAGCCAAACACACGGCAAGCCCTGAAAGGAACTGTAGGGGAGTGAGCCTCAACAAGTCATAGGATCACTAGGGACCACCCAAAAAACCTCTACAACTAAACAGAAGAGACCTCAACCTCAAAGGGTCTCACTGGCCACACAAATAGCCAAACCACATCCTACTTAGTTGAACCATAATTAATCAACAATTAACATAAACACATCAATTAACGTAAACCTCGGAAAGTAAGAGGTAACAACAGGACTAGCGCAACACTACTAGTCTGCCCAACCACTGGGAGTACCTCAACCTCAAGACTCACTGGTAGACCACTGCCCATGCTCCAAGTCTCACAGGCAAACCATTTCCTCGGCTACAAGCCTCACAGGCAAACTACCCACACAAGGTAACCGAACTGGCATCAACATGCCAAGTCCAGCACACATTGGAACCATAATCGGAAATGTACCTTACACAGGTACACAACATGTGTGGAAGGTCACACCTCACAACCTCCACAAAAATATTGGTTCATTGAAACACTTGAATGGTTGGTACACAACGTACCAAAACACAAAGCCAACCCCCAAGGGCTACAGGTACCTACTATTACTAGGTACCAACACTGAAACCTCAAGCGCAAGGGTAATAGGACTACTAACCAGAAGCTAGTCTGCCATACCCCAAAATCACACTACAACGGAAAGCTACCCTAACAAGGGTACATTACAACAAGTGGATGGTCCTACAACATGACCTCCATGGAGCACAGCTCCACCTCAACACCTGAAAATGCTGGTACACAATGTACCACGAGAAACGAATACCCATAAAGGGTATAGGTACCTACCTCCACGAGGTACCACCACAGAACCACAAATACAACTGTGCTACCACCAGGGCATACCACAACCAGTCAAACCACAACGGTGAGTCAACACTCACAAACTTACACCACAGGCAAAGCACGAGTCGGAAGGAACGATGCCACCACATGGGAATGGACTACTAGTTCATGACGCCAGTATCTAATCCGTACAACACAATACAAGAACTACCTCTCAGTCTTGCAGTCAAGGACGAAAGGTCCAACTGCCGCTCCACAACTACAGTAAAGCCAAGAACAGTGGAGACCAACTAACACCACAACCTGCAGACCACACAACTATAGGTCTATGCCTGGCACCTTTAAGGACTCTGGCCCGATTCCCTAAAGTGAGGCACTGGAAACACCAGACTAGCTGGGGACCAGTACATCTACTGGTGTCCGTACCACCAACCACTAGTGCGCTACAAGCGACCGAACACCCACAAACACAAGTCGCTGCCCTCTATTGTCTTTCCCTCAGCTGGACGTACAACTCAAACATAGGAGTGAGGGTGTCCAGGACAGACGACATAGACCTCGACGGTACACACACAGTACCGGGACAAACCCCGAGCACAACGAATACACGTGCTTGGGTCACACAGAACCTGGGGTACCTGACTAGAGAGGTATTTTGGAATAGGCGCTGGACCACCACACTTGGCAATGCACAAACTATGATACTTACACATATTATATTTATTACAAACCACGATACAAATTTAAGGAATAGGATGTCCTGGCCACCCTGTGACCCACAAGCTAACCTACACAGACACATTCACGAACCACGTTAAACTATAGTAACCAGGCCTATCATTGGTCATATCATGACCTCCATTGCCACCACAAACCCAATACACAGCAACCAATAACCGCAGACACCTTATACTAATTAAACCACCCTAAATAACTTATAAAAGACATTAAGGAACTACGGCTAGGTTCACACCGGAACCTCACTGCCAAACCATCACAAACTAATTATAGAAGTTATACCACGATAGAGTCAGAGCCCTGCTCACACTCAAAACTACACAAACACTATGACCATTACATAAACGACACGCTCCTTGAGTGCTACAGGTGCCCATGCACCGCCCATGCACAATCAACCACAATAATTGGATAATTATGCTAACATGCACAACATAAAGCCTCTCAGACCTGTTAACGTGATAGAGTCCTTGGTCGCCATCAGAATGCATCCCTTCGACATGTCGCGTTCAAAAGTCGAATGCGACGGGTCAGGCTGTCGCATTCAGAACGCGACACCGTGGGCCATCGTCTTCACAGGAGGAAACCCTAATCGGGAAACCCTTCTTCGAAACATCCATGCAAACCACCCTAAATGATAATCAAACCTGGTTTTCATGCTTATTTCTTCACCTAAACATGGTATCTACTGTTTATAATGCATTAAACAAACTAAACATGTACCACACACGATCCACACAACAAAACATGGTGGAATCTGCCTACCTCCGTAAAGAACATGATCTCCCAGTGTTTCCCCCGCTCCGCACGACGTCCTCGTGGCGATAACACGCCAAAAGCACTGCCAAGCCGTCGAATCGCCCAGCAAAACCCCGCAACAAGTTCCCCTGGCCTAGTAGAGCACACTGCAGCTCTGTTTGGCCAAACTTTCTTAAAAATGCATAGCGGTTAAGAACGCGACGTATAACTCCGTCGCGACTTGAACGCGACGGGGTAGGGCGTCGCCTTCACAAGGTCGACGTCAGTGTGCTGCCCCAACGTCAACACGCGGCGCGCATGCAGATGACAACCCAAAACAACGGTAATAGGAACGCGACCACCAAGGCTGTCGTGTTCAGAACGTGACGCAGACCCTTATCATGTTCACAGGCAGAAAACTTATGAGTACTTTGGACCCAATCTGCCGGCCCACAAAGCCTCACAACCTGCGAAAACACCTAAAACACAAGCTAATGGGCCACACTGGCCACCAAACCCACTAAACAAGGACCGCGAACATCCGAAAAATGTGCAATGTTACATTATTATCACCTAAAAAGGAATGTCATCCTCGACATTCAAAACAAACCACAGTAAGTCAGATTATCACCTAAAAAGAAACAAAACCATACACAAAACCATTAGGATACACTTTCTCTGCACCTTCTTCTCAAACCATCCATGCTGACTGATTCCTCTGTTCATTTTAATGCTTGTTCAGCTTTCCCTTTTCTTTAATCCATTTCATAACTGCACTGCCCGACTATTACATTCTGCTCTTTCTTTACCTTTCAGCTATAAGTAATTCTACCTTGCTGTTGGCGCTTTATCTCTTTGGACTCAACCTGCTTCCATAATTTTCCGGTTGTGTTTGCAACATTTCTTTCGGGACCGCTTCACCTTTCTCGAATATCTTACACTGTAATACTTTACCATGCCATAATCTTTCTAAATTCATGGATTTTTTAGTGCCATTTTATTTTTCTATTTATCACTGCTTGCTGTTATCCTGCCTCATCTGCATTTACATTCGCAATTGCTGACTTTTCAAAGAAATCCAATCGCCATCTTTGAATTTCCTATCTTTTCATATTATTCTGCTCATATCGCTTTAAGTCATCTCTGATTAAAAACCAAATAACCTCTGTTCCTTTATTCCACTGCAAAAAACTTTACAGTTTTCCATATCCAAGCAAACCTAGAACAATATGTGGATATTAAATCTTCTTGGCTTCTGCTGCGCTACATTGATCACACTAAACACTTGACAAAATATTCCACAATTTTTGTTCTCATTATTGCTTTCAATTACTTTCTTCTGACTTCAACTGAATTCATTTCTAACTTTAACTGCTTCTCAAATCATCTTATTCAATTAATTTGTGCTGAAGAAATTACTGTAATTTCTAATCTGCTAAACCGCTATTGACATGTTATGCTCTTTATATACCTTTCTTGTTTACTGACATTCTCTAGCTAATCTCATAATTTTGTTGTATAACCTTTCCAAATATTCTATAATTGGTCTGCTCCTGCTCCTGCATCAAACTCTGGAATATCATAATAGCAGTCCATTTCTTCTCAATTGAATCACTTCTTTTTTTTTCTTTTTTTTGCACCGATATGCAAACTCTGGCTAAATATTTCCTAATTCTTCTGTTCTTATTCATTTTATCATCTACTACATTCTTCCTTTCTCTAATCCATACCTTTTCTTTATAAATTGCCAACCATTTTAATCATAACATCTTTTCTGTAAAATATTTCTCTTATTCATTCTGTTGTCTGACTAATCTTACTGTACCATTCATACTATAAAATTTTTCTGATATTTAGTCATCTTTCATTAGAATACTACAAAATTTCAAATATGAATACCAATCTCTTTAAATGTAATAACTTGCTCTGATTGCTTCCCTTGTTCCACTAATTGCTCTTTTCTCAAATATCATAAATATCACAATCTGTCTTACTATTTCTCTCAACTCAATATTTCTCTAACTGTGAATCTTTAACAACCATACCTTTCTATCACAAACTAGCGCATTGGTATAATCACACAGATTATACCACCTCTATTCACATCAACTTTTAACAACTGCTAACGACTGCCAAATTCTCAACACATAAACACCTTTTACAGAACAAAGACTCAAATAAATACCACTTTAACCAACACAAAACCGTAGACTTACTACCAGCAGTGGACATTAATCCATGTATTGGGACATTGTACTCTCAATGTCTTTTCATATTCTAACTGGATCATTGCTCTGATACCAACTGTGACGGCCCTGGATATTTATGCTCATTAAGGCTCCATATCCAGATCCGCCTCCCGCGATCGGACCGAAGTCTCGCAAGGGATAGCTCGTACTCGTGTCCAGTAAGAATATAAAAGACAATCACAACAGTATAAGACACAAGAAAGTACATGTGCTCATATCTGCATATAAAAATTTACAACTATCCCACCACATTATTACATGTCCAATTAAAAAGTACAACTACCTGGGGCATACCTCGAGGGAGCACAAGCTCACACAACACTAACTACTACACTACTGCTGGTGGTACGAGTCTACCACAACGCCGCTGCAAGCCAAACACATGGCAAGCCCTGAAAGGAACTGTAGGGGAGTGAGCCTCAACATGTCACAGGCTCAATAGGGACCATCCAAAAACCTCTACAACTAAATAGAAGAGACCTCAACCTCAAAGGGTCTCACTGGACACACAAATAGCCAAACCACATCCTACTTACTTGAACCATAATTAATCAACAATTAACATAAACACATCAATTAACGTAAACCTCGGAAAGTAAGAGGTAACCAGGACTAGCGCAACACTACTAGTCCGCCCAACCACTGGGAGTACCTCAACCTCAAGCTTCACTGGCAGACCACTTCCCAGGCTCCAAGTCTCATAGGCAAACCATTGCCTCAGCTACAAGCCTCACAGGAAGACTACCCACACAGGGTAACCGAACTGGCATCAACATGCCAAGTCCAACGCACGTTGGAACCATAATTGGAAACGTACCTTAAACAGGGTATACAGCACGTGTGGAAGGACACACCTCACGACCTCCACAAAAACATCGATTCATCGCAACACTTGAAAGGTTGGTACACAACGTACCACAACACAAAGCCAACCCCCAAGGGGTACAGGTACCTACCATCACTAGGTACCAACACTGAAACCTCAAACGCAAGGGTAATAGGACTTCGAACCAGAAGCTAGTCCACCATACCCCAAAATCATAATACAACGGAAAGCTACCCTTACAAGGGTACATTACAGAATGTGGATGGTCCTACAACACGACCTCCACAGAGCACAGCTCCACCTCAACACCTGAAAAGGTTGGTACACAATGTACTACGAGAAATGAATACCCACAAAGGGTATAGGTACCTACCTCCATGAGGTACCACCACAGAACCACAAACACAACTGTGCCACTACAACGGCACACCACAACTAGTCAAACCACAACGGTGAGTCAACACTCACAAACTTACACCACAGACAAAGCACGAGTTGGAAGGAATGACACCACCACACGGGAACAGACTACTGGTGAATGATGCCAGTATCCAACCCGGACAACAAAACATAAGAACTACCTCTCTGTCTTGCAGTCAAGGACGAAAGGTCCAACATCCGCTCCGCAACCACAGTAAAGCCAAGAACAATGGAGACCAACTAACACCACAACCTGTAGACCACACAACTGTAGGTCCATGCCTGGCACCTTTAAGGACTTTGGCCCGAGCTCCCTAAAGTGAGGCACTGGAAACACAGGACTAGCTGGCGACCAGTACGTCTACTGGTGTCCGTACCCCCAACCACGATCGCGCTACTAGCGACCCAACACCCACAAACACAAGTCACTACCCTCTGTCATCTTTCCCTCAGTCGGAAGTACAACTCAAACATAGTAGTATGGGTGTCCAGGACAGACGACTCAGACCTCGACGGTACACACACAGTACCGGCACAAACCTGAAGCACAACAAACACACGTGCCTGGCTCACACAGAACCTGGGGTACCTGACTAGAGAGGTATTCCGGAAGAGGCGCCGGAGCACCACACTCGGCAACGCACAAACCACGATACTTATACATATTATCTTTATTAAAAACCACGATACAAATGTGAGGAATAGCTTGTCCTAGTCACCTTGTGACCCACAAGCTAACCTACACAGAGACATTCACAAAGCACGTTAAACTATAGTAACCAAGACTTTCATTGGTCATATCATGACCTCCATTGCCACCTTAAACCCAATACATAGTAACCAATAACCTCACACACCTTATCCTAATTAAACCACCCTAAATAACTTATAAAAGACATTAAGGAACCACGGCTAGGTTCACATCGGAACTTCACTGCCAAACCATCACAAACTTATTATAGAAGTTATACCACGATAGAGTCTAAGCCGTGCTCACACACAAAACTATGCAAACACCATGACCATTACGTAAACGACACGCTCCTTGAGCGCTACAGGTGCCCATGCACCGCCCATGCACAATCAACCACAATAATCAGATAATTATGCCAACATGCACAACATAAAGCCTCTCGGACTTGTTAACGTGACAGAGTCCTTGGTCGCCATCAGAACGGGGCCCTTCGACATGTCGCGTTCAAAAGCTAAACACGACGGGTCAGGCTGTCGCATTTAGAATGCGACACCCTGGGCCGTCGCTCTCATAGGCAAAAACCCTAATCCGGAAACCCTTCTCCAGAACTTTCATGCAAACCACCCTAAACGATAATCTAACCCGGTTTTCATGCTCATTTCTTCGCCTAAACATGGTATCTACTGTTTATAAGGCATTAAACAAACTAAACATGTACCACACGCGATCCACGCAACAAAACATGGTGGAATCTGCCTACCTCTGCGAAGAACGTGAACTCCCGGTGTTTCCCTCGCTCCGCACGACGTCCTTGCGGAGAGAACACGCCTAAAGCACAGCCAAGCCGTCGAATCGCCCAGAAAAACCCCACAGCAAGCTCCCCTGGCCGAGCAGAGTGCACTGCAGCTCTGTTTGGCCGAACTTGCTTAAAGATGCACAGTGGTTAAGAACGCGACATATCACTCCGTCGCAACCTGAACTCGACGGGGTAGGGTGTCGCTTTCATAAGGTCGACGTCAGTGTGCCGCCCCAGCATGCGACACATGGGCACATGCAGACGAAATCCCAAAACAGCAGTAACAGGAACGCAACCACCAAGGTTGTCGCGTTCACAACACGATGCAGACCCTTGTCGCGTTCACAGGCAGAAAACCTGTGAGTACTTTGGGCCCAATCTACCGGCCCACAAAGCCTCACAACCTGTGAAAACACCTAAAACACAAGCTAATCGGCCACACACTGGCCCCCAAACCCACTAAACAAGGACCGCGAAGATCCGAAAAATGTGCGACGTTACAGTCACCATCGCTTGGACCAGGCCTTGCATGAATACGCCATAGTCCACAGGTGGTGGTGGGGGAAGTACCGAGGGACCCTGGGGTGCTGGGGCCTATTGCTCACCCCTATCCTCATGCCTCTGCTTGTCCTCCCGAGCTTGGGTACTGCGCCTACCACGGCTCGCCATTGCCTGTAAAACAATTGACTCAGTTAGAATCTAAGTTACTTAGTCCTAACCATTTTCTTAACTATCTTTAATTCATTATTAGATATTTTCCACATATATGGACTAATTCTATAAAGACTTTGAAATATTGTGTAGATGATGGCTTATTTATGAACAATCTCAACATGTTGCTCAGATATCAATCTCTATAATGACTCTCTTTATACCGATATGATTATACCAATCCACGTCAATATAAAGTGCGTTGTCACAGTAGGACTTGTACCCAACACAACATAGTAGGTAGAGATGTACATAATAACAACGAAAAGTACAGCGGAAATGAAAGAGATTTTTATTCCATCATCATTACACACAGTCCGAGTCTATATAGTAGCAATGAAAATAAACAGAATCCATAATTAAACAACTTCATATAACATCATTGTCCACATACTTGTAAAAGAAAGTACAATATAAGCAATAATCCTCCACAACCTCTGCTACTCCTCTCGCTCGGAGTTGCTCCTCACAACGTCCTCCTCAATCACAGGAACACCTGCCTCACTTGTATGTTAAAGCATGTATGAGTCTTCAAAAAGACTCAGTAAGTAACCAATTGATACATCCTTACACATATCACATTCATGCTATCCAATTTAACAAAAAGAGAAATTTTACCACATGGTTCATGTCATAACAAAAAAGTTCAAATGAATACCCTATAACATGCTATCTACACATGGTCTTTTGCTAAAATCATGATATCAATTGAAACTCATTCATAACATGTTTCCAAACAACTTGATCATGGAATTAAACACATGTTACCTAACAAATCTAGCATGATATCTAACACTGCTTACATGCTTTTATAACACATTTTCACACATTTTTCCTATTTTTTGACATAAATATAACAAAATCGCATTGTTTCACATTATTCCACAATATAACACATTAACACATCAATTTCACATCAACACATTGCACATTTACACATAGTCCAAACCACCATAAAGAAGGACACACATATCACATAACACATACCCGTCACCTAGGCATTAAAGTGACAAATCTTGGTAATTGCGCAGAACCGGGAGAAGCACTCTCCACCCTAACCAGTGGTACTTGTCCACCTCCAAGATTTCATCCTGATGCCCACAGGATATCACATACACATTGAGCCTTCCCATAGGGACTTTTCTACAGTACGGCTGCGCGGCCTTCTATGGTAGCAGTGTCAATTTCGGCACATATTTCACTTAAATGCATTATTTCAATTAATCACATGCGTAGCAACATTTTACATGCTCTTAATGATCCATTCACATGTTTATAATGTAAACACATGTCTTTCAGGTTACAGAATTTATCATGACTATTTAATAGTAAGAAAATATGCTTAACAGCACCTAAACATGATACTAATCGCAGCAATTATTGTTTCCTAATTAATCATGCTTAATATACCCCTTAATACCTTTACAATTACAAACAGTACCTACATATATCAAAATAAACCCAAATTTTAACCATAAACTCTACGCATTGGACATATCATATGGTTACTTTTTCAGAATTTTCATGACAATATATCTATTTGTAACATTTAATAGAGGTCTCATGCAATTTAATAAGATAATTCAATGAGATATAATAAACAGTAAACAGTCGGATCTAACAGTCTTAAAACATGTATACAATAACCTTAGTTTCATGGAAATTTCTTATAACAATATCATGCATCATATCTATTTATTCTGAATTTAGATCTGCCAAATCATGCATATCTCCCCATAACAGAAATTCTATAATTTGCAATTATGATCAAAATTTTAACAGGAACTCATGGTTTAACCTAATAACATACTTGACCATCTAGAAATTTTATAACATATGCAAACATCCAGAAATCCACAAAAAATCACACCACAAAGATTAAATCCACTGTTTTGTAAAAGTAGATGAACTTGACGGCAAGGGGCTTGCCGTCAGAGTGGGTTACCAACACAATCAATTGTCGTTAACTCAAGAACTTGGTAGCAATAAGGTTGTCGTCAACCTCCTATCTGCAGAAAGTACAGATCGAACACAGAAAAAATGATGAATTTGGGGGTCCAGGACACGAATTAAAAATCTGAAAAAATACCTAAACTCTAGGTGATAGGTCTAGGGACGAAACCCCTAAGTTACTTGCCTCACTAAAAACCCCTGAAGATTGAATTTTTGCGATGAAGCCCTCCTCGGCCAAGCCAAAGAGGTGATGTTCCCCGCCTTGATCTGACTTCCACGCTTGTGCAGTTGATCCCCTAGCATTAGGAGAGCTCTTCCACCTTTAGTATAGCCTCCCAAACGCATCAGATCACTGGTGAAGCCTCCAAATCTCCGGATCGACCCTCACAAGCTCTCTCTTTCTCTCCCAGAAACCTAGAAAACCTCTTTTCTGAACCAAAGTCCTCTCCTAACCGAGATGTCTAGGTTAAATAGGCAATAGAGTCAAGGGAATCCTAGGTCATAAGAGTCCTGACCATTGGGGATAGGTTTCCTAATCAGACTTCGGAGAAAATGGGACAGTTTCAGATTTGGAATCCCAAACTCAGCCAGAGAAGTAAACGGCCACATAGCTACCGTCAACTAGAAATAGGCGTCAATCGATGTTGACGTCTAGATCTTCTAGCCACAAGGTAAACAACACAAGTGTTTCCGTTAACTGCCCCTTAACATCAATGGATGTTGACGTTAAGACGAGATTTCGGGCAGAACAACAAAACATGCAAAATAGATATAAAATGCATAGAAATCAAGGGCCTTACAGACATACTCATGTATAGTAAAAGTGTCCAGACAAGCCTTACTTATCTCTCTTCAAATCACTATGTGATATACCAAAAATTCCAATGCAATCTGAGAAGTAAGAATTTACAAGCCTCACTTGTCTTTCTTCAATCACTATTTGATATACCAAAAATGCCAATGCAATGTGAGAAGCAAGAATTTATTAGTAAGAACAAGAGGGCTTTCATTTACAAAAATGAGATGGAAGATATCAAGGATGTGGAAATTTGCCCAAATCAAGCTCTCTTTAAGGATGAAAATATATTTTCTGAGAGAGGCTTAGTGAAATGTATGCAATTTGCTTTTCAGTTTCAATAAAGTGAAGCTCAAATGATTTCTTAGCAACCTCATCTCTTAAAAATGGTACTTATTTCAATGTGTTTTATTCATGAATGCTGAAATGGGTTTTTAGACAAATTGATTGGACTAGTGTTATCACATAGAATAGGAATACAACCCAATTTGTGATTATACTCTAGGAGCTAGTATTTCACCCAAAGAACTTGAGTTCCACAACAACCTGCCGCAACGTATTCAGCCTCTGCAGTGGATAGAGCTACTGAATATTACTTTTTAGAAGCCCAAAAAATTAGCCATCTACCTAGATATAAATAAAGGCCACTAGTACTTTTTCTATCAAGCTTGCAACCAACATAATCAGCATCACAATAAACAATTAAATCTAATTTGCAACCAGCATGATACCAAATGTCAAGTTCGCATGTTCCAACAAGATATTTAAAAATTCTTTTGATGGCTAAGATGTGACTTTCCTTAGGATTTGCCTGAAATCTTACACACATGCACACACTAAATTGAATATATGGTCTAGAGGTTGTGAGGTAAAGTAGAGAGAAAATCATACCTCTATAGGTCTTTGAATATACAAACTTACTAGATGAATCTCCTCTAATCCTACATTTATTGTCATTGGTGTGCTTGAATGTTTAAGGTGCCGACAGTCAAATCACTTCAGAAGATCTTTCACATACTTTGTTTGACTTATGAATATCCCTTCGTTGGTTTGATGTACCTACAATCTTAAAAATAATTGTATGTCACCCATCAAACTTATTTCAAATTCAGTTTGCATATGAATAGCAAATCCAATGCACAACTCTATATTTATAGACCCAAAATTATGTCATCAACATAAATTTGAACAACAATGATCTGATTATTGACAATTTTTGTAAATAAGGTTTGGTCTACATTATCTCTTGTGTATCCTTTATTAAAAAAAATAACTCAAACATTCATACCAAGCTCATGGAGCTTGCTTAAGACCGTAATGTAGCACCCCAGAAAATTTATTACATTAAAATTTGAATAAATGGAAATAAAAGCTTTCCATAATAACGAAGTATTTAAAACATACATACCACTATCGTACGTGCGAGAACACATCGGAAAATTATGTAAAAATTATAAATCAACCCTAAACATTATTCCTAAGTGTTCCACAATGAAATACGTACAACAAAAAATCCGATTGACCAAATGTATGTCACATGGTGACCGATTATCACAAATAAGAAAACAAGTCGGAAAACCGTTAACACGGAAATACGACACAACCATAAATTAAATAAAAATATTGGAGAGACTTCCAACATTACATATTGATGACCCATTATCGATATTGGGCCAACGGATCACTATTAGTCCAAAAATCAAATGCAGCATGAAAAATACCCATAAATTCGCAACCATAAATAAACTGAAAATGGAAGGAGGCAATTAGGGTTAAATGTGATGCAATAATGCTCTCTTGGCAACCCAAATTCATGTCTAGCCATCCTTGGAGGTTGCTTGATGTCCAAGGCACTCCAATGGGGGAAGAGATCTTTAAAACATGGAAGGAGACATGCTAAAACCACAACTCTTCTATCCTTGTTGCAATATGACTTCTAAAAGCCATAGATGCATAAATACTCTCCATAAAACCCTTGTGGACGAGTTTTACATCTTTCTGGGGTCATGTGGAGGAGTTCTTGGCAGCTGGGGAGTAGGAGATCGGCCACACCAAGCTCATCTCCTTCCCCGTTGTGTCTTCTTCAACCTGTGCAAACTGTCCACTTGGAGTCGACCAAAGGTTAGTCAAACCTAAATCCCATCATGCAAGGCTTATATCCCTGGAAAGAGGGTCAAGTCTACTTCTTAACCCAACTGGAATGCACAATTTTAATGCAGTATATTGGGTGTATTAGTCATTTTTAACCAGTGGTCTGAACAAGGGTTTTCTGAAGAATGAAACTTCCTCAACCCAGAAGGTAGGTTTTCTTGGGCCAATCTTTAACAAATCATATACCGATGTGTAGAGCATCAAGTCTAGTTTCATTTCCAATTGGTTTCATCGAATTCCAATAAGTACATCTTGAGTTATAGGCATTTTTCCAAAGTCACGCATGTTAGGGACTTTTCACGTTCATGTCGATTTATCTCACATCCCGAGGCCGTTTTAAATTATTTAAAAATCATAGTTCCCTTCTACTCCATGTTTCCAACAACTTGATTGTTGATGCTTTTGTCCCAAGAGCCCTAGTTTAGAATATATAAGCGTTGCATGGATTGAGCACTTGTTTCCTGCATTTTTCTGCATTTTTGGGTTGATATTTGAACCGTGTCTAAACCAGGCGACGCGATTCCAGCACTTGGTATCGTGTCGACCTTGTCCGATGCGATTCATTAAATCATAACCGTGAGATCCGACGTGATTCTCACGCTGACCAGTCAACGGGCCGCATGAGACATCGCGTCGCATGGGAGTCTATGCATGTCCGAACCGCAGTGGGATACCACGATGCGATTCAGGCGGTTTTCTTGCCCATTGCCATATTTAACGTTTTTCATGAACGCATCTGGATTCACATCAAATCGCAGCCACATAGGTGGACGCGATTTACCTTCTTCCCAGTTTCGCCTGTTTTGACTGTGCACTGCGTTATGAAGTGTGTCCACTGTGTAGGATGCGTATTTCAAGGCTTAACCGAGGTCTGTTTAACATGGTATTGAGTTCATCATTTGCATGTCTTTATTCTGGTCATTTCATAAGGTGTGTTTAATGGCTTAAAATTTATTAACCCATTAAAACCTATAATCACCCGAATGTTATTCTAAATGCTCTTTAATGATGTGACCATTCATGCAACTAGTGATTCACTCTTCATACTGTTCCAGCTTGTTAAAGTGATAATTGTTATCTTAAAATATTGCAAACCCATGTATAGTTAAATGCATAGTTCATTTCATGCTATCATCTGAATTGTTTTCCACAAGTTTGAAACCGATGGTTGTGGATTGAGACACGTGTTCACTACACACTTGCACATCTAGGTAGTCCTTTCTTGGGGATTTGGAAGCTCTCTATCAGTCATTCCGTATTGGTAGACTGACGACCTTTTCTCTAAGACTTCCGTAAATCTTCGTACTCTGTGGATTCCCTCATGGAGACCGAGTAGGTTGTACCATTGAAGTTCCCTGGAGATAGCGTGCACTTCCTCTCTTCTCTTGTTGTCGGGAGTGTGATTTAAAATCTAGACTTAAGCATTTAATGTAAATAGTGAACTAAAGTATAAATTACACCGTTATGCTGCCGAAATTATCTCTTGACTATTGTATCATGAAATCATGTTCACATTTACTTATTACTTGCTCTCATCATCATCATGAACATGAAGTTGCACATGCTTACATCTTGAAACTCTTATTGGCCATTAATGACTGTGGGTATCTACATTTAAAAATAGTGAGATGCTGACCGGGCATGGTGAGTGTCCAAGGGCTCCAGTCTAGCCCCAATGACGGCGAGTCATAAATATATTGTTAACCATGGGGTATAATGGTTACTGGCATTGCATCTGCACTGGGAGTCGTGCGTGTCTTGTTGAATGCTAGATACAATAACCACATATACGTGTCCTAGTGTGCATTTCAAGGTGGATCTTTCCTTGGTGTACATTAGTGTCTTCATGCCTAATTAGTGTTACATGATCGTGCTCGTGCGTTCTTGCTTGCTTGCGTGATATGGCCATCCTACATTTATTGCAATTTAAAGTGATATCTTCCTTGCTTGTTACATGTCTCACTATTGATAACATCTTGCTCGTTATATCGTTCTAGATCTTGCTCTATCATGATCACTCTATCTAGCTTGTTCATGTATCATATTTTAATGAGTTTTATTCGTACATGCATATGATGACATTCATTGTGCTTACCTAGTTCTAAATTGTTAATCACTTATATTGTTGCCCGCACATTGACATATAAATCCTACTGGGCTAGTTTGCTCATTCCCGACTCTTAACCATTCTAGGTGATTACGAAATTCGAGAAGAGGAGCAAGTCGATGATGGGAATGCGTCTGAGTGATGAGCGTTCCAACTATGAGTCTATCTTTAGTTAGTTTGCTTTGAGTGTTAGATTCATGTAGTAGGTAGTGAGGAATAAATGTACTTTTCCTTTTATTGAGTCTAGTCTTGTTATCCAATAGTTAAAGAGTTGTATTAGTTCCACTTTGATACAATGAGATGAGATTTGAATGCAATTTCATTTGAGTTCAATATTTGGGCCCTATTATGATGCGTGTTGTTATACACTTAGTGCGTGCTAGCTAGAGGCTTATTTGCTGACTGTCCACGTCTCAGGATATCTACTCGAATTATCCAAATTAATATCCGCTACGTAATTCTCGGGATGTGGCAGTTATTTGTAGATCCAAAATTACGTCATCAACATAAATTTGAACAACAATGATCTGATTATTGACAATTTTTGTAAATAAGGTTTAGTCTACATTATCTCTTGTGTATCCTTTATTAAAAAAAAAAACTCAAACATTCATACCAAGCTCGTGGAGCTTGCTTAAGACCGTAAAGAGCCTTATTGTGTTAAAAAACATGATCATGATATTTCTCATTTTCAAATCCAAGAGGTTGTTCCACACAAACATTTTATTTGATGTAACCATTCAAGAAGGCACTTTTTACATCTATTTGATGAACTTTAAATTTCAATGATGATGCAAAAACAAGAAAGATTCTCATAGCATCTAGTCAAGCTATAGAGGCATATGATTCTTCAAAGTCAATACCAAACTCTTGATTGTACCCCTTGGCAATTAGTCTAGCTTTATTCCTAATAACCTATCTATTTTCATTCAGTTTATTTCTGAACACCCCTCTAGTTGTAATCAAGGGGTTGTGCGGCCCTCGAAACATACGATATGAATGTCACATCATGGTATAGGGAATGTCACCGCCACCTAACATGTTGCCTTAAGAGATGAACGAAGTCTAATAGCTAACGTGCTAGGAAAAGGAGGTGAGAAGGGCCACTTACTGGTTTCGCAACGGGGAGACCCGTCACGATCTAAAGCTTGTCGCAGCGCCCCGACCGGTCGCATTCTTGATGTAGCGACGGGGAACCCTGACGACTTCTCAACTAGTGCAGGAGATGGAAGGGGGCACCTCCTTCTCGTCCTCCATCCGGCTAGAGGATGAGAGCCCCTCGTCTACTCTTGTTGTAGAACCTGCCAAAACAATGAAACAAAAGAAAGAAACCTTGTTAGACCATATTTAAGTGTAGTATCTACTCAAAATGAAAAGAGAGAAGGGAAGTATGGAGGGAACGAACCTGGGGGTGTATGGAAACCCTTGGGTTGTATAAAACATAGGAATGGAAATATGCTATTTTTTTAAAAGAAAATAACCACATTCTTGAAAGGAAAAATGAGAAGGAAAGAGGGTAGAAAGGGCCCCAAACGGGTGACTCCCTGGCTGAGATGGTGCTCCATGGGTCATGCAACAGCTTTAGATGGTCATGGACGTCACCCTCCTAGCTACCAAGCTCCATGCATGAAGAAAGAGTGTGACTTGGCGAAGAGAATAATGGGAAAATAGGGAAAATGGGAGGGCTACGAGCTAAGGTAGAGCTCTGGTGAGATTTTGGCAGCACTCCGTGGTAGCTTTTGGTCCTTACCTCGTTCAGAAGGGGAGGGGTCACTTATATAGAGAGGAGAGTGAGTAACCCGTCCTGAAGTGATAATGACCTATGAAAATGGTAAAAAGGCAAGTAAATCACATGGGAAGAGTCCTAGGAGGGTTCCAAGGTGAGGTAGAACCTCAAACCATGACTTGGGGGTTGGAGAGTGGTTGTGGATGAGGATAGAGTCTAATGGAAGAAAGAAATGAGGTGGTTGCAGAGCTAGCGCATGCAGAACGCTGTCGCGACGGGTCGTAGGGATGCGACAAGGCTTATCGCGACAGCCAAGGTGGTCCGACACTGAAGGCACGTGAATAGATATGCATGAGCTGTCACGACGGCTAGAGGGGACGCCACCATGATGCTAATGCTATGCCATGACATGTCACGTTAATGATAACCGATCATATCAAAATTATAATTGATTATTTAGATAATATAATCAATTATTTAGGGATTATAATCAGTTAATTGATATGAACGCGACCCTCAAGGCCGTCGTGTTAAGGTATGAAGGCTAAAACCCTAGGACAAGGGCCCTTGAAGTAATAATTGGACGTGATAAGCTAAGAATTGGGCTTAATGGGCTCAAGACGTGGCTAATCCATGGGCTCAAGGTGAGTGACCAACTTGGGGCTCATTAAGAGAACAAGAAATACGGTTCAACTTGTAAGCCAGAATCAGGTGTTTATAGATTGCCCTTCCTTGGTTTCCACTTTGCAAGGGAACGAAGCAGAACTATAGCAGAGGTGTCATGAAATAACAATGAAGCAGAGGTGATGTGGAATGAATTGAAAAGATGAGAGCCAAGGTAAAGAGACACACGATCTAACCCACAAGAAATAGGAATTTTCTTGAAAGCCCAGAGTTAGTTGCTCAAGGAGAATGCAAGGAGAACACAAGTCTGGATGAAAGGAAGAAGATAAAAAGATGATCAACTTCTCGATTGAGGAGTACCCTAGCCGATTGGCCAGTAGGTTTCATTCTGGAGAGATATGTGCATGCTAGGCAGGTAACTCAGACTCAAAACCTGGGAGCAGTTCGCAACCAAAATAGATCGGAAGAAATTTGGATGAAAATTAGATAGACAATCCAGATAGGGAAATGTAATCACGGGGTTGCGCACCCCTCGAAACACGCAACATGATTTAAAATCAACTTAAAATGGCATGGAAACAAGGAATGTGATCGCCACCTAACAAGTTGCCAACATATAGGAATTAAACCAGGCTAACTTTTCTAGGAAAACGAATGAGAACTGAGGCACTTACTATAGTCGCGACGGGGTGTTGTCGCGATGTCCAAGCAGGGCGTGTTAATGTTGTCGCGACCCTCGCGCCCATCGCGTTCTCTGCAGTGTGAGAGAATGTTTGTGTGGACCTTCTTCCTATCCTCCGGCCGGCTAGAGAACAAGAGCCCCTCGTCAGATGATGCTTGTGTACCTGCCAAGACGAAGAAAACGAGAAAGCAAACCCTGTTAGATCATGTTTATGTGTAGCTTCTATCCAAATTGAAAGAAAAGGGAGAGCATGGAGGGAACAACCTAGGGTGTTTTTAAACCCCTTGGGTGATAGAAAACATAGGAAGGAAATGGGAAATGTGTTCCTATCTAGGAAAATACATAGCATGCATGAAAAATGAAATGAGAGGAAGAGGGGATGAAAAGGCCCCAATTGTGGGTGACACCCTGGCCGTAGTTGATGTCCCTGAGTGTTGGAGAGGCCCTGGACGTCACCTCCTTAGCCACCAAGCTCCTGGATGAAGAATATTGCATGGCTGATGAAGAAATAGGTGGAAATGTGGGAGGATGGGTGAGCCACGAGCTATGTATGATGTATGGGTAAATCCGGCAGCACTTTGTAAAAAAAATTGGGCTCCCCTTCCTCTGAAGAAGAAGCCTTTCTTATATAGAAGTGGAGTGAGAAAATCCTATCTGTTGGTTGATTGTAATTTCATATCATTTCCCTCCTATTTTGATGATGACAAATGTGATTTGAATGCAAATTATTTGAAACATGATAATACATTTCACCTGAGATTTATATTCAAAAACATGTCTCAAAGCACACTTATCATTTGCACTCATAATAAAACATTTTACTAATGATATTTGTTTAATTTTCAGGTACAAACACTTTTTGCAAAAGAAGTGTCGCACACTCCACAATGGTGTCGACACAATAACCCAAATTCAAAGGCAAAAAGATGAACAAATGTTGAGACTGTGTCGACACATGTCAAAGAGTGTGTCGACACGAGTTTCAGATTCTGGAAATCAGACTACTCAGGTCGACGCACTCTCAGGGCAGGTCGACACCAGAGCTTGTTCCCAGAACAGCAGTTTTCAGAATTGGGGACAGCAGGTCGACGCAACACCAGAGCAGGTCGACACTGGATCCTGCTCCCAGAACAGCTATTTTCAGAACTGGGACGGCAGGACGACACAATACCAAAGCAGGTTGACACTAGATCAGTTCCCAGAACAGCTTGTTTCAAGATTTGGGACAGTTTGCCACGTGTCGACACACTACGGAAAGTTTGCATACACCCCAGAACAGTTTGCCATGTGTCGACACTGGATCAGTTCCCAGAACAACCAGGGCAGATCGACACACTACGGAAAGTTTGCAACTTAAATTGGATGTTTGCCACGTGTCAGCCTAGGGCGATGGGGTATCAACCTAGGATCGTGTGCCCTTGTACCTAAAAGGTATCTTTGGAATCTTTTGGGTATAAAAGGCCCCCAGTTGGCCGTCCATCATGAGAAGACCCCAACGAACTCTCCAAGCCTCCAGAAAAGTTCCCTTTGGCGGCGAGAAGAGCTCATCTCCCTCCTCTGCTCTCCTGGTGCCTTCTGAAGACCAACTCTCATCAATTCGATTGAGAGAATTGGAGTTTGATCTCTAAAGAAGCAATTGAAGCGCCTCAAGGAAGCAGATCAAGTAGGAGCATCTATTGGAGAAGACTTCAAGGAAGACCCCAACTTCAATAGTGCAGAGCATCGGCTGGGACTTCAAGGATTCAAGCCTCTCCCAATCTGAGCTTCTACAAGGGAGTACACTGAAGAACAAAGCATTTTAACAGTATTCTCAATATACTTTTTGTTCTTTTGAGACTTCTTGAGATTGTGCAAGTGCTTCTGCATAACTCTCATGAATGTTCTCATGTCTGATATGATCTTCTACTAGAAGATCCATGTCGTGTATTGGTGTCTAGCATTGTTATTTGTGAGACGTCGTGCTCAGTTTGACTTGTCTACTCAAGTTTTTGTTGAGCAGTCTTGCTCAGGGATCTAGAGTAGTCTTGCTCTAGAGGTGTGTGATTTGTATCTCAAGTGTTGGAGTTGTCTGGCTCCAGTGGGTGTGTACCCAGGTTGTTGTGAATCCTCACTGGGTTTGAGGGTTGGATGTAGGAATCACATGGGTTATTTCCGAACCACCTAAAAATCTCTGTTCACTTGTCTATTTGTGGTTTGATTTTATCATCTGTTAGATGCTTGCATAGGATCGATCAAGATTCACTTAATCAACTGGTTTTTACATCTATTTTATCACTCACTTAACATTTCATCAGATCTGTGTTTTTCCACTGATTAAAATTGCCTCTGATTCTAAAAGTATTTAAATTGCTTAAACTTCCGCAGAAGTGGCATAGATCTATTCATCCCCCCCTTCTAGATCTTATCCACACCTTTTCCCTCGATCCTTCACTATCATAAGTGATAATGACCAAAATGAATTGATAAATCTTGATAAATCTAGATGGAGAGTACTAGGGTGGTCCCCAAGGGTCCAGAACCTCAAACCACGGCTAGGGGGGTTGGGAGGTGCCTAGGATAGAGAGAGGCCAATAGAGGATAATGTGGAGGTGTTGCAGAGGCCAGTGCATGCGGCTGTTGTTGCGACGGATTGTAGGGCGCGACAAGGATCGTTGCGATGGCCATGAGGGTCCGACCCTAAGGGCATATGCATGGATATGCATGGGCTGTCGCGACGGCCAATCGGGGCGCGATAAGGATAACGCGACACCCGACCCCTCGCGTTATGAAAAAATCGATTATTCTCAAAATACTGGCCAATTAATTGAGGAATAATGAAATGGGGCTTGTGGACTCTTAAAAGGATAACTGGACGGGATAATGTGAAAATTGGGCTTTAATGGGCTCACAACATGGCTAATGAATGGCTCAAGATGATTACCAATTGGGACTCATTAAGAGAACAGAATAATGGTTCGACTTATAGGCCAGAATCGGGTGTCTACAGATTGTCTCTCTTGACTTCCCCTTGCAAGGGACGTAGCGGAAGTGTAGCGAGGTGTTATGAAATGACGGTGAAGCAGAAATGACGCGGAGTGGACTGAAATGATGGGAGCCAAGGTAAAGACACCTTGTCTAACCACAAGCAATTGGAATCTTATTGAAAGCCCCGAGTTGGCTGCTCGAGCAGAATGCAAGGAAACACAGTCTGGACAGAAGGAGAAAGAAAAGGACAACCACCCCTCGATTGAGAGTACCCTAGCCGATTGGCTGCATTTTCATTTTGGAGGGACATGTGCATGCTAGATAGGTAACACAGACTCTATCCTGGGAGCATTTCGCAACCAAATGGATCAAAGGAATAAGGATGAAATTGTATAAGATCCAGACAGAGGACTCTTGGCAAACTGGCAAGAGCTACTCCCTCGGAGATCAAAACTTTCGATTCGGAATTGGTAATATTCTTGTTCTAAACATGAAGAAGGTGGGCACTCAACAATAGCTCACCATTAGCAGTGGATTCTTTTGAGCTTTCTTGTTAAGTCAATGGATTCCAAAGGTTTCATAGCTGAAGGGCATTCCATAAATAGGCCACCATTCTTTAATGGAACGGACTATTTATACTGGAAAAATAGAATGCAAGTCTTTCTTCTTTTGAGCTTTCTTGTTAAGTCAATGGATTCCAAGGTTTCATAGCTGAAGGGCATTCCATAATAGGCCACCATTCTTTAATGGAACGGACTATTTATACTGGAAAAATAGAATGCAAGTCTTTCTAACAGCCCAGAACTATGAATTTGGAAGTGGTTGAGGTTGGTCCCTATGAAAACCAGGGTGAGGAAGAACCCTGACTAGGGAACAAATAAAAAAGCCACATTGAATTATAGTGCCATGAACATGATTCATGTGCTGTTCATCCCAAAGAGTATTCGAGAATCTCATTGGGCAAATCCGCCAAAGAATGTTGGATAACTCGAATTACTTTATGAGGGACCATCACAGTAAAGGAAACTAAGGCAAATATTCTTTTTTCAGATATGATTGTTTTATGATGAAGTCTAATGAAACAATTTCGAAATGTTTGCCATTTCATGGTCATTGTCAATGGACTCAAGGCCTTAGGTAAGGACTACCAGATGCAGACTTGGTAAGGAAAATCTTACGTTCACTGTCTTCTATTTGGCACACAAGGCCACTGTCATTGAAGATTCTAAAGATTTGTCCAAAATATCTTTGGATGAATTTGATAGGATCTTTAATGACATATGAAATCAATTTGAAAAGAAATGAAGAACATATAATAAGACCAAGCCAATGGCACTTAAGGCTTCTTCAAGTAACAAACAAAAGTCAAGAAAAGACAAGTTCTGAGGAGTCTGAGTCAAATGAGGATGAAATTGCCCTCATGACCAGGCAATTCAGAAAATTCTTGAAATATAGAAAAGGAGAATGTCTGGAAAAAGAAGTTTTCCACAGGTAAAAGAAACACTTCCTCCTCTAATTTCAACAAGAACAAAAAGCTGACGAAACTGTCATTTGTTACAGGTGTAACAAGCCAGGACACATGAGGGAGAGTGTCCTGAGACAAGAAGAAAAGCACAAGAATTCCAGAAGTTCAAGAAGCCAAGGCCATGGTAGCCACTTGGTCTGACGAAGATTCAAGTGAGGAAGAAGAACGAGAAATCCTCAAGCTCTGAGAGTGAGGAAATCTACTTCATGGCCAACAATTCTGAAGAAAAGGAAATAACCATAAAGATTTCCTTTGAAGATTGGCAGGATGTGTATGCAGAAATTAGTTGAAAAATATTCTGAAATGAGAAAAGAAAACAAACACATCAAAAAGAAAATTAAAAACTTTATAATAACCAATCTTCAAACAACAGAACTTGTGAACTAGAAATGAGATAACAAAATTAAATGAAGAAAAGAAAAGCTCAGATCTAATTGATGATCGAAACTTTGCCTCTCAAAGGCCATCCCTAGAATTCAAAGACTTATCTGAAAAGCAGGAATGAAAAAACAAGAAAAACAGCAAAAGATTGAAGAAATTAATACTCTTCAAAACCAGCTAAAAGAAAGGGATGAAGTTATCCAAACCTCACAAAGGTAAAGATAACTTGGAGGCATTGCTAGGAACAAATATGACAACAACTTCTCATGGATTGGATTCAACAAAGAAACCAAACAAAGACAAATCTGGTGAGAAAAAGGGCAAAGCACCATTAATTAATTTTTCAAAGGTCCTAATCTTGAGAAACACAGAAATCAGCAAACATCAGACAAAACATCAAACAAGCACAAAACAATTTAAAAAACTCAAAAACAAAGAAGACAACCAGGTCGACATAGTCTCCTGACAGTCGACCTGCTCAACATCAAAAGCTTCAAACAACTCAATCAAAAATTCAAATAAAAATTTAAAAAACAAGAAAAAGTCAAAAGAAATCAGTTTTAAAGACCTTGGACCTCCAAGAAGCATTTTAAGATGATTGGATCAATCCTTGGAGCCAATGGTATGACAACCCTTGTTGGTATCATCCTCATCCTCTCTCATCAAACCTTTGGATGTACCACAAAATCCATGGTTTCCACCTCCTCATCCGAACTCCTATACTCAAATGAAAAACTCCCCTCCTACTAAAACAAATGTTGGTGATTTTCATTCCTAAGAAAAAGAACAAACAGAAAAAGACTGAAAACACCAATTAACAAAACAAAAAAAAAAACAAGTCAAATTTAGGTGAGAAAAGATTTACTAACAATGTTCAAACACTTTCTGATGGTCCCCACTTTGTTTGGGTACCAAAATCTTCTCTCCACTGATCTTGTTGCAGGAAGGTCGTGCACCCAACACCAATGTGTGGTTTCTTACAGTGGGTGTTCACGACACATGACGGGAGACAGAGCCAAATTCTCATCCTGCTTGAAAGGAGGAGGGTCAGTGACTTTTGGAGGTAAAATTGAAATGAAGATCTTAGGATCTATAAGGTTGGTCATACTTCCTCAACTCTGTAGATAATGTTTTACTAGTTGATGGTCTTGATTAAATCTGCTCAGTATCAGCCAACTATGTGACAAAGGTCACAAAGTTGTGTTTGAATCTGATTTTTGTAAGATAATTGACTCATCAACTGATAAAATCAAATTCTTTGGAAAAAGGGAAAACAATGTCTACATGATCAACCTAATAAAACTTTTCTGAAAATCTTTGCTTTGTTGCAAATAAAGATGAAATTGCATGGACTTGGCACAAAGACTTGCCATGCAAGTTTCAGAACATGAATAAGTTGTTAAGATTGAATTGGTTAAGGGCTTCCTGAATCCTTCTCTAATGTTGAAAATCAAGTTTGTGGGATCTGTTCTAAAGGAAAACAAACAAGAAAATCCTTTAAAAACTCAATGAGGTACTCACATCTAGGCCACTAGAATTACTTCACATGGACCTTTTTGGCCCTACAAGAATTCTAAGTCTAAGTGGCAAAAGATATGGGCTTGTAATCATTGATGATTTTACTAGATTTACTTGGGTTATTTTTCTGTCCCCCAAAAGTGATACTTGTCTTGAATTCAGGAACTTCTACCACTGTCTTAACAACTTATCCATATAAAATCAAAAATATTTTGACTGATCATGGGGGTGAATTTGAGAACACATCTTTTTCTGATTTTTGTGCTGAATTTCAAATATTCCACAAGTTTTCTTCACCAAGAACTCCAAAACAAAATGGAGTTGTAAAAAGAAAGAACAGAACTCTTGTGAAATGGCTAGAACCATGCTACTTGAGAGTACTTGCCCAAATCCTTCTGGCTGAAACTGTGAACACAGCCAATCACATACTTAATAGAGCATTGGTCAGACCAAAAATCAGAAAACCCCCTATGATTATTGAAAAACAAAAAGCCACTGTTTCCTATTTTAAAATCTTTGGGTGCAAATTTATGTACACACACAACACAAAGAAAACCTTGACAAATTTGATGCTAAAAGTGGAAGCTATCTTCCTTGGCTATTCTGAGGTGTCAGGGCTTTCAAAAGTGTACATTCTTAAAACCAAACTGTTGAAGAATCACCACATGTTATCTTTGATGAAAATTCCTTTTCAACTAACAATCTAAATCTTGCAGGGAAAGACAGACACTGAAGAGGATGAATTCATTGTGGACTCTTCACCAACTGTTGAGGAGTTTGAAAACATTGAAGAGAACCTGACCACACCATCTCAAGTGGCTCAGGTACATTGTCCAGAAGTGGGTACTTCTGCAACAGGTAATTTCTGAACATAGGTTTTTAAAAGATCACCCATTAGATAATGTGGTTGGCAACTTGCATATAGAGTTAGGACTAGATCATCTTTTCTTGCAGATATTGAGAGAAACCCACTAGCTCTAATTTCCCAAATTGAACCAAAGTCAATTGATGAAGCCTCATCAAATTCTGATTGGATTAATGCCATGCATGATGAACTTCATCAATTTGAAAGAAATCAAGTATGGGAATTAGTACCTAGACCTAGTGACCAAACAGTCATTGGCACTAGATGGGTTTTCAGAAACATAATGAATGAAAATGGTCAGGTAATTAGAAATAAAGCTAGGCTAGTTGCAAGGGGTCAATCAAGAGTTTGAAATTGATTTTGAAGAATCATATGCCCTGTAGCTAGACTAGAAGCAGTTAGAATTTTCTCTTGCTTTTGCATCCTCCATGAATTTCAAAGTTTATCAAATGATGTCAAAAGTGCATTTTTAAATGGCTATATTAAGGAAAAATGTTTTTGTTGAACAACCTCTGGATTCGAAAATGAAAAATATCCTAACCATGTTTTCAAGCTCAATAAGGTTCTCTATTGTCTTAAGCAAGCTCCAGAGCTTGGTATGACCGTTTGAGTACCTTTTTGCTTGAAAAAGATACTCCAGAGGAACTGTTGATCAAACTTTGTTCACAAAACAGTAAAAAAAATCAATACTGTAGTCCAATTTATGTTGATGACATAATTTTTGGCTCCACCAATAAAGGCCTATGCACTGATTTCAATCAAATGAAATGAATTTGAAATGAGTTTAAGGTGGAGATTTAACATTCTTCTTGGATTGCAGGCTGAACAACCAACATCTGAAGGGATCTTCATCAGTCAAGCCAAGTATGTCAAGGAACTTCTCAAAGGTTTGACTTTCAGACCCTCAAGCATTCAGCACACCTATTGCCATAAATGTTAAGCTAGAAGAAGACTCAATGGTAAGTCAGTAGACCAAAAGACCTACAGAGGTATGATTGGTTCTCTACTTTATCTTACAACTTCTAGACCTGATATTCAATTTAGTGTGTGTTGTGTGCTAGATTTCAATCTAATCCTAAAGAAAGTCACATGTAGCTGTTAAAAGAATTTTCAAATATCTTGTTGGAACATGTGATTTAGGAATTTGGTATCCTGCTAATTACAAGCTAGATTTGATTGCCTATTGTGATGCTGACTATGCTGGGTGTAAATTAGATAGAAAAGCACAAGTGACTTGTGTTTATTCCTAGGTGGGTGCCTTATTTCTTGGGCTTCCAAGAAGCAACATTCAGTTGCTCTGTCAACTGCAGAGCTGATATGTTGCTGCTGGTAGGTGTGGAACCCAAATTCTTTGGGTGAAACATCACACTTCTCGATACAACCAAGATCTAGGTTGTGTACCCTTCTTTGTGATAATACCAGTGCAATAAATCTGTCTAAAAACCCATTCTCATCTAGAACCAAGCATATTGAATTAGGCATCATTTCTTGAAAGATGAGGTTGCAAAGAAGTCCTTTGAACTTCATTTCATTGAAACTGAAAAACAAGTTGCAGACATTTTCACCAAACCCCTTCCTGAAAATAGGTTTTCATCCTTGAGGAGAGAACTTGGTCCTTGTAAATGTCCACATTCATGATCTCTCTTTAGGTTTGGGTTGAGTGTTATGCATGTGTCTAAGGGGGAGTTCTTTCATATCATAACCCTTTGCTTCCTTCAGTCATACTGTCCATATCTCTCTCAATTCCACTTCCATTTCCCTTTGGACAATAATTCTTCAACTCTTATTGTGTTGAAATTTCTTGAATATCAAATGGTGACTTGGAGAAGGACAGTCATGCTGGGGACACTTTCACTATGCGAGAGTATATGTCTCCGCCAAGTACTAAGAAATGATATGCAATTGTGTGAGGGGGAGCTTTTATTGTTTAAAGAGAATCTTTCTTGATTTCATAATCTTGCATATCTTTCTTTTGATAGAAATGATTGAAATCATCATCTCAGGGGGAGCTAGAAAATTCACAAGTCATGACTTTTGCAAAATTCATAACTTTTCTTTCATTTCATCAATTTCCTAATGATGTCATCATTCAGATGTCTAGAGTCTCCAATGATCCTTTGAGGATCTATCATATTTTTTTAATCAACTGTCAACTATATTTTTCAACCCACAGAAACTCAAAATCTTCCAAGATTGAAAACAATTGTGTCTTGAAATTAAAACATCTCTTATTTGGCAACTGATGTTGGATAAAATTGATTTCTATCTTACAAAACTCTTAAAATTTTGATAATTCAACAGAGCAATGACATTTGAGCTGAGAAACTGCACACCTTCACAATGAATGAAGTGTCATGCATGTCATGAGGCACTAATGTTATCTCTGTTCAAAGGGGATAAAATTCAAAAATGAATTCAAAATACAACAAAATGTGCTATACTTCTTCATGATGACTGAGTAACTGGAAATATGGCGTCTACAAAACGTATATTTTCATGTCAAAGGTCATCATTTACCCCTTTGAGACTTCATAATGAATAAATCTTAAGTATCCAGGGACTATGGTGTGTAAAAAGTACTAGTACTTGAGTGAAAAGATTTATATCATTTGATAGTCTGTTAAAAAGACAAAATATGTGTTGATGGAGTTTTGTGTAGAAATAATCATTTTCATTCATCATCAAGTTGTTCTTTAAGATTATGTTTTATTTTCAAATCAATTGTATTTAGTCTAGAGGATATCTTTATTTCTTTAACGTTGAGAAATATGGTAGATGATAGTTGATTGTTAGATATAATATATCCCTCAAATCATCATTTCATTGACTCAAGTGTTTTGAATGCTCATATCCTATTGGAAATTGTTTAAACTTGAATTGCGGTGAATTTTTTGCAAAATATAACAAATGATTTTTAAGTCTCTTAAACATCCTTGAAATGACTATTTCTCTCATTAGTTATCATTTTAAAGAAATCCCAAAATTCTCAAATTTCTCTCATAAAAATTCAAATTTTTCTTCAAAGGCCAGGTCGACACCATCCTATCTCGTGTCGACACATTCCTAGGTCAGGTCCACTATTTTCTTCATGTGTCGACACTGTCCTCTTGCCAGAACCTTTTAAATCGTGGGTTTGGATAAGCCTTGTTGTTCCTGCGGGGTATTGCACCACTGCAAACCCCTTTTAGGCATCAGGTCGACCCGACGATGCTCTTCTTCTCATTTCGGCAAGAAAACCTACGCTTTTCTCCCTCAATCAAAACCCTTTCTCATCATCTCTCCTCTCTTTTCATCAACTCTCGATTCCAGTCCATCCTTGCCACCATGGTGAGAAAGTTGGGTCCTCGCCGTGGAGCAAGATCTCAGGCGTCGTCCAGGCCAGTTCCGGCAGAGGATGATGCTCCTCAGTTCGAAAGGAGAACCAAAGGGAAATGACCCTGCACAGCAACCAGGGTCCTCCTCTGCACCTCAGCCAGCACCCAAATAAGGTAGACCATCTTCTTCAGGCAGAGGTAGGGTTTCTAGAACAAAGATTCCGGGCTCCCCTTCTGGAGACTCTTCAGAATCATCATCATCATCTTCAGAGTCTTCCAAGTCTCAAGACACCACCAGTGATGCCAAGCTTATTCTAAAGCCCAGGATAGTGGATTTATCATATTCAGCTAGCAGACACATTTCCATAAATTCAGACCCATTTCTCTTTTCATCTCTGGTTGATATTCATTTCTGAGTTTCAAATTTGTTATCCAGACTTGTTAGGGAATTTTACAAGAACCTGAAATGCACAGAGGATGATATAAAATCAAAGGTTAAGGCATAGTTATTGACATGCCAACTGATACTGCTGCCTCTATTTTCAAAGTACCAGATGAAGGGGCAGATTATCATGAATTTGAATTTGATCTTCATGACCTATTCCATCATGACAGCCTTCCTGCTGATGCCTCTGATCCAAAACAAACCTGTTACCAAATTCAACACAAATTCCTTTCCCCCTGTGTTGAGAGTCATCCACCACATTTTGACCACAATTATTACCCCTCAAGGTGGTGGAAGGGACAGGCTAACACCATACAGGGTTCATTCTTTATTGCATGGTAAAAGACATCAAAATCCCTCCATGTAATAATGTATCAAATCATATCTGAAACAACCAGGAAAGACCTCAAGAGATCTCTTCCCTATGCTGCACATTGACCTCAGTGTTCCAGCACTTTGGTGTGCCCTTGGAGAATGAGAATCACAGTCTATCCCAAGTCCAACATCATACCTTTAAGAATATTCAGAATTTATGGGATTTAGACTGGAGGGTACTCATTTAGGAGAGGGCTAGTTGTGGTTGAGGACCAGCCTCAAGCTCAGGAGGAACAGCCTCAAAATCAAGGGGACCAGCCCCAAGTTCAAGAGGACCAGCCTCCAGCTGAAGGGGACCAGCCCCAAGTTCAGGAGGATCAGCCTCCTTTGAATGAGGAACAACCTCAAGTCCCAACTGAAGGTGATATCCCATTTCATGCCCCTCTCTCACCTCAGTTTCAACCCTCATTCATACACTCTGAATCTCCACAACCCACATTTCAACCATCCACATCCTCTGGTGGACCTTCTGTTCCACCAAAGTTGTTCTCCTTCTTAAATGAAATTTTGAAACCTTGAACTCCTCCATTCAAACCTGTCAGAAACCTTTGAGTTGAGGATTCAACGGTTGGAGAACACTGTATCTGCCAAATTCAAAACAAAAAGTTGCCTCAGACTATGCAGCTCAAAGATTCAACAGACTGATTGGTACCATGGCAGATGCCTCATTACAGCTTAAGGAGCACCAGCAAAGTTAGAGATAGTACTTCAGGGAATTTTGGCAATTCTCAAGCTGATGTCTTTAACACCAACCAGACATTACTGAGATCACCCTACTAGACTGTCTTTTGCTCATTTTGTGGATGACTTGGAGAGCATGAGGAACTTCAATGCACACATTGACACACAGATATCTGATTTGACAAAAGAATTCAAGATATTGCAAAGGCCTGTTGGTCAGCTGGATCTTCTTCCTCTTCACAACCCATTGCAGCTGATCTAGCAAGAATTCAAGCTACCTTGATAGAGAATTCAGATAGAATGGAACACTTCTTGCACACCAAACTCACAACCATTCAAGATCAATCAAATCCAGCTTGACTTTTATGGAAAAGAATGTCTGACATTGAACCATCTTACTTCCCCTACCTCCTCCTCCTCCATCTTCTACTTAATGTAATTTTTCTTTTGATGATGTCAAAGGGGGAGAAGAAAGAAAGAAGAGAAATGTTCTTTTGTAATCTTTCTGGTATGATTGTAATGGTCTCTTGAATGAAATGAAATGCATTTTTGCTTAGCTTGAATGATTTTCTCAATTGTGACTTCAATGTGATTGAAATTTTTATGTGAATTGACTGAATGAATGCTTGTCAAGTTGCTGACCTTCTTTATGCACTAACTTACTTCAAGTTACTTTGTACTTCTTTAGTACAACCATCATTGTGAATGAGCTATATTTAAAGGTATTTACAAGCATGAACATGAACAAAAATAAGGACATTGAATACCAAAATTGCTTAAAATCACATCTCATCAAAACCTCATTGACATGGATTTAATTGTTCCATCATCAAAAAGGAGGAGAATGTTGGGTTGAGTGTATTTCATATCATTTTCCCTCCTATTTTGATGGTGACAAATGTGATTTGAATGCAATTATTTGAAACATGATAAATACATTTCACTTGAGATTTATATTCAAAAAACATGTCTCAAAGCACACTTATCATTTGCACTCATAATAAAACATTTTACTAATGATATATGTGTTTAATTTTCCGGTACAAACACTTTTTGCAAAAGAAGTGTCGACACACTCCACAATGGTGTCGACACAATACCCAAATTCAAAGGCAAAAGATGAACAAATGTTGAGACTATGTCGACACATTTCAAAGAGTGTGTCGACACGAGTTTCAGATTCTGGAAATCAGACTACTCAGGTCGACGCACTCTCAGGGCAGGTCCACACCAGAGCTTGTTCCCAGAACAGCAGTTTTTAGAATTGGGGACAGCAGGTCGATGCAACACCAGAGTAGTCGACACTGGATCCTGCTCCCAGAACAGCTGTTTTCAAACCGGGACGGCAGGTCGACACAATACCAAGCAGGTCGACACTGGATCAGTTCCCAGACAGCCTGTTTCAAGATTTGGGGCAGTGTGTCGACACCACCACCAGGGCAGTCGACACACTACGGAAAGTTTGCAACTTAAATTGGATGTTTGCCACGTGTCAGCCTAGGGCGATGGGGTATCAACCTAGGATCGTGTGCCCTTGTACCTAAAGGGTCTTTGGAATCTTTTGGGTATAAAGGCCCCCAAGGCCGTCCTCATGAGAAGACCTCAACGAACTCTCCAAGCCTCCAGAAAAGTTCCCTTTGGCGGCGAGAAGAGCTCATCTCCCTCCTCTGCTCTCCTGGTGCATTCTGAAGACCAATTCTCATCAATTCGATGAGAGAATTGGAGTTTGATCTCTGAAGAAGCAATTGAAGTGCCTCAAGGAAGCAGATCAAGTAGGAGCATCTGTTGAGAAGACTTCAGGAAGATCCCCTACTTCAATAGTGCAGAGCATCGGCTGGGACTTCAAGGATTCAAGCCTCTTCCCAATCTGAGCTTCTACAAGGGAGTACACTGAAGAACAAGCCTTTTAACACTATTCTCAATATACTTTTTGTTCTTCTGAGACTTCTTGAGATTGTGCAAGTGCTTCTGCATAACTCTCATGAATGTTCTCATGTCTGACATGATCTGCTACTAGAAATCCATGTCGTGTGTTGGTTGTCTAGCATTGTTATTTGTGAGCCGTCGTGCTCAGTTTGAGTTGTCTAACTCAAGTGTTTTTGTTGAGCAGTCTTGCTCAGGATCTAGAGTAGTCTTGCTCTAGAGGTGTGTGAGTTGTAATCTCAAGTGTTGGAGTTGTCTGGCTCCAGTGGGGGTGTGTAACTCAGTTGTTTAGTGAATCCTCACTGGTGTGAGGGATGGATGTAGAGTCACATGGGTGATTTCCGAACCACCTAAAAATCTTTGTGCACTTGTCTATTTGTGGTTTGATTTTATCATTCGTTAGATGCTTGCATAGGATCGATCAAGATTCACTTAATCAACTGGTTTTTACATCTATTTTATGAACTCACTTAACATTTCATCAGATCTGTGTTTTTCACTGATTAAAATTGCCTCTGATTCTAAAAGTATTTTAAATTGCTTAAGCTTCCGCAGAAAGTGGCATAGATCTATTCATCCCCCCCTTCTAGATCTTATCCACACCTTTTCCTCGATCCTTCACTATCATTAAGTGATAATGACCAAAATGAATTGATAAATCTTGATAAATCTAGATGGGAGAGTACTAGGGCGGTCCCCAAGGGTCCTAGAACCTCAAACCACGGCTAGGGGGGTTGGGAGGTTGCCTAGGATAGAGATAAGGCCAATAGAGGATAATGTGGAGGTGGTTGCAGAGGCCAGTGCACGCGGCTGTTGTTGCGACGGATTGTAGGGGCGCGATAAAGATCGTTGCGATGGCCATGAGGGTCGCGACCCTAAGGGCACATGCATGGATATGCATGGGTTGTCGCGATGGCCAATCGGGGCGCGATAAGGATAACGCGACAGGCCGACCCATCGCGTTAAGAAAAAAATCGATTATTCTCAAAATACTGACAATTAATTGGAGGAATAATGAATAATGGGGCTTGTGGACTCTTTAAAAGGATAACTGGACGGGATAATGTGAAAATTGGGCTTTAATGGGCTCACAACATGGCTAATGAATGGGCTCAAGATGAATTACCAACTTGGGGCTCATTAAGAGAACAAGAATAATGGTTCGACTTATAGGCCAGAATCGGGTGTCTACAGATTGCCTCTCCTTGACTTCCCCTTTGCAAGGGAGCGTAGCGGAAGTGTAGCGGAGGTGTTATGGAATGACGGTGAAGCAGAAATGACGCGGAGTGGACTGAAATGATGGGAGCCAAGGTAAAAGACACCTGGTCTAACCAACAAGCAATTGGAATCTTATTGAAAGCCCCGAGTTGGCTGCTCGAGCAGAATGCAAGGAAAACACAAGTCTGGATGAGAAGGAGAAAGAAAAGGACAACCAACCCCTCGATTGAGAGGTACCCTAGCCGATTGGCTTGCAGGTTTCATTTTGGAGGGACATGTGCATGCCAGATAGGTAACACAGACTCTATCCTGGGAGCATTTCGCAACCAAAATGGATCAAAAGGAATAAGGATGAAAATTGTATAGAGAATCCAGACAGAGAGACTCTTGGCAAACTGGCAAGAGCAACTCTCTCGGAGGCAAAACTTTCGATTCGGAGTGGAATAGGGTTTTTTTGTTCTAAACATGAAGAATGGTTGGGCACTCAACAATAGCTCACCATTAGCCAAGGATGAGTCATGATAGCTCAAAGTCCTATATGATGCATGCTGGACTAAAAGAAAAGAAATCATTAAATCAAATGCAAAGAAAGGAGAAAATAGAAAATATATCAAGGATAATATTGCTAAATCAGATAAGAATGGGTAGAGAGTCTTCCTGCAACCACTGTGCAAGATAGAGTACATCATCCCCAAACTTACCTAACATAACAGCCTATCCGGCGATTAACAACGCGCACCTAGTTCATCACCATTTCTGTTGAAGGGTAACTCAGATCCCATAGCACATTAAGAACTAGCCGGTCCTTGAAGCGATATAATAAGTATATTACCATATAGTAATGCCAGAGAGTAAGGATAGATATACTTACCTGACTTACCTGTGAAGCTCCATTTTTTTTGCTTTTTTCTAGTTTTCTGATCTTTTTTTTTTTGATTAATAAATAATATAAAACAAAGACAATATGTACATACACAACACTATTATAAGAAAACTATGTACATATATGAAAATAGACACACATTACATAAACGCGACACATGTTGGGGCCACGACACTATCGCGACACTATATGCGGTCGCGATGTCAACGAGACGCTTATAATTGTCGTGACTCTAACCGAGGATTCAAAAATATAGTAGGTCCCTTTTCTTCCCTCTCTACGCGCTCAAACTCTCTTGCTCTGGTGATTTGGGCGATCCCCATACTCTCTGGCTCTCTCTTTTGCCCTCATCCTCTCTGCACTTTCTCCTTCCTCTCCCTTCTCTCATCCTCTCAAATCCTCTCACCCCCCTCACTCCTCAGCGGCAATGGAAGGTGGTGGTAACGGTGGTGGATCGCCCGCGATGGAAGGAGGAAGCGGCCAGTGAAGAGGGCCGGCCGGTGGCATGAGGAGGATCCTCCAGCGGTGGAGGATGTCTTGGAGATCGAGATGGCAGAGGAGGAAGCTCTGGCGGTTGACTTGGAGGCGGCGGCCATAGCCCAGGAAGAAGCTATGAAAAAGGCAAGCCGTAATGCCTCAAATCTCCTTAAATGATGGGTGTGGATGACTGTGGAGCCTAAAAGAGGGCCAATTTAGGGGAATATGCCCAAAAGAATAGCCATCGGTCAAAGGAAAGTCCGGTCGGCTGTCGCTTGAGAAAGCGTCGGCCCGCCCCATTGCGACATTAGCTGTCACAATGTGGTCGGGTGCCGCGACACTGTCGCATCGGCCATTGGCCGTTGCGACAATGTCGCGGTCCCCTTAGGTGTCACGACGCATCGGAACGTCGCGACAAGGTCGCGGCCTACCTGGCCGGCGCGACCTCAGCCGAGACACCAAACAAAACATGCTTAACCTGACTTATTGCTTCTTCTATGCTTGCAGGGTGAGATGAGGGCTCGGGTCTCGTGGCTCCTAGAGTTGGCAGTGTACATGGCCTTTCTGGGGATTCAGAGGGATAGACAAGATGAGATGGGGTTTAGGAAGGTGCTCCGGATGGATCGGATGAGGGCAGATGCCCCACTCACCCAGGCCCTGCACAGCAGGTGGGATGCGGAGGCGACTGCCTTCATGTTCCCATGGGAACACATGATCCCCAGCCTAGAGGATGTGGGTAGGATCATGGGCCTGAGGGTGTACGGGCATCTAGTGAGCGGGTTCACCTACCCATGCTACCTAGGTATAGCGCACAGGCTCCTATACATGACAGTAGGTCCTAGGTCTTCTCTCATCTCTAGGATAGATCTGCAGGTGAGCTTAGGGCTTGCTCAGACTGGCAGGGAGGTGGGAGAGACAGTGGACAAGCAGCTACAGAGACTAGTTAAAGGATGCAGGGAGACCTTAGCTAGTGAGCCAGAAGCTCAGGCAAACTTGGACTTGCGCCGCCTCCTCACGTTCTTTCTTGGCAGACTTTTGTTTGCTACGAGGGGCGACGCGGTCCACTGCCGGGTCCTGCCACTACTACAGGATCTAGACTAGGTGGGGGGCTATGCGTGGGGAGCTGCATTCTTGGCGCATCAGTTCGATAGCCTGGGCTCCTCTGACCGGCAGACTTCCATCAGCGGATTCTTCCCCTTCCTACAGGTACTCCTCTCCTCTTTTGTTCTCTTTACTTGAATTGCATTTATATTACAACTGTAATCTGACTGTGGCATCATATTCATTCATGTCTGGACCTATCTCCACCTCCCCGGCCTGAGGAGGGGGACCCTGGAGCGACCGGGCCTCGTGCCCCTAGCTCAGCGTTGGGTGCCGTGCCGCGACACGCACCCAATGGGGCAGCAGTTGGCGTCCATCTAGGATGCAATTGACATCTATCCTCGTCTAGATGTAAGTATTCTACCCTCTCTCTATGTTCAATGTGATTTATTTTAACTGTTGGCTACTAATCAGATGTGCTTTTGACGTGCAGGTGGTCTGGCAGCCATATCTAGAGGAGCGGGACGAGGGACAACCCTGGTTGGAGCAGACCCGACCCTACTTCGGTAGGGCACTGTGGGTTCATGCTCTTAACTTTGTGCTACCTCTCCACTTGCATCTGACTCTGAGGTCCCTCAGCCTCTGTCAGAGTGTTGTGGAGTTCCCTAGCCAAGGCCGGACCCCTAGGCTTGGCCGAAGCTTCAGAGGACTCCACGACACCACTGATTGGCACGAGCGGGCCCGCGAGCAGATCGCAGACTGGGAGCACAGAGGCCGACGGGTTCGCTCCGATGCTGAGTCAGATGACGCATACCTGCAGTCTTTCACCTTAAAGTATGGGGCGAGGGTCTACAAGGGTGCGAGACGACAGGTAAACTTCTAAATTCAGACCTCATGAATTGTTCTAATTGAATTAGATCTGACGCCATTTGATTGTTTGTAGGCGGACGTGGCCAGGCAGATCGCCTCACTCCAGGCCCTGTTGCACTCCACCGTGCAAGACCAGGAGGCGGCTCAGAGAGAGACAGAGCAGCTAGTAAGTACCTACTCAGACTTCAGTAGCTTACCAATGATATCAGCTTATTGAGGGACTAACAAGTGTTGCATGTGCAGCATGCGGAGTTGGTGAAGGTGAGGATGACACACACCGGTGCGTCCTCATCTCGAGCAGCAGTAGAGACCTCCCAGTTGGATCTAGAGGACCGACTGGAAGATGCAGTGCAGAGGGCCGAGGAGGCAGAAACATTGCTGGCAGAGAGGGTAAGTGCAACATTGATTTGAATTCGATTTGAATTAGATTTGGCATTGACATGATTTCTTCACAGGTGACAGAGCTGAGGATCGCCACTGGTGAGATGACCCGCTGATGTGAGCAGGCAGACACAGTGGTAGCGTTGATTGCCCAATGGCGCCTCCAGGCAGAGACAGCGGCAGTGGAGGTAGACAGCTACGCACATAGGCGGGGGAGCTGACGAGGGAGTTGGTGATGCTGCACGCGCGGGCATCCTCGGTGATGATGCACATTGCGATCATGAGCTAGGCGGTACGGAACAGGAGCAGGAGCGGCGTGAGCAGAGCAAGTGGTGAGAGCGGTGCCACTGTCAGCCAGTATTTGGCTGGTTGCTCGAGTCATCGGAGGAACGAGGAAGAGGAGAGACGCCGCGAGGGTGACACGAGTGCTCAGAGCGGTAGGGGTGGTGGCGAGATGCCACCACCGCCCGAGAGGCAGGAGGGATCCGGGCAGAGTGGTGGTGGACAGTGAGGAGCTTGTGAGCCACTCCCCCTTTATCTTTGTACATGATGCCTTTTATTAGTGTTTCTTCTATCTTTGTGCCAATGTTTGTGATTGCTAAAATTTGTGATTGACACGAGTGTGAATTGAGATCTGAGTAAGAGGAAATTGAGTACATCATTGTGCTGTTCAAAAGTTATTTTTTATATAGGTTTAAAAATATCTAAATTTTTTTGATTTTTTATTTTATATTTTTTTTGAATTTTGAATAATGCCTAAAGCCGACGTTAGCCCTTCCTAAAAAATACGTGAGACAGAACGTACTCATCCTTGCTATTACAACACTAAAGCAAGATCAAACTACTGGCGAGGGGTCCACATTCATTCCTCTTTCATTAAAGACCACTGAAAATGGTCAAATGTGCATTAAGATGGTGGTGTCCTGTAGTTGGTTGCCCCTAGCTTACAGTGCCGCTGAAAAAGGCCATATCTGGGAGACGGCCCAGCCTTATAGGGAGAAAGAGAAGAAAGTTTGGATAAGTCGAGTGGAGGTTTTAAAGGACAAATCAAGTTTAACTTCCTTCCACAGCACACCTCTTAAAGATTCAATCTGTTGTGCAGGGACTTTTGGTCATTTCATATTTTTCTTCTTGTCTGTTTCTTGCTTAGGGCATGCGTATGATTGGGCTCAAGGGCATCCTGCGGGGAACTATACTGCCACTCTTTGCCATGCCCCTGTTCATGAATTTTCTTTCATTTGTTCTTCTTCTCTCTCTTTTTTTATTTTGTTTTTCTTTTACAGGCTTGATTGACCGTCCCTATTTGAGATTTTCTCTCATCGAGATGTGCTTAGGTTGGTCGCCTTGCCCAGATAGCCCTTTTCTGCCCCTACACTTCGACCAAGTAAAGAAGAGAACAACTTTGGCAGTTCCTAGGTATGGCCTAAGTAGCAACGGTGTTTGCTAGAGGAACCGACTAAGGTTGACATGTGGGTGTGTGATGATCCTTGCTTAAAGTGACCTTCAATGACCGGGAAGGAACGTCAGACTCCTAGCATGGAGTAATCTCTAGCATGAGTGCTGTAGAAGTAAAAATAAACCTAAGACTGACTCAATCACTCTTGTTGTGAACTGAGATGACTCTCTTTGATGCTTTCTTTGTGTTCACACAAATATTTACATAGTTATTCGATGCACAATGCGACCCCCTTTTTTTGATTTGAAAGAACGGCTTGCATTAGTCTTTGAACTTTGATTTTGGTTGATTTTAATTAGTTTATTTGCAGGAAATAGTGAAAAGTAGGGGTCAGCAAGAATTGGAGCCAGCTCAACACAACCAAGAAAGAGACAAGACTCTATATGAATATGAGGTATAAGAACCCTCAAACAAGGATTTACAAAGAAGGAGAAGAATGTTAGTGAGCGCTGAAACCTCAGAAGCAGTGAGAGAAATGGTCAGGACCCTGAGTAGGTGGTGAAGGAGGAATCGGGTCAAACCAGAGATCAGGAGGGGTTAGAGGAAGGAACTGTAGGATCTGAAGGATCAAAAGGGGAAGTGGAAGGAGGGGAATCGGGACCAAGATCAGACATCCCTGGAGAATGTGGACCCGACCTACAGTTAGGAGGCTCGGTGGAAGAGGAAGGGGGAATCCTGAGCACTGGGAAGATGGTCAAGTGACCCAGGTAGGTATGGAAAGAAACCCTGAGAATCTAGAGGGTGATGAAGTGGCTCAGGAGGAAGAGATAAGTGAGGGGAATCTTGAGTACCCAAAGATGATTGGGAGGCTCAAGTGGAGAGGATGAAAAGATATCTTGAGTACCCAGAGGATGATTGGGAAGCTCAAGTGGAGAGGATGAAAAGATACCTTGAGTACCTAGAGGATGATCGGGCGGCTCAGATGGAGGAGATAAGTGAGGGTCCAACGACCCTAGAGGAGTAGGAGGTGAAGGATGTGGCACCAGTCTAGGACTGAGAGATTGGGTGCCTCTTCTTGGACCAAATTTGACCAGAATGAGTAGTATTGAAAGATCAAGGTCAGAAGTTGCCAAGATATTAAGATCAGCATGTTTCTTGCAAAGCTTCAATCTAGATTGCAACCTCCTCCGCTTCTGAATGGGGAGATGCGACATCCAGCTAATTCTGAGGAATGGATGCATTTTGATAGTCAGTATCCAAATTTTGCTGCAGAGACTCGCAATGTAAGACTGGTTTAGCAAGTGATGGGTTCAATCCATTTGGAAATTTGAGTAGTAGCTATAGTATATGGCCTGTGATGGTACTGGCTTATAACTTGCCGCCATAGATGTGCATGAAGCAGACGTTTATGATGATGTCATTATTAATTCCGGGTCCTAAAGATCCAGGAAATGACATTGATGTATACCTTCAACCACTTATTGAAGAGTTGAAAGAGTTGTGGGATGTTGGTGTTGAAACGTATGATGTTTCAAGAAAACAAATTTTCAATATGCGAGCTGCCCTTCTTTGGACGTTGAATGACTTTCCTGCATATGCCAATTTATCTAGATGGAGCACTAAAGGAAAAGTTGCATGTCCATTATGTAATTATCATACTCATTCAAGATGGCTGCATAATTATCGAAAATTTTGTTATTTAGGACATAGACAGTTCTTACCAATACATCATAGATGGAGGAAAGACAATTACAAACAGAAATTTGATGGTCGAAAGGAACTTGGTAAGCCACCAAAAAAAATGACGGGATTAGAATTTTGGAGGCAACAGTAGAGTCTGAGTCTTGTTAGATTTGGAAAGACATTCAAAAAAGATATCAAAGACTTGCAAGGATAGAAGAAGAAAAGTATATTTCATAAAGAGCTGCCATACTAGTCGAGTCTACTTATCAGACACAATATGGACGTAATGCACACGGAGAAGAATGTCTGTGAAAATTTGTTGGGCACATTGATGTTGCTTGGTGGTGAAAAAAATAAAGACAACCGTCAAGCTAGACTGGATCTTGAAGAGTGGGGAATACGACCAGAATTGCATGTGCCAAAAGACCCTCAGTCAGGAAGCAAGTTACTTGCAGCATTGTACATACTAAATAGAGCAGAGAGATCAACTGTGTGTGAATTCTTGCGTAACATTAAGGTCCCGGATGGATATTCATCTAACCTATCAAGATGTGTAGATATTACTGGTCGAAAGCTTACTGGATTGAAAAGCCATGATTATCATATCTACATGCAAGTTTCGTTGCCTTTGGCAATCCGTGGCATTGCATATGAAGACGTAATTGATCCAATTACTGAATTGAGTATGTACTTTAAGGAAATATGTTCTAAAGTTCTTCTGCCTGAACGTCTGTTGAAATTGGAAAAAGACATTGCAGTGACATTATGTAAAATGGAACAGATTTTTCCACCATCTTTTTTTAATATCATGATTCACTTGGTAATACATTTCGCATATGAAGCACGAATTGCTGGTCTAGTACAATATCGATGGATGTATCCTATAGAAAGATTTTTAAAGAAATTGAAAGATTTTATTCTTAATAAGGCACGTCCTGAAGGTTCAATCGCAGAAGGGTATCTTATTGAAGAAATGAGTTCATTTTGTTCCATGTATTTGGATAATATTGACACTCGTTTTAATTGCAAAGAAAGGAATTATGATGGTCCTTCAGTCCAGAGTGAAGATGAAAGTTGTTCGATTTTTAATTCTTCTGGACGTTTTCTAGCAGGAAAAGTTGAACCTTGTACACTGTCTGAAGAAGAAGTTCGTTTGGCACATATTTATATTTTGAGACAGATTGAACGTATGGATCAATTTTTTGAAATATACAGACAGTTGTTTGAAAACTCAAATGGGGTGCAGGAAGATTTTCTGAAATGGTTTCGAAGATATATTGAAGAATTGAAAGCTGCAAATGATCCTCGTTGCACTGATGACATCGAAGTGTTATCACAAACTCCTTCGAGACTTGCATACTCGCATTCGGGTTACGTAATAAATGGATCCAGGTTTCGTACTAAGACTGTAGATGAGACAAAATTGACTCAATTGCCTGGTGTTATTGTGGTTGCAGAACATGAATCCGGATGTGATGGATACTATGGACATCTGAATGATATTCTTGAAATATATTTTACTCATCAAAAATGAGTTGTATTGTTTGAGTGTGATTGGTGGGATGTCTATGGAAAGGATAGAGGATTCAAGATTGATAATTATGGAATTGTCAGTGTTAATACCCATCTTAAACTCAAGACAAATGAACCATTTGCTCTCGCTAGTCAGGTGGAACAGGTGTTCTATGTAAATGACAGTAAAACACCAGGGTGGATTATTCCTGTAAGAGCACAACCTCGGGATTATTATAATATGCAAGTTCCAACAAGTGAAGATGATGTAGGTGATTTTGAAGAAGCATATCAAGAAACCTTAATTGATGTTCATGTGAGAGGAGATGTATTTGATGTTGACATTGTTGAAAATATTAACGTAAGGGTCGATGAATACATTGATGCTTAGGTGATTACAACTTCCAAATCTCTTTAGTTATATATGTATTTTTTCCAAATTTGACTTGTAAGTTTAGTATGATATGTTTGAACAGATGGCTTCAAACGGTGGCTAGTACAGTGGTTCGAGGCCACAGAGACAGTGTACTACCGTGCAGCAGACTTTCCCCACACACTCTGCCTCAGAGGGATCTGCAGCTGCATCCTCGGCAGCTGGTTCTGTAGCAGGTATGCAGTTTAATTTCAAAATTTTGATTAATTAATATTATTTTGATTATAATTTGATATCAATGTCTTCCCTGTGTATGTTTAAGCAGGGCCAGTTTCTACATAGACTTGAGGTCGGGGACATAGACGTCGGGGCCCCTCCAGAGGTTTGACAGATAGGAGATTGGAGTCTGGCCAGCGATGGAATGTAAAGGTGATCGGTGGGACTGGGATTGGAGAGTCGGGAGCCCAGTTCGTTAGTCACATGGGCATTGTATCAAAACGTCATTGTAAAATATGGAAAAAAGATTTTTTCAAACTTCCTGCAGATATAATAGATACAATTTTTAGAGATCTTGAGGTAATAGTCTGTAAATTTAATATTATATCTATCAAATTTCTTATCATGACTCATGTTAGCTCTAATTTGTAGTTGCTCTTTCGGTGGGATCGAACGGCCAATACTGATAAAGAAATGCTAATGCACATGTCCTCTATGCATCGTACTTGGCGTGGAGTTTTGATGAAACAAGTAAGTTAATATTTTTCCTTATATGCACATGTCAATTCTTTAATTCTTTATACTATATCTAATATTTGATCAAGTCTACTTATTGAATGGAAAGGCCTTTATTTGTCAGAAAAAAAAAAAAGACGTGTAGTACATGGAAATAATCACTAATATTAGTCGATCAGCAGATGAGTAGTTAAGCTGATACATGGTAAGGGATCACCCAAGGAAGAGTCATATTTGCATGGTTATAGAGTGGGTTTTTTTGCTTTATCAGTCAAAGACACTTTAATGTGGAACTAAAAAAATTATGTCTCTATACAGCATTATACAGGCAAGTCTTTTGATGATGCCATTGCCTCAGTTCCAGCTGGTGTTAATCCACAAGATTAGCAGATAATGTGTACAAAATGGAACACTTCGGATGAGCAGGTAATAATAAAGTTTTATAGTACATCTTCATTTTTTTATTTTAACATTTAAAATATTTGTTGGCAGAATATCGCTGATCGTAATAAAGCAAATCGGTCTCATCAATCTATGCCATATAGAAAGGGCAAGAAGAGTCATTATCAATTAAAGGATGATTTTGTAAGTTAAATATTTAGTTAAAATTTACTGTCAATTTAATATTTACTTAATTCTTACTCTCTTTAACACATGTGAATAGCGCCTTGCTCATGATCGTGAACCCAGTCGTGTGGAGATTTTTAAAATTGGCAGATGCAAGGAATTACCTGATGGCAATGAGCAATGGGTAGATGACGAGAGTAGGAGTCGATTTGTAAGTGTATTTTTAAAATTTATAATTAATGTTTATGTGATATTTTTTATGATAAATAATATTTTTTTTTGAACTTTTTATGCAGGAGAGGATGATTCAGCTATCGACTCCTTCACTAGATAGTGAGAGTGGGAGTACCCCCATTTCTGCTAAGGAGGCTTTTGTTTCAGTTATGGGGAAGGACCGATCTGGTCGCATTCGTTGCGGAGGTAGTCGGGAGACACGTCGCACATGGTATGGGACAGGAGAAGGGCCGTGCTCCACTGACTATCAGCAACAAATTAGCAACATTGAAAACATTCTTAGAATGAAGGTTGGGGAGTTGCGCACAGAGGCGCGCAAACGGGACGTAGAGATGGATGAAATGCAGAGGGAGTTGGAGCAGCTGCGTAAACGATAGTTTGAGATGGATGACATACGTAGACAGATGCTGCAGATGAGTACATTTATGACTCAGTTTCAGACTAGTCATAGATTTGCTGCGTCAGCTCCACCGAGAGCGCCAGAGGACGATCATGTAGATACTGATGTGGAGGGAGATGACTATGATGATGATGATGATAATGACTATGATGATGATGATGATGATTGATAGATTGATATTTTGATGACATTAATTTAGAGGTTTTTGATGTTGTATAAATTGAGTATTTAAAAACTTTGATGTTGTATGAATTGAGTATTTAGAGACTTTGATCTTATATGAATTGAGGTATTTTATTTTCGTGTGTATGACCAAAGTCTTCTGAGATAGCCTTGTTGGCGTTAATGAAAGTAGAGGCTGCATCTAACACTGATCTCGCCTTTAAAGTCTGTACTCCTTCCTCCTCTTCGAAATTTCTGACCGATGTGTCAATGTTCTTTTTGTGTTTCGGCTTTGCCCTTTCTATATAAGCTTCTTTGGTAGTGAATCTCCCATGTTTACCATGGACTATTTGACTGCTTATGTTACGCTGTGATAGAAAGTTCTCTGGTACATATCTTTGATGTGTATTAAACATGACACATCTATTAGAATTGTGTTATGCATCTCCACATCTTCAATTTTTTAAGAGTCTCGAGACATGACACAATCTTAATAGATATTATATTTTTAGTGTACATAAAAAATGTGCACTAAATATTTCTCTTCTAATATATATAGACAGATATATAGCTGTAATGTAAGCCTCGGTAATGGTCATATGAGTGGATATATGCAATGTGGAATTGCAGAACACAGCGCCACAGGCTATTCCAGGAGCTGAAGGGATGCAAGCGGTTGCACTGAGGGTGTCTGGAGACAAGGCCGTCTTCTTCAGATGCAGGATCCTGGGCTCCCAGGATACTCTCTACGATCATGGCGGAAGGCATTATTTCTTCCAATGTTACATCCAGGGGTCCATTGACTTCATCTTTGGGAGTGCAAGATCTCTTTACCAGGTAAAGTACTTAATTAACGTCTCAAACAACACCCCTGCACTTTCTAATATGATCATAAACAAAAAATTAGAATTTTTAAAAGAATTTATATAAAGCCGCTGACAAAAATAACGTTATTATTTGTCAGCGGCCAAAGGCACCGCTGACATAAAGGTTTTACAAATATTTTTTATGTCAGCGCGGAGAAACTGCTGACGTAAATTTTTTTTGTCAATGGCCCTATCTTCTGTTGACATATGATAAGTCGACAGTAAAAATATTGACAGCGTTGTCTACGGGCTGTGGCCGTTGACATATGTTTTTGTCAACGGCGTTTTGATTTTTGTCAATGGCTCAAAGTCGCTGACAAATGTTGTCTGTCTTGTAGTGAATGTAGTCAAATTCTTTGACATTGCTACGGGACGTGGAGAAGTTGGTGGGACGATCGATGGCGGCTAATCAATCCAAAAGGCCTCTTGTCCAACATGGATGACATATATTAACATTCTTTTTCCTATCCTAACTCATTTGCAAGTATATTGATACAGTTGGGTTTTCAATATATATAATGAAAAGATCACCCAACTAAGAAGGTAAGATTTTGAGCAACTTTTTGATATAGAGAAAGATTTATTGTACTAGCTTAAGTGTCGTAAGTGCAATAAGAATAAGATGATAGTCAATGTGATGTCCATGTTGGACATCACATAAGCTACCACCAAAGTAAATACGGAGCAATAGACAGTGGCGACCAATGATGGCCAGCGGCAGCCAGTATTAGTGGCGGCGATCGACGGTGACGTCAAACATCACTATTTTCAAGTCTAAATTTATATTTTAGAGGTAAGATTTATATTTTGGATCCTAAAATTTATATTTTAGAACTTAAATGATGAGATTTAAAATCACTATTTTTGACCCCAAATTTATATTTTAGACTTAAGATTTATATTTTAGAACTCAAAATTAATATTTTAGAGCCCAAATTGCTATTAAAATTTCAACCAATATTTTTAAACTTTAAGGGTGATATTTTGGAGTCTAAATTTTTTATTTTAGAGTCCAAGATTTATATATGTTGGAGCACTGCCACCGGCGATCGCTGCCGCCGCCGCCACCACCACCAACCCCCTTGTCAATTCATTTGGCATCCAACATAGCGTCATGTGGACGCCACCAACAAGTGCATTAAACTTTTATCCTAGTACAAAATTTTAGATCATTGACCTCTCACTGTTGGGATTTGAACTTCCAAAAACTAGTTACAAGATAGCAGTGGCGGAGCAAGGGGGGGCAATTGCCCCCCCCCCCCCCCCCCCCCTTAATTTTTTCTATAAATTTTTCTCCTAATTTTTGAGTGAATTAAATTGATGGACATGTGAAGATTTTTTTAACTTTATTAATTGCCCCCCCTTGTTTTGAGTATCTATGAACAATTAATCTTATTAATTATCCCCTTTCTAAATATTTCTGGTTCCGCCACTACAAGGTAGAGAACCAGATTGAAATTGGTGCAAAGAGGAGGTAAAATATTTTTTCCAGCTTCGACGGGCTTTCATATGCTATATAAAGCAGGTAAAAACACACACACACAATGCTTTTCACAATGCATCATAACTTGCCATGCCATGTGATGCAGAGGTTACTTTGTTTTTCCTCCACTCACCACCTTCCATATGCGTGTCCCTTCCTTAAATTAGCTGGGTACATTTACTGCGAAGACCAACCATGTGGGGGTATCTATGAGAGGATGTTCCACTGTGGAGCTGGCACAGGTGGCTCTTGTCCCTTTCTCTACCGCATGGCAGCAGTTACCAGGGGAGGGATCTGGCTATGTATGGCAGGAGGTACTCAATTGTACTGGTAAAGTCTGGAAGCAGTGCCCCGTCTCACAACATTCACTGCTTATTCAATGTCCACAGTTGGGGATGCTATCCGAACCGAATGAAGATGAACCATGTCCTTACAACCCAACAGCATTTTCGGAGACACGTTTTTGAAGAGAACAAAGTTGACCATTTCCGCTTGCCACCCGCCCCACTGATCGAGTCGGTCTCATAAAGGCATTCCTATCACTAATAAAGAGGCCGTCACTACATGTTTCATGCCTTGCTGTATGGTTTTTTACAACATACATGTCTTCACTGCTCTCACTGCGATGTTTGATAATTCCTACAATAATCATCTAAACACGACATACTTACTCCAATCACATAGTTCGCGAGTAAATACCAAGAAAAAAGAGTCTTCTAGGTAAGAAAAAGGGACCAAGACTAGGCCGTTTGGTATTAAAATAGATCGAAGATAAACTGACGATATGTTCAAAATTTTGAAGATATCTTCATTCTATTCTCTATCTATCCTGATAACAAACATGACTAAGGATCTGTTTGTGTCAATGTAAAATCTCACGTAAGGAAAAATTTGAAAGGAAAACTTTATACAATGACTAATTGGTACTCTTAAAAAGTTAATTCATGAAATTTTTTTTACCAAAAAATCATCGATTTTTGCATTTTTTATGAAACCTCGTAAATTATATTTCTCTATCTCTTTTTCATATAGGATTTTCATGAGCGAGACTACAATCTCTACCCTCATTCCGACGCTCATCGATCGGCACCCAACGACACCAAGCAACAAGTGATAGCAGCACTCGATCGCGGGTGGCAGGTGACCGGTGACAACAGTCGGCACTTGGCGGCCGACGACTGACAGCCAACTCCCAACTATTGATGCCTAGTTCCTAGTGGTTAGTGGCCAGTACTCAAGTGGTCAATGCCCAGTGCCATGCAGTTGCTGGTCGACGATGGACGACCGGCTCTCGACGGCCGTCGGTCTGTACTCGACGACTGATGATTGACCCCCGATGACCAGCTCCTGACGACTGACGCTCGATGGTCAGTGCATGATGCTCAGTCGCTGACGGTCAGCTACTGACGCTCGATGATCAGCGACAGACGGCCAGTACCTGACGACAGTCGGTGCCATGATGATTGACGTCTAGAGCCTTGTTTCTAGTGGCTGACGGCTTCCGGTGCCCAACGGCTAGTCGCCGACTATCAGTGCCAAGCGATTGATGCCCAGAGCATGCTTTTCATTTTTTAAATATTTTTAAACAAATATGTCTGAAAATATTCTATTGTAAAACAAACACTGAAAGTTTTTTCAGGAAAATCATTTATGTGGGTACCAAACAAGCAATTATATATTTTAGAAAAAATTAATTATAGGTCCCTATCAGAGGGGGACCTTAACCATAGGTCCTTGTTAGAAATGTCTACACAAAAAAGTCCAACAACTTTTGGAGATATTAATTCCTAGCCCCTACTTTATTGGGATTTATGTTGACAATTAGAGACTAATATGTTTTGTCTTTTGACTATGGGTAATTGTTACTTTAAAGCCTCTCAAGTTACCCTTTAAATCCTATCAACCGTTGCTTTAATTCCCACATACTTTAACCAATTTCATCTTCTTCTTTAATAGGTTTCTTCTTCTACTTTAACTGGTTTCTTCACCTGCTTTAACATACTACACGTATTACTTTAACAGACAATAACTATGACTTTAACAGAATATAACTACTGTTTTAACACACTTCAACTACTACTTTAATAGGCCAGACACTAACTGATTTCTTCTTCTTTTTTAATAGGTTTTTTCTTCTTTAACAAGTTTCGTCTACTTTAACTGATTTTTTGTCACGCCCCAACGCGGAATATCGGAGCGCGAAGGCAGTTGCAAGAAAAGGTATAGAGCGTATACTAGACATCAAACCATTGCACACTGAATAATACTAAAGCAAATCTTTTTCATTAATAACTTTCCAAATGTCTAGTTACAACCACTAATATCAGAGCCAATCTACAGGGCCCAATTACATTGCAATAAAAGGAAATAACTAACTACAACTCTAAGATAACATAATGACTCGAGGGTACTCCTGGCTTCACTCTTGGTCATTCCCTTCCTCGTGAGTGTATGTGTCATCCTCGGTCTCACCTGAGAACACAACATCAAATAACATAGGGTGAGCGATAACGCCCAGTAGGACTTAAATCTCAGGCTCAAGCAGGCTTTAAATAATTAACGCATTTAATGGCAGAGTATCTAAAAATAGCAGGTACAAGAGAATCAAAATATAGCAAGAGATAGCACAAGAGGTAACAAGATAGCACAATAGTACGAGATCGAGTATAGTTTCCAAAAATAGCTCAAGTATCGAATATAGCACGAATAGCAGGATGGCCATAGCACAACTAGCACAAGTATAATAATAGCACGACGAGTATAGCACTTGTTTGTCATTCTAGACATCGAGAGAGTATAGCACTTTTGTGTTTTGATTGTCACATAGATAGTCGAGATAGATAGCACTTGAGTGTAATGCCAAACACTCTGATCATTTAACTCCCATGGGCACTAGCACTTTCGGGCGCACATCCCAGGACCAGATCCGGCCCTTTATTTATTGCCAGGCATTGGTTATATTGTTTATCTTTAGACAATCAGTCAATAGCCAGTATAGAGTACCAAGAAATAGATAAGAGCACTAGATGAATAGATGAGCTAGTAGAGTGAACGTGAATAGGTGAGCGAGTAGAGTATAGATGAGAGCTAGTGGACATTGCACGTAATACGTCGAGTAATCAGGCAATAGTAACAGTTGCACAACACGCGCACTTGGTGTTGGCAGACAGGTGGAACTCACGACCCTACCATTGGCCTAGTTATGCACAAGTCCAGAGATCCGGCGTGATTTAAGACGAGAGTGAATCTCTAATAGCCGTTTGGATCATATAGATCCCTAAAGGGTATCATAGGTATTAGGGTACAACCGGCTCGTCGACCATGTGGGAATCCATGATCAGAGGAGACTTACGGAGGCCTTGTGCAAGAGTTCACTAGTCTGGCGAAAGGAATATCCGACGGAGAGTTCACCACAAGCCAAGAAAAGTGTGTATATAAAACAGGTGCTCGACGTTCTAGAGGAATTCTAGGACAGTGGAGCATCGATATTGGTATTATAAACAATGCAAGAAACGAATACAAGTCCTTTAAAAATAGGGCAATTAATATTATTTATTTCGGTAATTTACCAGATACATTATGAGATATTTTCTGCAAGATTTCAGCCATATATGGACAGTTCATGTGTGTGCATGTGTAAGAGAAATCATAGCTAGAATAAGTCGTGTACATGTATTTTAAATCATTCAATATAGCACCATTTTTAAGTAGGGTTTTTACTAGGGGTATAACGGTGAGAAAGCGACAGAAATTATTTTTATGGACTTTCATCAGAAAAACTAAGAAGGGACATAGGCCAATGAGGATGGCGATAGGGGTAGGTAGATCGCGACATGGGTACTGTCGCGACGGCCTCGTGAACGCGACAGGGGCAGGAAAGGGTCGCGACAGGACTTGCGAATCAGGTACTGAGAACGCGACGGCTCACCTGTCGCCTTCTTGGTCGCGACAGGGAGGCTGTCGCAATCAGGCCCCAAAAAACGACATATCGAGGTGTCGCCTTCTGGTTGTCTGCGCCTGACTCCGAAGCGTTCTCAGTACCTGATTCGCAAGTCCTGTCGTGACCCTTTCCTGCCCCTGTCGCGTTCACCAGTCGCCTTCTTGGTCGCGACAGGGAGGCTGTCGCAATCAGGCCCCAAAAAACGACATATCGAGGTGTCGCCTTCTGGTTGTCTGCGCCTGACTCCGACAGGAGTCAGACCAGACATTGGATTGCGGGCCACAACATTGAAATTTCGATACAGGGTCGTTTAGAAAATCATAACTAATTATATAGTCAACGAAAAATCATGAAACTAGTTTCAAATTAAACTAGACATGTAAGGGTACTTCCAGTAAATCGGAATCTGAGAGAGAGCATGGTTTGAACATGGTTTGAGCATGAACAACAATGAGTAACACAGAACATGACATAGAGAGCAAGACTGATTTAATTCGAGCAACATGCTCAATGAAATTTAGGCTTCTTAGAGGAAAATGATCCCTAACATCATGAAGTATCTACAGTAAAAATTTCGTAGCATGGGATCAAGTGTACATAGAGATCAAGAGTTAAGAAGAGGGCTCGGGGTCAAGAGAGTTGCAGAACTTCTAAATTCAAGAAGAAAATATTGGCTCGATGGAAAATTATGAAATTTGAGGGTTTTGTTCCTGATGTATGGAGCAATCTACAGACGAAATTTTAGGATTTTTGCTTGTGAGAATGCCTACCTTGACTCGATTTCCTCTTCTAGGGCTAGAACTTGAAGAACGGGTTGAGAGCTTGAAAGGTTCTTCTTCCCACGAAATCTCCTCCTCCTTGGCCTCTCCTTCTGATCCAGGAATCCCTTGGCACGAGCTTGGGTCGGCCAAGAGGGTTTAATAGGTGTATTTATGTAAACACAAGTTCCTATTCCTACTACTACTCAAATTCCTCTTAATTCTGAGATTTCCTAACTCCACATTTCCTCTCTTGCTTTCCAATCTCTAATTGGGTTAGGATAGTATCTAAATTCGTGCTAGACTATATGGGGTAGGTTTAGGAATTCAATTCCTACTCTAATTGACACTTTTATTGCTTTAATATCTCCTTTCCAATTATGAGATAATTAATTCCGAATTTAGGGTATTTTCTTATTATTCTCTCTTTGTAAATTCATATTTTGACCCAATAAATTCTAGAGGGTCCATTAAGCAAAGCCCATTACTCTTTTCCATTTAATGGGTTTTATTTAATGTTCTATTTAAATATCCATTTAGCTAGGTTTTAAATTCTTTATTTAAATTTTTATTTTTTCACAAAAATTCAGGTTGCTACATTTTTGCTATTACTTTAAAACCTTCAGACTTAGACTTTAAGTCATACCAACAGTGACTTTAAGTCTCACATACTTTAATTCACCATTACACATACTTTATTGACTTTAAAATTTTACTTTAACACCTTCGAACACTTACTTTAACATCTTCAAACTTAGTCTTTAATTTATATCAACAGTTACTTTTAAGTCCTACACATTTTAACTTAGCTATCACACTTATTTTAACTCTAAACTCTTACTTTATCAACGTAAAACATAGACTTTAAGTCATATTAATAGTGACTTCAAATCCCACACATTTTAGCTAACTGTCACACATACTTTAACATCTTCAAACTCTTACTTTAACAACCTTAAACATAGACTTTATGTCATGTCAAAAGTTATACTTTAAATCATATCAATAGTTAATTTAAATGCCACATGTTTTAACTCACTGACCTCATACTTTAACAACTTTAAACTCTTACTTTAATACCTTAGAACTTAAACTTTAAGTGTTATTAATATATGAACATAGTGGTCATACATATTTGATTGTACAAAGCAGACAGAAGAGTACAATGGAAAAACAAAAATAGAAGACAAAAACCCACTTTTTAGGGATTGATTGATAAAGTCCGACAAAAGGAGGGACTGTTTGGGACACATTTTTCTGACAAGGATTAGAAAATAAGTCTCCTCTCTGATAGAGACCTATAATTAATTTATCCTATTTTTTCCAGTAAATACTTTATTTAGAAAAAAGTTTCGTTTAAATATATTTTACAACCAACCAAATGAACCCTAAACATGTCTAATCAACTCTTGGGTTGTCTTTTATGATGATTTGCTTGCTAATTATTATTACTAGAGTAGAGGTTTCAGAATTTATCTATTATCTTCGTTAAATATTAAATTTTTAAAAATTATTTCATATTATTTAGTTGTAATTATGTCAAGAAATGTTGATCATTTCTAAATAAAGTCTCAATGAGTGAGACTATAAAAATGGATACCGTAGTCTCTCTTCTTCACATATATACATCATTTGGTTTCTCCATCCACAAACTGAAGAGAGTATATCTTGTTGTCACACAATCTCGTATAGATTGTGATCTTGCTCTGAACTGCTCTAAAGTTTTGTGGAGGTCCTCTTCTTTCTTGATCCTTGACCACCATGAATCTAGGTATGCCACAAGAAAAAAAAAATTCCACAACATTTTTTCCAATTTGCATTAGAATTTCAAATAATCTAAAGTTTTTATTGCGGTACAACTAGTTCAAGAAAATGGAATTCTCGTACATGTTTTCTATTTAAGAATTTGAATTTCCATCATTATTATTATTCTCATTATCTACTAATTTATGATTTTTTTCTTATTACCAATCAGACGTATGTAATATTTTTTATACAACACAATATAAAAGTTGATAGAGTAATCAAAAATCCATCATTGATAGCAATGTGGAGAGGGGGAATCTCAGCACTCTGACCCAAACTGTATAGTCCAATTAATGACCTCAGCTCTGATGATCAATCCATCTCTATGTAATTTATTATTAATTATATATATTTTTGGTGATTAACAAAACCTTGAAAAATATTTACTAACAACATTTTCTGAAGTTTATCCACAGGCAATAATTCAAGCAAAATCTGTAAGTTGTCTACACACACTGCTATTTGAAGTTCAATGCATATGTTTTGTCTAAGTACACATCGACTTCTTTGATACAACAACGATTTCATCATAAGAACATCGATTTCAGTCTTACATCGTCTCACTTAAACAACGACTCTCTTAGAAAAACATCGACTTCATCGCTACAACGATTTCATAGAAACATCGATTTTGTCTCACTTAAACATCAACTTCATCACTACAACGACTTCATAAAAACATCGATTCTCTCTCACTTTGTAAGGCCCTCGAATTTTGTTACATTATTGTATTGCATGTAAATAATTCATGTTGTGTATGTACGTATGTAAATATCTACGTAAGTACTAGTTGGTATACTTATGTATGCATGTGTATAATTAGAGTAAATAATGTATGAATGGTATGATGGTAGCATGTACTTGATAGCGTATGCATATGGCATATATATAGGTATAAGATGTGCATGGTCTTTGCATGTTTTGGAGTTCTGGCCGAAGGCCAGAATTGGCGTCAATATCAATGGACGCTTGAGTTGAGTAGGCGTCAACCCCATGGACGCCAACACTAATTCCAGCGTCCAGCGATGTTGACGCCAACTTCTTTGACCTGCATGCGTTGCAGAGCCCAGAATTCTGGAAGCAAGCCACCCCAACCATTGGGGAGCTGTCCCCAATGGTCTGAAAAGCCATCTTGTCACCCCTGCATTATAAGAGAACCCCCTCTCCTATATACAAACCCATTTCTACAACCCTAAGCCTTCTCTTGTCCCTTTGCAAGAGAGGAAGAAGAGGAAAAGAAGAGAAAACCCTATTTTCGGACTGTGAGAAACCCCCACTTTTGCAACCCCAAATCTGAAGTTCTGAAGCTTGATCCGGCCACCTGCTGCATCAAAGAGCTTGCTGGATCATCGAGGAAGGCATCCCCGACCTCGGACTGCGCTGGAGCTTGCTCAAGAACCCGGAGTGAAGCTTTTCTAGGAGCTTCTTGGGATAGCCCAAGGAGAGCTTCACCGAGCCCTAGATCCGTTTAGTGTATTTTCTAGAGGCAAGTACCCTACCCATAACGTCCCTGTATGTGTCTAGGTTGGTTTTATAAATTTTATGTATTTTTCCTCGTGTCCTGGATCCCCTTTTTCACCTTTTCATTTGAGTTCGGTCTGTGTTTCTGCACAGACAGGAACTTGGCGTCAATGCCTTGACGCCAAGATCTAGGTGTGCGTCCAGCGATCTTGCCGTCCACTCCTGGAACGGCCAGAGACCGCCGCCAAGTTCATCTGAGCAGAACAGCAAGCTGTTCTGCCCTTCTATATGATTAAATTCGATATGTTTCACGATGAGGATATAATGTAATCTCTTATATGTTATGTATACTAGTGAATGTGGTGTGTGGATGAATTTTGTGCAAGGTGGTAAATGATAAAGTTTATTTATTTCATGGAAATACATGTATGATGAGTTGCTAATCTTGTCAACCCTTGTTTGTATGATTTAGGACGAGTCAGAATGTCCTACATTTTATGGGTCATGCATGTATTAGTCAGTCTCTGTTCTGAAATTCTGAGATTTTTTCCCATGCTTGTGTGAATTAGTGGAAATATTGTTTGGGAAAATAGAAATCATGCGTAGGTCATGATAAATCTTCGGTAAATCATGTATTGCCCAAACATTTCAGGAATAAATTCTGTAGCTCCATGTCTGTTAGGGTTCAGGCAGTGAATTGTTAAAAATTGTGATTGGTATTCAACTCCATGTTAAATCGAATTGCGGATAGCATGTGGAATTAATGTTAGATTTTCTGTAATTTCATTTTAGCTTATAAAAATATGAAATTTTGCATGTGGGATTCTAAACCCGAAATTAGCCTGTGGTTAAAATTTTAGGTCATTTGGACCAGTATATGATGCAATATGAATTTTCCATGTAAAAATGTGAAACTAATGCATGCCTTTGTAAAATGATTTGATTTTGTATATAGCAACCTGATTAGTGAAATTTCCTGAGTGCTAAATTTCTGTAATTGTAGTGCCATGTTAGGGAAAATAGAGAAGTGTGCATGTGAGTGAGAAAGTGAATGAAATGAGAGTGACATGTGTAAACCTATGTGTTAAAATCGGTAAAAATGTGTAATGTGTAACTTGTGCCAAATGTGACACTGCTTCCGTAGAGGGCAGTGGAACCGTATCAGGGAAAAGTCTCCCTGAGAAGGTTCAATGTGTAGTGACCCTAAGGGCATTAGGGGGAAATCCTGGAGGTGGACAAGTACCACTGGTTAGGGTGGAGACTTGTTCTTCCGGTCTGCGCAGTCCAAGAGTCGCCATTATATTGCCTAGATGGCGTCTATGTGATGTGATGTGTTGTGTCCTTCTTTGGTGGTTTGGACTATGTGTCACGGCACTAAATGTGAATGTGTAAATGTGTATGTGTTCATGTGAAAAATGTGAATGTGAACAATGTGTAAAAGTGCATGTGTAAAGTGTGAAATATGCAAATTTGAAATTGTGTAAAAATGTGAAACCAAAATGTGAGGATGTGAGTTTGTAATCCATGTTATGACAATCTGAAATCATGCTTGAACAGTAGCTTTACTACGTTATGATCATGTTATGTATGCAAAATGCCTAGAATCTATGCTAGGGATAATTATTAAGCATATATAAACAACTTCCATACTTGATTGTTCACATGTTGTGATTTAAATCATTGTTGTAGCTCTCATGTGTTAGATTATGGTTGCTAAAGCATGTAAAACCAGCAAGTTTAAAGCATGTAAAAGGGTTATGTATATGCGTAGGAATGTGTAGATTCCATGTTAGGTATGCTTCCTTTCATGCATGCTCGGAAATTTATGTTAATGGCTTTCATGTCTTAGTTGGTTAAAGGTAGAATTTCTATGTGAAGAATGAATAGAAAGCATGTGATAGGTGATTCTATTTTAGGAAATCTGAAAGCATAGTCCATGTGTTTAAATTGTAGATTCACCATGATAGGTTGTAAAATTTAATGTCAAACATGCTACATGTTGTGTCTTGTGAATGTGTATGTAGAACCTACTATGATATGTGCATGTGCGGTATGTGTAGAGTTACTTGCGGAGTCTTTTAGACTCACTACTTGCTTCGGTGTACAGGTGTAGATGGTGACGAGACACTAGTGGAGGAGACGTTGGAGACCGACTCCGAGCGCGGAGATTAGAGCGTTGCTGGAGTACTTGTGACATTTTGTGATTTTCATAGTATGTAAATTGAACATTGTACTATCTTTATCATGAAAGAATGTATAAGTGTGGACATCTATGAATTTGATTTTTAGCAATTTAAATTATATAGACTTTTAGTTCTTTAAATGTTATCAAATCATGTATGTTAAATGTGGATGATGAATGAATGAAGACAGTGGTTCTTTTACTTCCGCTACTCTGTTCTTATATTCACGGGTATCTCAGCTGAATGTCATTGTTGGGTAAATGTCCCACTGTGATGACGCTCGCTATACCGACGTGGGTTGGTATAACCGTACCGGTATAATGAGGGTCGTCGCACACTTAAACATCGACTTCATCGCTACAATGACTTCATAAAAACATCGGTTATGTCTTACACATCGACTTCATCGTTACAACGACTTCATAGAGACATCGATTTTGTTTCACTTAAACATCGACTTGGTTGCTACAACGACTTCATAGCTTCAACATCGATTTCATTGCAACAACAATTTTTCTTCACTGAAACAACGATTTGGTCGTTTCATTGACTTCGCTTCACTTAAACAACGATGTGGTTGATTCATCGACTTCGCTTTACTTAAACATCGATTTTGGTAGAACAACGACTTCATGTCTACAACAACTTTACTCAAACATTGACTTCATATGAAACAACGATTTCATCTCTACAATGACTTTACTTAAACAACGATTTCAGTAGAACAACGACTTCATGTTTATATCGACTTCGTTTCAAACAACGATTTCATCAGCACATCGACTTCAGCTGAACAACGACTGTGTACAGAACATCGATTTCATTAATACATGGATTATGCTCACATCGACTTGATTTCAACATGGATTACATTCTCACTTGACTCATGATTATATTATTGATTTAATATCCACATCGACTCTCTCTGGATACAGCCTGTCAAAATACATCAACCCTCTATTCATGATTATATTTTAGACAGCTGTCAAACATTCTCGATTAAATCTTCTTTAGTTACATTCCACATGATATTTAAATGAATTTCAAATCTTTGTTGATTTCAAGTTTTCCCGCAAAAGTATGTTGTATCCCATGTTCTCTAATATTTATTATGACAGTACAAACCTCTGCACGATATATCTTTTACCTATCTTGCTTATAACACACAAAGTCACAATGACATAATGGCATTTCCGTTCTGGTGTATCTTCATATAGCACAACTACTAATGTTGACGGACAGTTTAGACAAAGATAAGTTGTCTATGTGTCAGCATTTAGTGTGTGCAGGGTTTCCGGTGCAAATGCACGTCTCAAAGATGGACTTGTCAACCTGACAAGAGGATAGAAGATTCAGAAAAATCTTTCCTTGAGTATGTGTGTCTGTCCAAGCATTAATGGTTGCAAGCTCACTTGCTCTTTCCTTCAAGGCAGACACTCCAACGTGCATGAAGATGTGAGACAATGGATATTTCGACAGATACTTCAATGGTCAAATTATTTAGAAGATAAAAGATGACTAGTGACTTCAAGATCATCTTGAACTCTTTCAACCCTTGAGAAGATTGAGCATCTTAGTCACCTGTAGAACAACAAGAGCTAGCTCGTCCATTCCAACTTTCTGTAGCTCCTTGCTCTCTGTAGAATAGTGCATTGCCTTTGAGAGCTTGCGTTGATCTGAGAGAGTCCATTTGTGATAATCGTGTGTCTCTCAGACCTCGCCTCAGATCAAGCAGTGATTATAAGCTTGGTCTTGGGGCATTTCTCTTTCAACTCATTTTTCTGTGAGCATTCCTCTTCGGGTGTGAAGAGAAGACCTATTGCATCAGGTGGAGCGATCCCTCTTCTGGTAGAGAACAGAAGGCCAGCTGTTGCTGGATGTGTAAGTGTCCTTAAGGGGGACTATACCCTTGTTTAGTAGAATCTCAAGTGGTTGCTTGGGGACTGGACGTAGGTTTTTTTGGGATAGGAGATCCGAACCAGGATAAAATTTCCTGTTGTTTGTGTGATTGTTCTCTTTGTTTTGATTAACACTAACTCTAACTATCGATCATAGTGTTGTTTGTCAAGTGTGTTTATTTACAGGAATTATTGTAAGAAGAATTTTTAGAAATCCATTCACCCCCCTCTGGGCTTGCTATCTGGACAACAAGTGGTATCAGAGACAACTCTCTTCAAGTAAGTAGATCTCACTATCTGAAGAGCAAAGATAAATGGCAGCTCAAGGTCATGCGGAAGGTCAGTCCGTTAACAGACCTCCTCTATTTGACGGTGAAGATTACAACTACTGAAAGACGTGGATGGAATTCTTCCTTCAAGGTCTCGATTTTCAACTTTGCTCAATTGTCAAAGAAGAAGACCTCTTGATCACCAACAGTAAAGATAAATGGACAAATGAAGATAAGAAGAAAATATCTCAAAACAGCAAAGCTAAAAGTATATTGTGTTGTGCACTCAGTAAGAAAGAATTCAACAGGATTTCAGCCTGTAAGTTAGCAATGGAAATGTGGGAAAAGCTAAGACTCACATATGAAGGAACTGACAAGGTAAAGGAAACAAGGATAGATATTCTGGTAGCTCAATACAAAAGATTTGAAATGCAGTCTAGAGAGTCCATGTATCAAATGTACAGTAGATTCACAGACATCACCAACGGTTTGGCTAGGCTCGAAAAAACATATGAAATTGGAGACATGGTAAGGAAAGTACTAAGATCCCTACCAACCTCATGGACTCCAAAAGTAACGGCCATAGAAGAAGCCAACGATCTTAGGAGAATGTCACTTGAAAAACTCATTGGGTCCTTGATGCCTCATGAGATAAATATGGAAAGGCTGGGAGAATCCTCTAGCAAGAAGAAGCACAACAATGCTCTCAAGGCCACAGAAGAAACATCTGATGGCGAATCAGAAAGTGACAAAAGCAATGAAAGCAATGAAGATGAAGAAGCCTTTCTTTTCATAAGACTGCAGTGCATTCTAGCTAAAAATAAATACCAGTCAGGAAGAAGATATTTCAAGAAAGGTAGAGACTTCAAAAAATCTAAAGGCAAAGAAGTCAAGAGATCTGAACTGATATGCTACGAGTGTAAGAAGGTTGGACACATCAAGGCTGAGTGTCCAAAACTAAAGAAAATAGAATTCAAGAAGAAGGACAACATGATGAAATTCAAGAAGTATAAAAAGAAAGCCATGACTACTGCATGGAACAACGAAAGTGACTAAGACAGTGAGTCAAGCTCTAGTGAAGAAGAAGAAGAAGAAAACCCCAACCTGCCCTTCATGGCAAATGTTGATGATAAGGTAACTTCTGATTCATCCTTCACTTCTTGCAATGAATCAGATTCGGATAGTTTAGAAGATGCTTTTAATAAATTATATAGTAAATATAAAGATGTTTATAAACTGTTAAAACAACTAAGAAAAATTATGCATGTCTCGAAATAACAAACTCAGATCTAAAATCTAAAACTGAACAGTTAGAAAAATAAATTTCTGAACTAAAAAGAAAAAATGAACTGCTATGTGATGATATAAAGAGTAAAAATGAAAAGATATCAAACTTTGAAAATCAGGAAACCACAAGCAAACTTAAAAGTGAAATTAACACACTAGCAAAAGATAATGAATATTTAACAGCCACAATTGAAAATTTCACAAATGGAAAATCTTCATTAATATTAAAAGGAGCAAGAAGATCAGTTAGGAAAAAATATGGCTTAGGATATATCACACTAGACAATGAAGAAACTATAATTCATCCTAAAATCTATCCAACACCAAAATTCATAGCTGAACAAAACCTCAACTATAAAACAAATAATAGTAAGAACCATAATCCGAACAGAATAATAAGTAATATTCCTTGTTGCACTCACTGTAACAAATTAGGTCACACTAAAATAACTTTTACTACCAAACACCTAAAATGGATTCCCAAAAGAAACTGTGAAGAAGCTAACCAACCAGGACCCAAAAGAACTTGGGTACCTAAATCTCATTGATTTATTGCAAGGAAGCCTTAGAGCATCAAAGTGGTACCTGGACAGCGGGTGCTCAAGGCATATGACAGGTAACAAGACACTGTTCTCTCATATCAAAAATAAAGAAGGTACAGTAACCCATGGTGATAATGGAAAAGGGTCAGAGGTTGTGGATCCATTAGAAGCTAAGATAGAATTCTGATAGAAGATGTTCTATGCGTCAAAGGACTCAAGCACAATATAATCAACATCAGTCAACTGTGAGACAAGGGTCACCAGATCATGTTTCAGGAATCTAAGTGTTTGATCATCAAGGATGTTGCAACTATCCTCAAAGCCAACAGAGAAAAGAATTTATATGTACTACATTTAGAAGAATTAAAGGATAAAGATGTCTGTCTAGCAATAAGTAAAGAGCAGAATGCTGAACTGTGGCACAGAAGATTGGGTCATTGTAGCTTGGATGGAATAAGAAATCTCATCAAACATGATCTAGTAGAAGGTCTTCCGAAGATAAACTCAAGACTAGACAATATTTGTGAGTCATGTGCAAAAGGAAAGCATGCAAAATCTTCCTTCAAATCCAAGACAGTAGTCACTACCTCCAAACCACTAGAACTGCTACACATGGACTTGTTTGGACCACTGAGAACTACCAGCCTAGGAGGAAAAAACTTTGGATTTGTTATAGTTGATGATTATTCAAGATTTACATGGGTATCATTTCTTGAGCATAAGGATGACACATTTGAGAGTTTTGTGAAATTCAGCAAACTTGTTCAAAAAGATAAGAAGTTCAGCATCATAAGTATTCATTCAGATCATGGAGGAGAATTCCAAAAGAACAGATTTGCAGAATTTTGTAATGATCAGGGTATAGAACACAACTTTTCAGCACCTAGAACACCACAGCAAAATGGAGTAGCTGAGAGGAAGAATAGAACCCTATTGGATATGGCCAGGACCATGTTATCAGAATATAACCTTCCAAGATACTTCTGAGCAGAAGCTATAAATACAACATGTTACATTGTAAATAGAGCAATGATCAGGCCAATCCTAAAGAAGACTGCATATGAGCTGTACAAGGAAAGGAAGCTCAAGATCAGCCATCTCAGAACTTTTGGATGCCCATACTTCATTCACAAAAATGGTAAGAGAGACATAGGTAAGCTGGATCCCAAATCCGATGAAGGGATCTTTATGGGGTATACTTCTAAACCTAAAGGCTATAGAGTTTTTAATAAAAGAAGTTTATTGATTGAACAAACTGTACATGTTATTTTTTATGAATCTAACCCTCTCTTAAGAAAGAAATCTGAAAGTGATGATGAAGATACAGATAAACTTACCCAGAAGCTGAAAGATTCTACCATCAAGGATGATGAAGATCCACCCTTGGAAGAACTACAACAGAAGGATAATATCCATGATGATTGTAAGGCCCTCGAATTTTGTTCATATTATGCGTATTTGATTTTGTGTATAATATAATTATTTAATTACTTATGTGCACATGTATTTAAATGTTTATTTTTGTACATATTATATTTATTTAACTCTATACACATTGTATTTAAATAATATTGTACATATTGTATGCATCTATATGGTGTATATTAGTTATTGGATGTTTCTGTTTTCTGTCGAAATCCCTGTTAACGTCAACATCCCTTGACGTTAAGGGCAGGTTGACGGTGTTAAGCAACTACCCCTAAAAAATAATTTAAGATTATTATAACTTTGTGTTTTTACTATGATAAAACCTTTAAAAGGCTTTCTACAAATTAAATATACATATCACAGAAAAAATAGTTTGGACAAACTCTATCTCGAAAAATTTTCTAAGTCCACAGACATCACAATCCAACTTTGGACTCCAACTCCTTTAGAATCGAAAATTTCTACACTAGATTATCTCTAAAATTTTCTAAGTTCAGTCTATCCGACTGTCAACTCCAACTTCATACAGTTGAATACTTCAGAATCTAACTTCTCTAAATCCGACTTCCTACAGTCGGATACTTCATTCTAGACTTCAACTCTCATAAGTCAAATTCTTCTATAACCAACTTTTAAAGTTGAATTCTCTACCTTGTTTCTGTTTAACTCCATGGAAGTCGAATTATATCTTTCTAATGCATTTCTATCCAACTTTCAAAGTCGAATGATGTAACTTCCAATGAAGTCAAATTAGTCTATTCATCTGTTTCTGTTTTCGACTCCTAGAGTCGAATTGCACTCTCTTCTGAATTCGACTTCACTGACAAGTCCTTTACTTATACTTTTTCCATAAAGATATTATTTTATGAACTTATGAAATGTTGATTGCATATCATCTTATCTTCTTAATATGATTTCTGTCAGAACCTACATTGACTGAATATTTCTTTCTCTGTCTATCAAATCATCATTATTTGAATATATTCTGACAAGATGAGACATAGTATACTTAAAACATTCATCCAAAATTATTTATGATTATATCTAAAATATTTATTCAAATTGGTCTCTTGATTCATGACAATAGTCTGGATTTTCTTCCAATACAGAAGATATGTTGCATTTATTGTTTTCAGGCGCATGGCATCTGACAGAGGCTCACCTACCACTGTCAGAACTTGTCCATACCATTGTTTGCAAACTATCTGCCCATCTTTTATTTGTCTGAAAAGCTATCTGCCCTAGGTTTCCATACTTTTTATTTTTCTATGACTTACCTACCTCAAAAAGTATGGAGGCACCTTGTCTCTTTGTCTTGTCTTTACTGCAGGATATTTATTGAAGCACATTTTTAGCATGGAGCTTTCACAGTCTATTTAATAGGAAGTTGACCTCTTAGCTGTGAAGCTGTAAGCCTCGTCCAAGAAACATTGGAAAGAAGCAAAGACAGAAGGATCTATGGATAACAAACTCAGCAAGCATCCAAAGGATCCAAGGTCTCTCCTCAAACAACCAGATCTCTAACGGCCATTTTCAAACGGCTACATTCTACATGAATATTATAAAAGAAGCCAAAGTTTGAAAGGAGAGAGAGACAATATATTCAGAGAACTAAACACCAAGAGCTGTGCTAGCATTCTCTTCAACTCTCCTTTGCCTTCTACTAGCAAGAGGTCTCCACAAGCCTTCTCCAAGCTGCAAGTTAGAGAGCTCCATTCTTCAAAAAGTTCCTTAGCTCTCATCAGTCACAGAAGTCTTGCTGTTTGGGTGGCAATTGTAATTGATTATTTATTAGTCCACGCTTCCTGTTCAGAAAGGAGCTTGATTGCAATTCTTTTGTTTTCTATTTTCTGGACTAAGTGTGTTTGCTCATTGTTTAAAGAAAACACACAAGTGTCTCTACTTTTTATTTTGTGTAATTGTATGGGAAGTTTGTTCCTGCATTTCCCCTCTTGTGTAGGGAAGACCTTGCTGAAGGTAGTGTTTTATACCCCTAGTAAGGGAAGACTTGCTTGGGAGCAAGTGGGCTTGTAATTCCTCTCAATGGTGAGAGAAGACCAAGTTTATTGGCAGTTAGTGAAATCTCAAGTGGTTGGCTTGAGGACTGGATGTAGGACTTCCATGTGGGAAGGGCCGAACCAGGATAAATCTCTTTGTGCATTTGTGTGATTATTTCCGCCAATTTACACTTGAATCACACACTACACTAAATTCTAACAGATTTATTTAGTGTTGTTTAATTTCATATAAAAATTTTAAAAGCATAAGAAGTCCTATTCACCCCCCTCTAGGACATCATTAGTGCCATCTCGATCCAACAAGTGGTATCAAAGCGAGGTCTTCTCAGAAGAATCTAAAGATTTGAGAAGATATGGCAGCTGAAGGTCACAACTATGAAGGCTAGTCTGTTACAAGGCCACCATTCTTTGATGGTGAAGATTATCAATATTGGAAGATGAGGATGGAGTGCTTCATCAAAGGCACAGATTTTGATCTGTGGCAGGTAATAAAACAAGGTGATTTCCAAATCATTGGTGAATCCACATCTGGTCTTTCAATAGCTGATGAAAGAAACATGTCTTTAAATTATAAGGCTAAAAATTATCTATGTTGTGCCCTTTTTAAAAAGGAATTCAATAGATTATCTGCTTGTAGAACTGTAAAAGAAATGTGGGATAAACTACAAGTTCCATATGAAGGAACCGATAGAGTTAAACAAACTAGAATAGACATTCTTGTATCTCAATATGAGCAGTTTAAAATACTTCCTAATGAAAACATTACTCAAATGTATAATCGCTTTTCAAACATAATAGTAGGATTAAGTTCTCTAGGAAAAGTTCTTACTAATAAAGAAACATTAAGGAAAATCCTAAGATCTTTAACTAATGTTTGGACTCCTAAGGTAATTGCCATTGAGGAAGCACATGATTTAACTCAATTATCTATTGATAAACTAATTGGATCCCTCATGGCCCATGAAATTAACATGGAGAAATTTTCTGAAAATTTCTCGAAAAAGAAAATGCCAAATGCTTTGAAGGTTGCAGATTCCTCTTCATCTGAAGATTCTAAAGAGAAATCAGATGATAGTGATGATGAGGCAATGCTATCAAGGAAATTGCAAAGAATTCTTGCCAAGAAGAAGAAGTTCGGCTCCAATAGATTTTTCAAGAAAGATAAAAGAAGGAGCCAACCTGCTATGAATGCAATCAACAAGGACATTACAAATCTGAATGTCCTAAGATGAAGAAGAAGGATCAAGCAGAAAGATCTGACAAGAAGAAAGGCAAAGAAAAGAAGTTCAGAAAATACAAGAAAAAGGCAATGGCAGAAATATGGGATAATGAAGAAGCCACCAGTTCAGACTCCTCAAGCTCAGAATCTGAAGAGGAAGAAAAGGCAAATCTACCCCTCGTGGCAGGACAGGATCAGGTAAATTCCGAAACCTCTTTTACTTCTTGTTCTGAATCAGATTCTGACAGTCTTGAAGATGCTTTCAATGAGCTATATGAAAAATATAAAACAGTCGTTAAGCAAATGAAAATAGTTAAATTAAATTTGCTAAACTAAGAAAAGGCTAACACATTTCTGAAAAATGAAGCAGAAAGGTTAGGAAAAAGTTTAAGTGAAACCAAAAGAGCAAATTAATTATTATGTGAAGACTTAAAAAATAAAAATAGTAAAATCATGGAACTAGAGTCAAACCTAAAAGAACTTAAAGATGAATAAAAATTACAAGAAGAAAACAATTACCTAAGAGCTACTATAGAGAAAATCTCTAACTGCAAAACTTCCTTATTTGTCAAATTAAAAGGCCCTAGAACAGGTAAGAAAAAATATGGAGTAGGATGTACACCTCCTCATAATGAAGAAAATGTTGTGTATCCTGAAAAATATCCAACACCTCAATTTGTAAAAGAAAAAGAAATTAAAAATCCTAAAAATGTTAATCAGCATGCTTATAAACAAAAACAGAAATTTAATAACACTGCACATATTAAGAATACTTTTGATTTATGCTGCAGTCACTGTAATCAATTAGGACACACTATTAGCACATGCACAACCAGACATTTGCGCTGAATCCCTAAGACTAACCATCAAGGACCCAAGAAAATTTGGGTACCAAAAGTTACAACTTAATTTTATTTGCAGGGTCAACTGAGAGCATCCAAATGGTATTTGGATAGTGGGTGCTCAAGGCATATGACAGGTGATAGGAAGTTGTTTACAAGCTTTAGAGATGAAAGTGGTAAAGTCACTTATGGTGATAATGGTAAAGGAAAAGTCTTAGGATGTGGGACAGTTGGAACCAAAGAAAAGAATTTGATAGAAGATGTTATGTATATAAAAGGATTGAAGCACAACCTCATAAGCATCAGTCAGTTATGTGATAAGGGTCATTTAGTAAAATTTTAGAATGATAAGTGCATTGTTCAAAAAGATGTAAAAATTGTGTTTGAAGCTCAGAGAGTGAAGAATATGTATACCTTACAGTTAGCAGAATTAAAAGAAGTAAATCTATGTCTTGCAACCACTAAGAGTGAAGAATCTGATTTGTGGCATAGATGATTGGGTCATGCAAGCACTTCAGTGATTAAGAAATTGATTAAGCATGACCTAGTTGAAGGTCTTCCAAAGATGAAGATGAAGAAATCTGGAATATGTTCAGCTTACGCAAAAGGGAAGCTGACCAAGACCTCATTTCAGTCCAAAACAATTGTCACAACTTATAAGCCTTTGGAGTTAATTCATATGGATTTATTTGGACCTATAAGAATAGATAGTCTTGGAGGAAAGGTATATGGCTATGTAATAGTAGATGACTACTCAAGATATACTTGGGTATCATTCTTGGAAGCCAAATCAAAAACCTTTTCAGCTTTTTCGGAAGTTCAGCAAAGTAGTTCAAAAGAATCAGAAATTTCATATTGTCAGCATCAGATCTAATCATGGTGGAGAACTCAAGAATGAAGAGTTCATAAAGTTATGTGAAGAGAATGGAATTGAACATAACTTTTCAGCACCAAGAACACAAAAACAGAATGGAGTAGCAGAAAGAAAGAATAGAACACTGCTAGACATGGCCAGAACTATACTCACAGAATATAATTTACCAAGATACTTCTGGGCAGAAGCAGTCAACATAGCTTGCTACATCATCAACAGGTGCATGATCAGACCAATTCTAAAGAAGACGCCATATGAACTTTACGAAGAAAAGAAGCCCAACATCAGTCATCTTCGGCCTTTTGGTTGTAAGTGTTTTATTTTAAATAATGGTAAAGATAATTTAGAAAAATTAGATGCTAAAAGTGATGAAGGATTTTTGTTAGGATATATTTCAAAACCTAGGGGATATAACATTTTTAATAGAAGAACTTGAACCATAGAACAAACTGTGCATATATTATTTGATGAAACTAACCATTCTATCAAAAGAATAGAAGAAGAAGAAGATTGTGTTGAAGATTTGTGCAGGGATCTAGAGAAAACATCTCTTGAAGATGAAGAAAAGAAGAAGAAAAAGAAGATCCTCCACTAGAAGAACTTCAACAGCAAGAAGAACAACAAGAAGGACTGCCTCAATGTGATTTGTATGTGCGTGTTCCTCTAGATGGTAGTTAGGACTATGTGTCACGACAAATTAAGTGTAAAAAGTGTAAAACATGAGTAATGAGTAAAGTGACATGTGAATATGGCACGTGGTAAGTGCAAGTGATGTGACATGTGATAAGTGAATGTGCAAATAAAAACTACGTGAAAAATGTGTGAAATCATGTGTAAATGAAAGTGAATGTAAATCCGAGAGTAAATGGTTATGAAAACCAAGGTAAAAGATGCATATGTTCATATTATACATGTGTTAATATAATTTTAATTAATTGTGATATCATGTTGTATAGTTTAATAAAACCCATGTACTAGTGTTATGTGAAAATGTGTAATGTGAAAAGTGAATATATGTTAGTGTAGTAGGAATGTGTTAGCATGTGAATATGTAAACTTTACATTAAAACAGAAAGCTAATTATGTGAATAAGTGTTAAGAATATATGTGAAAATGATTAGATATCATGCTATGTGTTTTATTTACCATGTACACATTTCCATGATTTAAATTTGTATAACTGTGCAACGATTGAATAAAGTATGAGACCATGAATCATGTTTATACATTGTATGTAGAAAGCATGCTATAGGTCATTCATGGATATTTGATTAGTTAAGAATATAATTGATATGAATTATGATTTGCAATAGGAATCGAGTTAATTAGCATGTATAGAAAACATGTATAGGTTGTTTTATGTTAATTGTTAAAGCGAGATAAAGCATGTGCCATGTAATTCGTTCATTGTTAAAAGATAGCATGTGTTTCTTTATTGGTTAATAGTTTAGCATGTGTGTGATATGTGTAAGGTTGTGTCCTTAGATTACTTGCTGGGTCTTTTAGACTCATACTTGCTTCGGCGTACAGGTGAGACAGGTGTCCCCGTACTTGAGGAGGCCATAACGAATAGCGTCTCCAAGCGCGAGGAGTAGTTAATTGTGGAAGATTTCTTCGCGGTTATATTTTCTTTCCATAGTATGTAAAAGATGTTATTCATATGGACAATGTCATAATGTATTTCATTTTGGAAATGTAATAATGTGGACTTTGTTATTTTCATTTGCTATATAGACTGTGGAATGATGTGATGATGATGGAATAAGATGAGTTATTTCTTTTATTCTCGTTGTACTCATTTGTTATTCATGTACATATCAACCTATCGTTTAGTGTTTGGTTAATATCCCACTGTAATGATGCCCTTTGTACCGACGGGGATTGGTATAATCGTACCGGTATGAAGAGGGTCGTTACAGAGATGGTATCAGAGCCCAAGGCTGAGATTGTACATGAATATGACATCCTCTTCACAATATTGCAAAGTCTTTATAGAATTTCCCATAAATGTGGAAAGTATCTAATAATAAATGAAAGATAGTTACGAAAGCAGTTAGGATTTAGTAACTTAGATTCTAACTAAGTTAATTATTTTTGCAGGCTATGGCGAGCCGTGGTAGACGTGGTGCTAAGGCTAGGAGGTATGAGCAGAGTCGCAAAGTGAAGAAGTTCGTGAAGGGGCTCAAACCATCATTGAGAGCTAAACTTCTAGAGTCTAACCCCCGCACTTTGGACGAGGCTCTCAGTGCAGTAAGCAGGCAGGAGAGTAGGGTGGAATCATACCAGGGAGAGAAGCCCGAGTGTGTGCAATGCGGCAAGCGTCATGGTGGAGACTTGTGTTGGTTAAAGGCAGGAAGATGTCTCAAGTGTGGTGGCAAAGATCATCGAATCAGAGAGTGTCCGAGGCTGAAGAAGTTCGTTCCACGAGGTGTTCCAACAGCAACAAAGAAGCAAGTAGCAAGACCACAAGCACCGGCCAAGAGAATGTGTTAACCGGAGATGACACCGATGACGTCTCCAGAGGTACTCGATTCGATCTTCGAGGATGAAGATCTCTTTTGAGGGGGGGGAGATTGTGAGACCCTCAAAATTTATTTACATTATGTTTATTTAACTTTGTGCATAATATAAGTATTTAGTTACTCATGTGCGTATACATGTATATATGTATGTACCTATATATATTTATTTCTATGAATATAAGTACTTAGTTAATTCTGTACATATTGTACTTATTTAAATTCTATGCATATGTATTTAATTAATGTTGTATATAGTATCTAATTATTGATGTGCATATTATATTTATTTATTCCATGCATATTGTATGTCATTATGTGTGTGTACATATATATATTTATTCTGCATATTTATATCTGTGCATATGACACTATTTTATTTATCTGTGACACATTAAGTATAGCTATGTTATAAGTATAGCTATTTTAGGTATTTATGTGTTCTGGCCGAAATGCCAGTTGACGTCAATACAAATTGACGTTAATTGCATATTGACAGCAACATGCATGTCATTGACTGCATGGCCAGGAGAGGTTGACGTCCAGATCGATGGACGCTTACTCCATGTTAGTGGCAGCAAATATTGACGTCTATTTCCCAATTTTATTGCGATTTCAGATTTGGAAATGGTTGCATTTCTTCTTATTCTTGTTTAGGAAACCTAGCTCTAATGGTAGGGGACTTAACCTAATGCGTACCCTGACCCCTTATCTCTATAAAAGCACTGGTTTCTGGCGAGATTGGGTCTTTTTCGCTCAAGGGAAAGCTAGGGTTTCTTTGGAGAAAAGCTGATAAGGGCTGGATCCGTCGATTGGAGGAGTCTTCTGGCGATCAACACTGACTGGAAGATACACCAAGCATCAAGGAAGTTTCCCCGACTCCGGTGTGCGGCCTACATCGACACAAAGACCGGATTCAGGAGGAGATTTGAGCAGCTTCTTGGCTTGGCTGAGGAGAGCTTTAGTGACCTAATTAACCCTTTGTAAAATTTTTATAATGCAAGTGATCTAAGGATTACATCCCTACCCACATCCTTTAGGTCTTAGGTATTTTTCTGGATTTTAATTCGAGTCTTGGAACCCCCAAATTCTCTTGTGTTTATGCGCCCAGTCTGCACTTTTGCAGAAGGCAGGTTGGCTGTGTTAGCGGCAACTTCATATGCCGTTAACCCCTATTGGCAGCAACCTCTGTGCCGCCAAGTTTTTCAAGTTTTCAGAATGGCTGATTTGATCTCTGTGGCATATTTGGCAGAATTATTGGTGTATATGCATGCTGTAAAATTTCAATAAAACATTGGAGGATATTTTGAATTTTTGTACATAGTGTTATTTATTGAAATTTTTGTATTAACGAGATAAGCATGATTTACCCATGTTTAATCCTAAATAATTAGATTTGTTGCATGTTAGGGTTTTCGAAATTTTATATGATCATATGATTATTGTTTTCAGCTTTTAAAACTGTTAGGTATGACTGTTTGATGTGAACCATGTGTTAATGAAATTCTTAATAAATATGCCTAAAATCTGTCTTAATTGTATAAATTAAATTTATTATACCGAAAAATCTGAAAATCTAGGTATGTGGCATATAACTTGTTTGAAGCCTGTGGAAAAATTTTCATTTTGTTTTGATAACAGTAGGCACTGTTGTTGATTTAATAAGTCATATGACCATGATAAATATGTTTAAGTAATCATGTGAAATTTTGAGATTAGCAGTAGGATTAGGACGTTGTTATGAGTTAATTATCACTATGAACAGAAGCATCATGTACTGTAAACTGAACCATGTGTAATTATGTTTAAGTGCATGTAAATGAGTTAAAATGTGTATGTAAATGAATGAAACATGTGACAAGGTGGTGATGTGTAAAAATTTGGCCGATATTGACACTACTACCATAGAGGTCTGAGAGTCGTACTGTACTAAAGTCCCTATGGGAAGGCTCAACATATAAGTGTTATCCTTAGGGCATTAGGATGAAATCCTGGAGGTGGACAAGTACCACTGGATAGGGTGGAGAGGGCTTCTTCCTGTCTGCGCAGTTTACCAAGATTTGTCACTAGTTTGCCTAGGTGGCGGGTGTGTGTTATGTGCTATGTGATATGTATGTGTGTGTTCCTCTAGATAGTAGTTAGGACTATGTGTCATGGAAATTAAGTGTAAAAAGTGTAAAATGTGAATAATGGGTAAAGTGACATGTGAATATGGCATGTGGTAAGTGCAAGTGATGTGACATGTGATAAGTGAATGTGCAAGTAAAAACTATGTGAAAAATGTGTGAAATCATGTGTAAATGAAAGTGAATGTAAATGCGAGAGTAAATGGTTATGAAAACCAAGGTAAAAGATGCATATGTTCATATTATACATGTGTTAATGTAACTTTAATTAATTGTGATATCATGTTGTATAGTTTAATAAAACCCATGTACTAGTGTTATGTGAAAATGTGTAATGTGAAAAGTGAATATATGTTAGTGTAGTAGGAATGTGTTAGCATGTGAATTATGAAAATTTTACATTAAAACAGCAAGCTAATTATGTGAATAAGTGTTAAGAATGTATGTGAAAATGATTAGATATCATGCTAGGTGTGTTATTTACCATGTACACACTTCCATGATTTAAATTTGTATAATTGTGCAACGATTTGAATAAAGTATGAGACCATGGATCATGTTATATACATTGTAGGTAGAAAGCATGCTATAGGTCATTCATGGATATTTGATTATGTTAAGAATAAAATTGATATGAATTATGATTTGCAATAGGAATCAAGTTAATTAGCATGTATAGAAAACATGTATAGGTTGTTTATGTTTAATTGTTAAAGCGAGATAAAGCATGTGCCATGTAATTCGTTCATTGTTTAAAAGATAGCATGTGTTTCCTTATTGGTTAATAGTTTAGCATGTGTGTGATATGTGTAAGGTTGTGTCCGTAGATTACTTGCTGGGTCTTTTAGACTCATACTTGCTTCGGTGTACAGGTAAACAGTTGTCCCCGTACTTGAGGAGGGCGTAACGAAGAGCGTCTCCGAGCACGAGGAGTAGTTACTTGTGGAAGGTTTCTTCGTAATTATATTTTATTTCCATAGTATGTAAAAGATGTTATTCATATGGACAATGTCATAATGTATTTCATTTTGGAAATGTAATAATGTGGACTTTGTTATTTTCATTTGCTATATAGACTGTGGAATGAAGTGATGATGATGGAATAAGATGAGTTATTTCTTTTATTCCTGCTGTACTCATTTGTTATTCATGTACATATCAACCTATCGTTTAGTGTTGGGTTAATATCCCACTGTAATGACACCCTTTGTACCGACAGGGATTGGTATAATCGTATCGGTATGAAGAGAGTCGTTACATGTACATAAATAACAAAAGAGTACAGAGGAAATAAAAAGGAATCTTATTCCATCATCATTCCCATAATTCCACAGTCTATATAGCAAAGGAAAGAAATGACAACTGCCCACATTATTACAAGTCCATATGAATAACATTGTTTACATTGTTCACATACTATGAAAGGAAAAGTGTAACTATGAAGCAATCTTCCACAAGTAGCTACTCCTCGTGCTCGGAGTCACTCCTCACTATGTCCTCCTCAAGTACGAGGACACCTGTCTCACCTGTATGTTAAATCAATTATGAGTCTTTCAACAAGACCCAGCAAGCAACCTAAGGTACTCCTTACACATATCACACACACATGCTAGTCTTTTAAACAATAAGGGAAAATACATGGTACATGTTTCATGACAATTAAGCATAAATAACCTACACATGCTTTCTACACATAACATGTAACATGATTCATATTGCTAAACACAATTCACATCATTCATATTTCTAAACAAATAGATCATGAAAATGATATCTAATCATTTTCACATGATTTAATAACTCATTTCCACATGTTTAGCTTGCTGTTTTAACATAATTAATTCACATTCACATGGTTTCACATCTTTTCACATGCTATCACATTCACATAACACTATCACATGTTCACATTTCACATATTCACATCTTTCACAGTTTTACACTTAATTTGTCATGACACATAGTCCGAACCACCATACAGAAGGACACACATTCACATAACACATACCCGTCACCTAGGCAATACAGTGACAAATCATGGTAACTACGCAAAACCAGGAGAAGCCCTCTCCACCCTAACCAGTGGTACTTGTCCACCTCTAGGATTTCATCCTAATGCCCATAGGATATCACATACACAATGAGCCTTCCCATAGGGACTTTTCTATAGTATGGCTCCATAGCCTTCTATGGTAGCAGTGTCAATCTCGACACACTTACACATTATCACTTAATCATATGGTTCCATTTACGTATATACACAATTTAACTCATTCACATGCACTTTAATGTAACATACATGTTTAAGTTTACATAACATGACATTATTGTTTCACAGTGGCAATTTCACCATAACAGTGCTGAATCATGCTGCAAATCACTAAATTTTGCATGATTTGAGTTAAACATGCTTAACATGGACTAATTTCCTTTGTTAAAACACAATCAGTACTTACTGACATCCAAACAGTATCAAAGTTTTATCACAGACTCCACACATGTACTATGTCATATGTCAAATTTTGCAACTTTTTTGCAATAGTAAAACTATTTTTAAATTTTAAAACATGCTTCATGCAAATTTAACAAAATAATCCATTCACATGTTAGACAGTACAATAGATGGTTTTAACAGGTCCAGAACATGAAATAGTCACTCTAAGGTCATGAAAATTTTCTGTGACCCTAACATGTAACATAACTATTTATTCAGAATTAATCTCAATCAAAACAAGTGTATTTCCTCAATACAGAAATTATATTAAATAAAACCCTGTTCAGTAATTCGACAGAACCTCATGATATGACCTAAAGTCAGTATCCAACCAACCAAAATTTTACAGCATGTTTAGATATCCAAAAGTCTGAAATCATAGCACAGACATGATCAACACAATTATGTGAAAAAATAAACGAACTTGGCGGCAAGGCCCTTGCCGTCAAGGTGTGTTAACGGCACACGATGCTGCCGCCAACTCAAGATCTTGACGGCAACAAGCTTGCCGTCAATTTTCTATCTGCAGAAAGTGCAGACTGAATGCAAATAAAATGGAGAATTGGGGTTATAGGACATGAATAAAATTCTGAAAAATTACTGGGACCTAGGGGACATGTCTAGGGATGTAAACCCTCGATCACTTGCCTGTAAATAAATCTCTAGGGGTTTGATTTGGTCGAAGAAGCCCTCCTTGGCAAATCCAAGAAGGTGAGATTCTCCACCACAAATCTGGTCCTCCCGGTTGCACAGAAGGTCTCTTGAAGTCGGGGATGACTCCTAAACGCCAGAAGCTCCTTCCAGTCGCAGAAGATCGTCAGAAAGACCACACAATCACTGGATCAAGCCTTGCAAAAAGTCTCATCTTCTCACAAGAAACCCTAGGTTTTCTCATAAGCCAAAAGACCTAATCTCATTGGAAACATTAAGTTTTTATAGGGTTAATGGGTCGGAGTACGCTTAGGATTGGATTTCCTACCGTTAGGGATAGGTTTCCAAATCAAGAACTGGAGAAAACGCAGCTGTTTTCAGATCTGGAATTGTAACATAACTGAGAAATAAATGGCCACATTGCTGCCGTTAACAAGAAGTCAGCATCCATCGATCTGGACGTCAACATGAAATCAATGGTCCACTGGTTGTCGTCAACCTGCCCTTAACGTCAATGGATGTTGACGTTAACTGGGATTTCGATAGACAATAGAAACATCCAATAAATAATGTACATAATATAGATACATACAATATGTACAATACTATTTAAATACAATATGCACAGAATTAAATAAATACAATATGTACAGAAATAAACATGTATATACATATGTACATAAGTAATAATAATTATAATATACACAAAGTTAAATAAGCATAATATGAACAAAATTCGAGGGCCTTCCAATTTATTTAAAGTGCATGTGAAAGGGATTAAATTGTGCATGTAAGTGAATAAAACCATATGATTAAGTGATAATGTATAATACGTGCCGACATTGACACTGCTACCATAGAAGGCTGTGGAGTCGTACTGTAGTAAAGTCCCTATGGGAAGGCTTATTGTGTATGTGATATCCTATGGGCATTAGGATGAAATTCTAGAGGTGGACAAGTACCACTAGTTAGGGTGGAGAGGGCTTCTCCCGGTTCTGTGCAGTTACCAAGATTCGTCACTGTATTGCCTAGGTGACGAGTATGTGTTATGTGAATGTGTGTCCTTATGGTGGTTCAGACTATGTGTCTCGGCAATTAAGTGTAAAAGTGTGAAAGATGTGAATATGTGAAATGTGAACATGTGATAGTGTTATGTGAATGTGATAGCATGTGAAAAGATGTGAAACCATGTGAATGTGAATTGATTATGTTAAAACAGCAAGGTAAACATGTGGAAATGTGTTATAAAATCATGTGAAAATGATTAGATATCATGCTAGGATTGTTAGCTATCTTGTGTTAATTTTCATGATCTATTTGTTTAAAAATATGAATGAGGTGAATTGAGTTTAGCAATATGAATCATGTCACATGTTATGTGTAGAAAGCATGTGTAGGTTATTTATGCTTAATTGTCATGAAACATGTACCATGTATTTTCCCTTATTGTTTAAAAGACTAGCATGTGTGTGATATGTGTAAGGATGTACCTTTAGGTTGCTTGCTGGGTCTTGTTGAAAGACTCATACTTTCTTTAACATACAGGTGAGACAGGTGTCCCCATACTTGAGAGGGACATAGTGAGGAGCGACTCCGAGCGCGAGGAGTAGCTACTTGTGGAAGATTGCTTCATAGTTACACTTTTCTTTTCATAGTATGTGAACAATGTAAACATTGTAATTCATATGGACTTGTAATAATGTGGACAGTTGTTATTTCTTTCATTTGCTATATAGACTGTGGAATTATGTGAATGATGATGGAATAAGATTTCATTTTATTTCTGTTGTACTCTTTTGTTATTTATGTACATCTCAACCTATTGTGTTGTGTTGGGTAAATGTCCCACTGTAATGACGCCCTTTATATCGAAGTGGATTGGTATAATCGTACTGGTATAAGGAGGGTCGTTACAATGATCTTCCAAAGGAATAGTGGTACAAAAAGAATCACCCTATTGATAACATCATTGGAGATCCATCAGTTGGGGTAAGAACAAGAGGCAATATCATTCCCTGTGATTATTTAGCATTTGTATCTCAAATAGAGCCGAAGATAGTCAATGAAGCACTGTCTGATGAATCTTGGATACTAGCCATGCAAGATGAACTTAATCAGTTCAGGAGAAATCAAGTTTGGTTCCTTGTTCCGAGACCATCAGATCATCCTGTGATTGGCACCAAATGGGTGTTCAGGAACAAATTGGATGAAACTGGTGTTATCACTAGAAACAATGCCAGATTGGTTGCTCAAGGCTATTCCCAAGAGGAAGGCATAGACTTTGATGAAACCTATGGACTAATGGCTAGACTAGAGTCTATTCGAATATTACTTGCATATACATTTGCATTAGATTTAAAACTTTTTCAAATGAATGTTAAATCAACATTTTTGAATGGTTATATAAAGGAGGAAGTCTATGTGGAACAGCCTCCTGGTTTTAATGATTTAGATTTTCCAAATCATGTTTTTAAATTGCATAAAGCATTATATGGTTTAAAACAAGCACCTAGAGCATGGTATGAAAGACTTAGTGCATTCTTAGTAAATCATGGTTTTATTAAAGGACAGGTAGATAGCACATTGTTTAATAAATCAAATGTCAAAAATATATTACTTGTGTAAATTTATGTAGATGATATTATATTCGAATCTACTGATGAATCCTTATGAAAGTATTTTGAGAAGCTCATGCAGGGAGAATTTGAGATGAGCATGATGGGAGAGCTCAACTATTTTCTTGGATTACAAATCAAGCAAAGCAATGAAGGTACACACATCTGTCAAGCAAAATACACCAAGAAACTGTTGAAGAAATTCAAGTTTGATAATGCTAAACCACTGTCCACTCCAATGAGTACATCCACCAGGTTAGGTAGTGATCAGGAAGGTAAGAAAGTTGATCAAAAATTGTATAGAGGTATGATAGGGTCATTGCTTTATTTAACAGCTAGTAGGCTTGATATTTCATTTAGTATATGCATGTGTGCAAGATATCAGTCTGATCCTAAGGAATCTCATTTAATATCTGCTAAAAAGATTTTTAAGTATTTAGCTAAAACTCATAACTTAGGTCTATGGTATCCTAAATCTTGTGAAACAAGTTTAGTTGGATATTTGGATGTTGACTATGTTGGATGTAAAATAGATAGAAAAAGCACCAGTGGTGGTTGTTAATTCCTTGCAGGATGCTTGATTTCCTAGTCTTCAAAGAAGCAAAATTCAGTAGCACTGTCAACAACTGAAGCTGAATATGTAGCTGCTGGGAGCTGTTGCACTCAACTCTTATGGATCAAACAACAACTTGAAGACTATGGATTGCACGTCAAGACCATCTTGTTGCTATGTGACAACACAAGTGCAATAAATCTGACGAAAAATCCAATACAGCACTCCAGGATGAAACATATAAAGGTCAGATATTATTTTATTAGAGATCATGTAGCTAATGGTAATATTAATATCTCATTTATAGATACCCAAAATCAGTTAGCAGATATCTTTACAAAGACCTTACCTGAAGAGAGATTTACGTCTCATAGAAGGGAGCTAGGCATGTGCAATTTGTAACAGATATATCTGTAAGTAACTGAAATAAAGTAATAAATTTCAGGATAAGACTTATCCTTCCCCGATAGATTTAAGTAAATCCATTATATTTGCGCTATCTTCTCCTATTTTGTCGTTATCCGCAATTATTGTTCTGTCGTTTTAAAAATCACCTTTATGTCCCTCCGTTACGACCATAATCCTTTCCTCACCGATTCTCTCTCTCTCTCTCTTCTCCTCTCTCATCGTCTCTCTCCTCTCATCTCATCTCTCTCTCCTCTCTCTCTCTCCTCCCTCTTCTCTCTCTCTCTCCCCTCTTCTCTCTCTCTCCTCTCTCTCTCTCTTTATCTCGTTCGACTAAAAGCCTGAAAAACCCTCATCGACTCCGGAAAACCTCTCTGTGCTTTTGAAGAAACCATTCCTTCCCGCTCAAATTTCTTGAGGGTTCTGTTCCTCCTTCTCCCACGATCTTCCAGAACCCTACCCTGCTCGATTCCATGGCCGCTTCTGGGAGCTCTGGCAGCGTAGGTGGTTACAGTGTTGCCTTTCTTTCGGCCGATCAACAGGAGAGATATTCAACTATGAAGGCCAAGCTCTGTGGCAACAAGGCAGTGGATCTAGCAGACCTGGAGAAGCATGGGATGCTCAGAGTGGTCGAAGCCCTTCAGAGGTTGAACTGGACAGGGATATGCATAGTCTCAGAACCCACTTATCCGCATCTGGTGAAGGCTTTCTACACGTGTTTGAAGATAGAGGAAGATGGCTCTCTCACCTCCACAGTCAAAGGTATATCCATTCACATTACTCATGATTTGTTGGAGAGGTTGTTTGGTGTGTCCACAGTCGGGCACAGTTTGGTTGAATCTGTGGATATTCATGCAAAGGGGCTAGAGATTATAGGAACTAAATACAAATTGAAGGATGGGAAGATAGATATCAATCAGTTCAATGCATTCAACAGGATTCTTCATTTCATAGTATGTTAGATCTTAGTGCCAAGAAGTGCCACCTTTCGTCAGGCACTAAAGGAGATGCAGACATGATGTTCTGGGCCGTTCAAAAGAAAGAAATAAACATGGCTCAGGTGATTATAGAAAGAATGAAGTCTGCTGCAGAAGCCATTTGGGACAAGAAGAACAAGCTAGCAGTGTCCCATCCCTATGCTCATCTAATGACAAGGATTTTCAATCACACTGCATATAGATTTGTAAGGAGAATAATGGAGAAGATGGGTCAGCCAATTAGATCAAGGAACCTGAAGAAGAGTGAATTTTCCCTCATTAGAAATGTATGGACCAAGACTTCAGTGGCAGAGAGTGAAGCTATCATTGGAGAAGTTCCTGAAGACCCTCCAGTTCAAGAAGAAGAAGCAGCAGTCTGAGAAGTGGAGCCTCCTGCTCCTGACAGGAGGATTGAGGACATTGCACTTCTAAACTCATTGAGCCCATTGGGCAATACACTGAGGAAATTGTCCCTCCTACAGTCCCTGTACCTGCCATTATTGAAGAAGTATTTACTGAAGGTGCTGCTCGGTTTGAGGGGGAGCTTGAAGATATTCCTATAGAAGAAACCCCCAATGTTCTTGAAGTAGAAACTGCACTGAAGGAGAGCCATAAAGATACAGTTGCAGAGGTTGTGGTACCAGGCCACACTAAAGATGTTTAGACGGTGGATGCTCCAGCTCAGGGGGAGCCAGTAATCCAAGAGAAGCTAGAGATTCAGGGGGAGCCCTCTGCCAGTGCCCCTGCAGACTAGTTCCACGAAGGTCTAGTTGAGAGCACTTTAGATGATGATGTGGAGCCAACTGTTGGCTCAGGAGGTAAAGGTAAAGGTGTTGCTCCTAAAGTTCCCCTTCTCACTAGGAAAGCACACCAAGGGTCCAAGAAGAAGAAGATTCATGTGCACATAAAGCCAGTCATTGCTAGACTGAATGCTCATGGGGAAATCCTGTGCTCATTACAATCAGATATATCATCTATTTTCATTTGTCATAGCATTGAAGCCAAGGAGATTGAAGCAGTTAAAAATGAGCTCCAGGAGATGAGAAGTGAGCTAGGCAGCCTAAAGAAGCTAGTAATAGACTTATCAATTTTTGTGAGGGTGCAGTTGTCAACTCCTGTCCCTCCTACTCCCACTCAGTCTATGCCAGAAGTCAGTGTAGGGCCACCAGGGCCTTCTGAAACGGTTGAAGCAGTTGGGCCATCAGGGCCATCTTTTGCAGAATCTGGGCCACCAGGGCCATCCTTGGAAGAGTCAAGGCCATCTGTGCAAATGGAGTCAGTAGTAGGGCCAACCGAGCCTCAAGTATCTGTAGAGGAAGCTGTTGTGCCTCAAGGGCCTTCTGAATCTCCCAATCTTCTGACTCCAGCCCCTTCCTCTTCACCTACATCCTTCACTGCCCCTCCTACACCTGAAACCTTCAAGAAACCCCTTCCTAAACACAAATCTTCTCCTACCCCTTTCCCTACTGCCACCTCTTCATCACCTCCTCCTTCCTCTTCCATTCCTCATCCCACCTCTGAGGCACCTCTAGCCTCATCCTCTTCTGTTGGTCCTTCCTCAGCAGGTCCCTCATCTGTTGGACCCTCCACTCAACCTCCTCCCACTTCAACTTTTGCTTCCTTTCATCTACCTACTCCACCCTCCTTTATCACCATCATTCCTGAAGCATCCAGTGTCATTCCTCATTTTGTGCATGACATCAAGGATGAGTTTGAAGAAGCCATTCTCCGCACAATTCATGTTGTCTCTGCTCACATTCATAGGACTGATTCCCAACCTTCCTCCAGTCCTGCCTCCAAGAAAAGAAAGACCTCTTCAGCCCTTATTTTCCCCTCCAATCAAACTCTCTTTCCTCCTCTGTGGTATTCTCTTTCTGTGGTCAACAGAAGGAGAACCTTATATGCTGAATATCTCTAAAAGTGCACTTTTGCAGCCACTTTTGGTCTTCCTTACCTTAACATTTCTGAACATCTAAACATCATTCTTCCTACTTCTGTTCTTCCCAAAGTTGAACAAGCCAAAATCTTATCCTCTGCTGAGTCCAAGACTGAAGATCAGTGGGCCAGGGCCAACAAAGCACTCTACAGAAAATTCGAGGTTGCTAGGATAAACATCTTTCCACCCAAAGATCACCCTCTCACCTTGTCTGAGTGGTTTTTCTGCCAGCACAGAGACTCTTGGGGTCCCTTCATTCAGAAGGAGATCAAATTGATCAGACAATTCCAAATGTACCAAGACTACTGCTTTGTCAACTACCTGCCAGAGGTCCAGCTTGGTCAATTAAGAGGAGCCATAGCTCTGCTCCACACAGAGAATCCTATTAACACCTCTCCAGGTTGATTTTGCCACCTTGAAGATTCCAGAAGTAGCTTTTCTCCCTAAGCTTCATTTTCTCATTATGGAATCTGAAGTGGGTCCTATCATTTCTTAAATATTTGCAAGAGTCATGGCCAGGATATTTGTTCAGAGGGGAACTCCTCTTGCCTTCCATAGATTCATCTTCAGATAATATCATATAGGATTCATCAAGTCATCTGTCTTAGCACCTATACTCTCAGAGAATGAAAGATTTGACAACTATGAATGGTGCAAAGCTTATCCTGAGACTGCCCTCCATCTTGAGCAACTGAATTCCTCCCTGCACAAGTCAAATCAGCTGATTCTCACTCCAGAGAAATTCATAGACCTCAACTCCATAAATCTGGTTTCAGATCCCTATTCTATCTGGATTGAGAGATATAAGATCTTTATAGCCTTGAAGAAGGATTTGCTTGATCACAAGCTCCACTACCCTCTTTCTATTGATAAATTTTTTCAGCATGCTAGCTTTGGAACTGTTGGACACTACAAGTCATCCCTTAGAAATCAGGAGTATAGTTCTTTCATTGAAGAATAGAGACTACTCCACATCAAGAGACTTAGTCCAGAGATGGGGCCCTCTTATAATATTAGTTGGGGTGTCTTTAGAAATCTCTTTGAAGAGCAGGAAGTTCAAGCTTGGCAGATCATAACTCGCCATGCTTCTAGATTGTCTCCTGCCTTCTACATGCCTACCCCTTCCAATGAATGAAATTTCATTTCTTGGCTCCATTTATGTTTGTCTATCTCCCTTTTTTTTTCTCCCTATCTACTTCTTTTTTCTTAATGACAAAAAAGGAGAAAAATATTCTAAAATACACACCTTAAAAATTTTTCGCAAATTAATTTCAGTCTTTTATATACATGCAACTCTCTATGTTTTGTCATCACCAAAAAGGGGGAGATTGATGATCAGTCCATCTCCATGTAATTTATTATTAATTATATGTATTTTTGGTGATTAAAAAAATCTTGAAATGTATTTTCTAACAACATTTTCTGAAGTTTATCCACAGGCAATAATTCAAACAAAATCTGTAAGTTGTCTATGCACACTGCTATTTGAATTTCAATGCATATGTTTTGTCTAAGTACACATTGACTTCTTTGATAGAACAATGATTTCATCAAAAGAACATCGATTTCAGTCTTACATTGTCTCACTTAAACACGACTCTCTTAGAAAAATATCGACTTCGTCGCTACAACGACTTCATAGAACATCGATTTTGTCTCACTTAAACATCAACTTCGTCGATACAACGACTTCATAAAAACATCGATTCTGTCTCACTTAAACATTGACTTCGTCGCTACAACGACTTCATAAAAACATCGATTCTGTCTCACACATCGACTTCGTCGTTACAATAACTTCTTAGAAATATCGATCTTGTTTCACTTAAACATTGACTTGGTTGCTACAACGACTTCATAGCTTCAACATTGATTTCATTGCAACAACAAGTTTGCTTCACTGAAACAATGATTTGGTCATTTCATCGACATCGCTTCACTTAAACAACGATTTGGTTGATTCATCAACTCCGCTTTACTTAAACATCGATTTCGATAGAACAACGACTTCATGTCTACAACGACTTCACTCAAACATCGACTTCATATGAAACAACGATTTCATCTCTACCATGACTTTACTTAAACAATGATTTCAGTAGAACAATGACTTCATGTTTATATCGACTTCATTTCAAACAACTATTTCATAAACACATCAACTTCAGCAGAAAAACAACTGTGTACAGAATATCGATTTCATTAATACATGGATTATGTTCACATCGACTTGATTTCAACATGGATTACATTCTCACTTGACTCATGATTATATCATTGATTTAATATCAACATCGACTCTCTGGTACAGCCTGTCAAAATACATCAACCCTCTATTAATGATTATATTTTAGACAGTTGTCAAACATTCTCATTTAAATCCTCTTTAGTTACATTCCACATGATATTTAAATGAATTTCAAATCTTTGTGGATTTCAAGTTTTCCCGTGAAAGTATGATGTATCCTATGTTCTCTAACATTTATTGTGACAATGCAAACCTCTGCACGATATATCTTTTACCTATCTTGCCTATAACACACAAAGTCACAATGACATAACGGCATTTCCTTTTTGGTGTATCTTCATACAGCAGAACTAGTAATATTGACTAACAATTTAGACAAAGATAAGTTGTCTATGTGTCAACATTTATTGTGTGCAGGGTTTTCGGTGGAAACGCACGTCTCAAAGATGGACCTGTCAACCTGACAAGAGGATAGAAGATTCAGACAATCTTTCCTTGAGTATGTGCGTCTATATGAGCATTAATGGCTGCAGGCTCACTTGCTCTTTCATTCAAGCTAGACACCCCAACGTGCATGAAGATGTAAGACAACGGATATTTCAACGGATACTTCAACGGTCAAATTATTTAGAAGATAAAAGAAGACTGGTGACTTCAAGCTCATCTTGAACTCTTTCAACCCTTGAGAAGATTGAACATTTTAGTCACCTATAGAACAACAAGAGCTAGCTCGTTCATTCCAACTTTTTGTAGCTCTTTGCTCTCTATAGAATAGTGCATTGCCTTTGAGAGCTTGCGTTGATCTGAGAGAGTCCATTTGTGATAATCGTGTGTCTTTCAGACCTCGCCTCAGATCAAGCAGTGATTATAAGCTTGGTCTCAGGGCCTCTCTTTCAACTCATTTTTCTGTGAGTATTCCTCTTCGGGTGTGAAGAGAAGACCTGTTGCATCAGGTGGAGCGATCCCTCTTCTGGTAAGAAGAGAAGGCCAGTTGTTGCTAGATGTGTAAGTGTCCTTAAGGGGGACTGTACTCTTGTTTAGTGGAATCCCAAGTGGTTGCTTGGGGACTGGACGTAGGACTTCTTGGGATAGGAGATTCGAACCAGGATAAATTTCTTGTTGTCTGTGTGATTGTTCTCTTTGTTTTGATTAACACTAACTCTAACTATCTATCTTAGTGTTGTCTGTCAAGTGTGTTTATTTACATAAATTATTGTAAGAAGAATTTTTAGCAATCCATTCACCCCCCCTCTAGGCTTGCTATCTGGGCAACAAGCTCAAAAGATAAAAGCCTAATTATTAAATAGGAGCCACCCTATTGAAGTTGGGTTATGAAACAGAGCCCATGAAGATGTGTAATTTTTTTACAAATGCATTATTTATTGTTTTGAATATGACAAAATCATTTCTTTATAAAAGCACTATTCATAAAGCAAACAAACTCATCTGATTACACATAATAACACTTTCTTTAAGATTGTATTTCATATATTTGATAAAGACGTATTGTGAGACACCCGAATTTTTGTCATTTTATATTGTGCATGTGATATTCATTTGTTATGTATATAGTGTGTGCTTAAAATTTATGTATATTCTAATTATTAAATTGTTCATGTGCACATGCATGTATATATGTTATTTTCCGTGAATATAGGTATTAGCTAATTTTGTACATGATGTACTATTTAAATACTGTGCATTGTGCATATGATAGGTAAGTATTGCTATATATCTTGTAAGTACACGTAAGTTATTTTGTGCATGTAATATATTTAAATGTGCATGCATTATCTAATTATTGATGTACATGTTATATTTATTTAAACCTATGCATGTTGTATGTATTAACTATGTATATATATATATATATATATATATATATATATATATATATATTATATATATATAGTATATAACATATTTTTAACCCTGTTCATGTAATCTACTTATTTTCATAACCATTAAATTGTTTATGATGTGTTGGTACATCTATTTTAATGTATATTTGTTTCTGGTCGAGATGCATAGTTGGCGGCAACATGCAGGCCGTTGACTGCATGGCCAGAGGGATTGGCGTCCAGATCGATGGACGCCAACCCCCCTCTTGGTGACACCATAGGTGGATGCCAAGTTCCCAGCTGTATGACGGTTTCAAATTTGGCAACGCCTGCGTTTCGTTCGGTTCCAGTTTAGGAAACCCATCTATAATCGTAGGAGACCTACCCTAATGCGTACCCAACCTACCCAGCTCTATAAAATCACCTTGTTTCGGTCGGATTAAGTCTTTTGGTCTTTGTGCAACCCTAGATCCTTTATGGAGAAAAGCTATTCTTTGAGGAGCTGGATCCGGCGACTGGATGGGTTCTCTGGAGATCTGCACCGACTAGAGAATATCCCATACATAGAGGAAGCATTCCCAACTTCGAGGATCAATCTACATCAACAGAAGGACTGGATCTGGAGAGGTTTTGAGCACCTTCTTGGCTGGGCCGAGGAGGGCTTCGTCAGCAAGATTTGATCTCTGTGGATTTATTTGGAGGCAAGTAATCTATGGATGTCTACCTTACACATGTTCCCTTAGGTCCCAACATTTTTCTGGAATTTTCCTCGCGTCCTGGAACCTCCAAATTTCCTTGCATCTATGTGCTGCCTGCATGGACTGCAGATTGGAAGTTGGCGGCCACATGTGTGCCGCCAAGTTCTTGTGTTGGCGGCACCATACTGTGGCGTTAACACTGTTGGCGGCACACACTGTGCCACCAAGTTCCTCAGAGTTTTAAGGAATTGTTGTTTGATCTCTTTAAGGTGTTAAATTGACTTATGCGTATGTGTGCATACTGTAAAAATTATAAGTGGTTAGGAACAGTCAGTAGGTCATATCATGAGGTTGTACCAAATTTTTATGATTTGTGTTAGTAATTAAAATTCTGATAATTGAGCTGTGAGCATAATATGACCCTGTTTAATCTTGTGTAAATAGATCCGTTGTGAGTTAGGGTTTCTTAATTTTTTTGCAATCATATAATGACTGTCTTTAAGTATTGGCATTGTTAGGTTCGACTGTCATACTGTAACTTCTACTTAAGGGAAATTAGTGATGAATGTACCTGTAATCTATTTTAATTGTTATAATTATTTTACAAACCTGAAAAATCTGAAAAATTGAACATGCGACATGTTTACTGTTTATATCCTGTGATAAAAATTTGGATCTATTTTGGTGACAGTAAGTTTGATTATTAGTTAAACCATAGAAAATAATCATATTGAGCATGTTAAATTTAATCTTGTGTGATTTAGTAATTAACAGCATGTCTAGGACTGTGATATGAGTTATTTTATTACTATGAACAGGAGTATCATATTAGGTCAATTAAAGCATGTGCAATTGTTAAATAATACATGTAAAATGATTAAATAGTACATGTGAAATATGTAAACAATGTGATGAATGTGATAAAGTGAACGTGTAAAATGGGTCGATATTGACACTGCTGCCATAGAGGTCTGAGAGTTGTACCATAGAAAAGTCCCTATGGAAGGCTCAACGTATGTGAAATATATCTTAAGGGCATTAGGATGAAACCCTAGAGGTGGACAAGTATCACTAAATACGGTGGAGAGGGCTTCTCACGATCTACGCAGTTACCAAAATTCGCCACTAGATTGCCCAGGTGGCGGGTGTGTGTCAAGTGATGTGCTATGTGATATGGGTGTGTGCGTCCTCTAGATGGTAGTTAGGACTATGTGTCACGACAACTTAAGTGTTAAAATGTGAATAAAGTGTAAAGTGTAACATGTGAATGTGGCACGTGGTAAGTGCAAGTGATGTGACATGTGATAAGTGAAAGTGCAAGAGGAAAACTATGTGAAAAAAATGTGTAAAATGATGTGCAAGGGTGAGTAAATGTTAATGAGAGTATAAATGCATATATCCATATTAATCATGTGTCAATATGTTGATGTAATATCATGTTATGTAGTTCAATAACATCCATGTAGTAGTGTATGTGAATATGTGTATGTAAACATGTGAATTGCGGCAATGTGAAAGATGAGCATGTTGAAATGTTAAATGAATAAGATAGCATGTGAACAAATGTAAAACCATGTAATTGTATTTAATTCATGTCAAAACAGCAAGCAAAGTATGATTATAATTGTGATAAATACATGAAAGAATATCTAGATTCCATGCTAGATATGCTATTTACTTAGTACATAGTTTCATGCTACAATTGTATATAGTTGCCAACCGATTTGAATATGTTTTAAACCTTCAATGCATGTTTAATAATATGTGGTATCATGTGTAATTGTGATTTATTTATATTAAAACAGAAAATGAAATGTGTAATTAAATGTGAAAAGTGCATGTGAAATATGAATAGATATCATGCTAGGTTGCTCCTTACTTTGTGCTTAACTCCATGCTCTAGTTGTAGAGTTGTACCATAACATGGATAATAGTTGGATTGTTAAATCATGTTACATGATTAGGTGTAGAAAGCACGTATAGGTGTATGTTTATTATCCATGATTTAATATGTGTGTTAGCATGTGTAGTTACGAACGTGTTTGGATGATTTATTGTTTGTAGTTTAAATGTGTGTGATATGTAAGGATGAGCATTGTGCTGGGTCTTTTAGACTCATACTTGCTTCGGCGTATAGGTGAGACAGGTGTTTTCGTACTTGGAGAGGGTGTAGCGAGGAGCATCCCCGAGCACGAGGAGTAGCATTTTGTGGAGTTCACTATATAGTTGTACTTTCTCTTTCATAGTTCGAATAATGTTATTCATATGGACAATGTTATGGACAATGTAGTTCTTTTAAATTGTAATAATGTGGACTTTGTCATTTTCTTTTGCTATATAGATTGTGGAATGGGTAATGATGATGGAATGAAGTTGAGTTATTTCTTTTATTCCCGCTGTACTCAATTGTATTCATGTACATATCAACCTATCGTTTAGTGTTGGGTTATTATCCCACTGTGACGACACTCTTGTACCGATGAGGATTGGTATAATCGTACCGGTATAAAGAGGGTCGTTACATGTGTATACTACACTATATGACTAATTACAGATGGAAGGTGCCGACACATGAATGAATGCATGTCGACACTCGCATGTCAATCTATAATAAAATTTCGCCTAGTCAACTAGTATATCTTGTGTGACTCCGACTCCTGTGATGTCAAAGTCAGACATCAACTTGTGAACAAATGTCCATAGTCGAAATCCAACTCTGACTAGTGAGAAGTCGAAGTGAGACATCAACTTGTGGACAAATGTCCACAATCAAAGTCCAACTCCTACTCATGAGAAGTCGAGGTGAGACATCGACTTGTGACAAAATGTCTACAATCAAAGTCCAACTTTGACTCTTAAGAATTTGAAGTGAGATATCAACTTATGAACAAATGTCCACAGTAGAAGTCTAACTCTGACTCCTGTGAAGTCGAAGTATGTTGTCGACTTGTGACCAACAGTCAACAGTCGAAGTGTCATTCTGACTTATCTCCAGTCGCAGTCTTAGCTTTTGTGGATAATCACATTTTTACATATCTATTGATACAATTTCTGAGATGACCCAACTAGCTAATTGGCCCAACAACCATGTTATTGGTATACTTCCCAAAAATGTCACCCATCTTGGGACTGCTCCCAACTGAGCACGCTTAACTTTGAACTTTTTTTCCTACTCGAGCTCCAAAAATGACTAATCCATGTTATTGGTAGTCTACTAATTTAGTCCATTTAACATATTGTTATATGAGGTGTTACAATCTATCCCTCTTATATAAGTGATGTCCTTGTCGCTAGGTGTAGATGGTGCTATTCGTTCCTTTTTAGGGGATGAAGAATAGTCCACAAAGAGGGATGATAAATGGGGGAGAAGAAAACATGATCGCCAAGTACGCGAGGGTACCGAATGGAGAATGCACGCGCGAAAGGGGTGCGGATGGAATAAGTGATTGCGAGGAATACCTTTTGGAGTGTGGGGAGATTGCGCGGAGATGTGGGTCCTTTCTTCTTCTACGAACACGTCTGGCCATGGTAGAAGGCATTTTCCTCGTTGATTACCCTGACAAATAATACAAAAAAGAGAAGGGGATTAGCCACATGTGTAGTATACAATCCTAGATAAATGAAATGGAAATAATGAATGGCATGGGGAACGACTTACTATGTGGTGGCTTTTAAACCCCTAAAAATGTGGTGTGCATAATGCATGCATGTGTGTGTGTGAAAAGGTAAAGAAGGAGCCACATGGGGCTCGGAGGAGATGATGTAAACAAGAAAAAGGAGAGGAAGGGGGTGCTTCCCCAAATGTTGGATGGCGCGGCGGCGCAGCTTGGAATGGACGGAAAAAGGGGACGAAGACTGCGTACCTCTGCCTTGTGCCGATTGGATGGACGAGATACCTCGGATGGCGTGGCGGGCCTCCTTGGTCCGGAGCCGAGGCGGGAATCTGGCAAGGCTTTGCCTCTATAAATGGACCCCCCTGACAAATGACCCTCGGGGGTCTATTTATAGGCAGAAAATCCATGAATCACATCGGGCAAGGCGGACGCGACAATGTTGGCATCGCGTCCGAGTAGGCTGTCGCGATTCAAAAGTCAGACTGACAGGATACACGTAGCCTGCGACCATGCTCCTAATCGCGTCGGGTATGGGTGCCGTGATTTAAAAGTCAAACTGATGGGACAGGCGTAGGCTACAGCCATACTCCTAATCGCGTCGGGGTAGGCCGCCGTGTTTAGCAACCAAATCGTACCGTCTGACAGGCCGTCCTTTGATTTGTTGGGTGGTCTGAAATGCGGCGTCCTACCCAGACGCGATTCTGAAATCGCCATGATTTGGCGACGTCGGAGCCACGACTGTAGGGTATGCATAGGCTTTGACTTTTAATCGTGTCACTCATGGTGGACACGACATGAATAGCGTCGGTACAACACGCCGCAACAAGGAATCCCCTAATTTCCATATTTAATAATACGGAAATTGGAGTCACATCGTATCGAACCGACGCGATAAGCATCGATCGATATAATAGCGTCGGGAGGAGCCGATGCGATAAAGGGAATTGGTGTAAGCCTCCGAATCGATGCGTAGAGTCACGTCCACACAAGCTGACGCGTTTAAGATGCATCCCCTAGACCCGTCACGACAAGGGTTAATCGGCCTGGTCGCGCCCAACATGCCCGGCGTGACTTGATGGAGTCGTGTTGACCATGCCAGACGCGTTTCAGATGCGACCACCAGACCCGTCGCGACTTGAATTAACGCACCCACCAGACCCGTTGCGACTTGGATTTCTGCCCACGACCTCCGATGAGCCTTGGAAATGGGGGGGGGGGGGGGAGCACCGGGGATGAACGGGGTGATCCGAGAATATTTGGAAAATACTCTTGCAAGGAAAAAAGAGGGCCATTTGTGGCATCATGGGGCAATATGAAATTTTCCCGTGGTGCAGTCAAAATCGCGTGTCTACAGCTGCCACACCTTAGCGTCTACTGTGCAGGTGAGCGAAGCGAAGGGACACGAAGTGGAGTGCAATGGAGTGAAATGAAATGAAAAAGAATGAAGTGTAGCGAAGTGGAGTGAAGTGGAGCGGACTGAAAAGTAGACGCCAAGGTGAAAAATAGACACGCATAATCGTTGGTGACTGCCACTTGATAAGAGTCTTTCTCCAACACCCAAGGAAGTCACCACCAGAGAAGAAGACCTAGAGAAACAAATGTTTCGATTGGATAGAAGAAAGTGTGCGCATGAGGGGCACAACTGGAGATGTGTACGTGGTACACGAAGGAAAGGTGCCACGTGGGGCAAGAAAGGAGAGATCAACTTCCAGTATAGGGGAAGTACCTAAGGACACGATCCGTTAGGTTGCACCATCGAGGGCGTCTGCCACTGCCTCAGGTGGATCTCTGGGAGTTAAGATGAAATGTAGAGGGATACATCCAAACAGAGGTTCTTTAAGGAAATCAGCCCGGAGGCGACAACAAAGGGAGTTGGGTATTCGACCCGAAATGGAATATTTCATATTGCATTGGAGTTGGAGTGAGAATGGCTCTCAAATTGCATTGGAAGAGTGGTTTTCCACAGTGATTTCGATATGCATGTATGCTGGGCTAAAAGAAAAATAGGTTGAAAGGAGTAGGAAATAAACAAGGATAATATTGTCAAGATGGCATTGAGTCAGGACCGGAGTTTTATGCATGGGTCCGTCGTCCTCACGTGCCAAGCATAACGGCATATCCGTGCTGCTAAGGATCCTCTGGGATAATCATTGTTTTTGTTAAAGGGGAACTCAAATCCCAGATTTCTCAGAGCCACAAGGTCCTTGACATGCTCTAGAGGTATACATATAGATAACTTGATGGTAGGGGCGGCACGTTGCAGCCTGATGCAGCGCTAGATGAAGCAACTCGAATCCTGCACTCAAAACTCATTAGCCAAGAGATAAGAAATATCATACAAAAAACATCATTCATTCATAGCATGAAGCATAGATAAAGTAGTCAACAACAGGTACAGCTCACTCACTTTGTTTGTTTTAAACCATGAGGATGAGTGACCTTTTGGCAAAGGAGATCGGAGTTTTAGGATGGGAGAAACCCATGAAGGGGAAGAATTGCATCGATCTGACGCAGACCGGATGTGCTTGCCTTGTGCAATACCATCATGATTTTTTTTTTGAAGGTATTTGATTTTTTGTTGATTTTGGATATATTTGGTTTTTTTTTGTTGATTGGTTTTTTTTTAATATTTGAATTTTTTATGGATTTTGGAAATTTTGAATTTTTGTGGTTTTGGAAATATTTGAATTTTTGTGGATTTTGAAAAGTATTTGGATTTTTTGTGATTTTGGAAATATTTGATTTTTTCTGGATTTTAAAAATATTTGAATTTTTTGTTTGGGTTTTGGAAACATTGCCATGCCATGGCGACATTAGGGTTATGAAAATTGACTGGCGAGGGGTCCTTGTTACCTCCCGTTTCATAAAGGGGTGCCTAGAGTAAGGCGTGCATTTTATGTGGCACCCAACGGCTAATTGCACTTGGTTAACGGTGGCACCACCACAGCCATGCCTGAAATGGCGACTAAGTCTGGCAGGGAGAAGGGAAGAAAATTTGAAGATAAGCTTGATATGGTTGTTTGAAGAGTTGGGTTCGACTTCCTTCCTTGGCACAACCGTCAGAAGATTCAGTCTCACTTGATTATTGGGGCTTTCAGAATTGATTTAATGACCATTTTGTTTGTAGGGACATGCGTACGACCGGGTCCATTTGGATCTCCGCAAGGACTTTGCCACTCTTTGTCATGCCCTATTATAGTGATTGATTTTGATTTTGCATGCATATGGCCTGGTCCATTTGGATCTCTGCGAGGACTTTGCCACTCTTGACATTCATTTTGACTTTGATTTTTATTGGTCATTTTGATTTTCTCATTTTTGAGACATCCTCTCATGACGGAGTGTTTTGGGTGGGTTGCCTTGCCCAGACTGCCTCTACTACCCATACTTTGGCCGAGTGAGAGGAGAGACAGACATTTGTGCCTTTCAGGTATGGCTATGACAGTGACGGTGTCTTCCGAAGCAAATCGGCTTTGGGCACCATGAAATGTGTGTGAAGGGTGCTCATGCCAAGGGCAAACCTTAATGACCCAGGAGGGAATTTTGGACTCCTGTCGTGGAGTTCTCATAACAGGAGTGCTGTAATAGCCTGGCGATGTTGAACATTCATCTTTTTATGGATTTGTTTTTTATACTTATAATAAAAAATTTAGAGGGTAAATGAGGACGAATGCCCTGCACTGGGGAAACTCAGAGGCCTAGAAGAATGTACAAAATTACTTGAAATTAAAAAGATAAGTGGGGGCTAAAACCCTGAAAATAGTGGGAGAAAGGTCGAATGACCTGATTGAAAATGGCAAGGAGAGAATTGTGGAAAGACTTTGGAGACTTTGATGGGGCTGGAGGGGTTTGAAGAAGAAGGAGGGCGTGGTGCCCATAAAAGAAAAGGAATCCGGATGGACCGGAGGGGGGAAAGGAAAAAGCGGGCCGCGAGGGCCAAAAGGAAAGGTGCGCCACATGGGGCGCAAAAGGGAAAGGTGCCGCATGGGGCACAAGAAGGAGATGTGCCGCGTGGGGCACAAGAAGGAGATGCCCCACGCGGGGCACGACGAGAAAAATGAAAATAATGGCATGTGTCACATGGGGTACGAAAGGGAGAATGGCAGAAACATAATGATGTGCCACAGGGGGCACGAGGCGGAGAGTATGGATTACAAGAAGGGGCGCAATGCCCAGTGCAAGAGAATGGATCATAAAAAGATGAAAATAAAATGCCTCCCATGGGGAGGGAATGTGGAGAACCCACGAGAAGGCGCTAAGGAGCACAAAAGATGATTGAAATGAAAAAGGAGAAGGTGGAGGAGGCCCCTTGGTCTTTTGCTTTTCCCGGCATTTCTGTTTTCACTTGGGAGTCGGCGTTCTGACCCTCAGGTACTTCCTCAAATAATTTGCCCAGCGGGCAGATGGTCTTGCTCCTCTTCTTGGGATTGAACAGCTCTCAAGGATCGAAGGATTGTTGACTTCTGTCGGAGGTTCAACAAATAGTGGTAACTCCCTTGGAATGTAGTTGAAAGAAAAGGTGGGGAGTTCCACTGGTTGAGTTAGAAGCAACAATGAGGAGACTGTGCCCAATGATTGTATGGCTTTTGATATGGAAAGGGGCACACCCCTTGAGTGATTGATTGTGCCAATGATTGGGCTTTGGAGTGTGTGAGCACAATCTGCATGGTTGACCCCTTCACTAGAGTGGGATGGTTCACAATAATGGTGTGAGGGGCCATGAGAGCTTGGAGGGTTTGATTCCCTATGAGTACTTTGAATTGAAGTTGGTTGGCAACTGGAATGATTGGCATATTTTTAGAAGGCCTCTTGATGGCCATGACCGGAGGGGAGGAATTCCGCTCGGTAAATGTGCCTGGTATAGAAACCATGACCGACATGCGATGAATGTATTCTTGAATTTTAAATAGCGTGCTCGGTCCCGGGGTTTCCTTCTGCTGACTAGGCTTGCTGCTTCTTAAAAACATGCACCCGCTCCGTTGGATGGGGGTGGATGTGGGGGTAGTGGAAGGTTGTATGGCTTGTGGAGGTGTAATGGGTATGATGGCAAGGTTTTGCTTGGGCTCGGTTGCCAATGGTGTTGGCGTAGTGGGAGGTGTAATGATTCATGTAATGGTGAGTGGAGGCTTAATCGCGGAAGGCTTAATGGTGGAGGGTTTGGAAATAATGGATGGTAGTGTAGGAGGGGTAGGTAAATGGCGTACGAACATGACCTCGGAAGGTTCATCGTCGTAACACCAAGTGGTTTAGTAGATGGGTTGGGCGCTGGCAACCTCAGCCCGAGCAACAGGCTGTGGTGAAGGTGGAGGCTGTTATGGTTGTGGTGGAGGTATGGGATCTGGCATGGGTGCCGGAGTAGGTGCAACATTGGGCATAAGAGCTTCTTCTTGAATGAGAGGGGGATCCTATGGCCCGGTTGGAGGTTGTTGGGTCCAAGGAGGACGAATCAGTGGATGCCTGGGTGGAGGCATGTTGTGGTAGATGGGTGTTTGTGGCGGTGTATATGAGGTGGATGTTGTAGGGTGACGAGGTGGATAGTGGATGGCATCCACTGACCCATTCTTTCTCAAATTAATTTGATCAATTAGGTCCGTGATTAGGGAGTCCATCAAATGGGTCAGAATGTAACGTCCTCGCTCGTAGAGCTCTTCCATTGTATTGATCTGGTTCATGGCCAGAATGTGCTTGAACCTCGGAGTAGAGTTCAAGATGATTATTTTAACCTGCTCTGACTCCGAGAGCTCATTTTGCATTCTAAGGGCCATTGACCTTCAATGGTCAGCAAATTGTACAACTTCCTTGTTGGCCCTCATCTTCTCAGATGCTAGATCCGTGATAGAGAGATAGGGGCTGACGCGGTCTTTGTACCTCTGAAGGAATTTTTTATGAAGGATGCAGAAGTCTCCTGCCTTACTTGGCTCTAAAGAGTATAACCATTCGATCGTAGGGCCGTCAAGAGATTTTCTGAATAAAAATGCCAAGGTGTTGGGATCTCGCTGCCAACGAGAAGACTCATAGAGGAATTCCTTGACATGAAGGTAGGGGTTACCCATGCCATTGTATAGTCGGTACGACGGCATCTCCGAAGGATGTATATAAATTTGGGGGAGAGCCTGCATGGCAGCAACAGGGTCACCCGTGGGATTTGAAAGCTTGTTTATTTGATTCTCCAAATTGTTCAATTTCTGGAGAAGAGCATGTTGGAGTGGGGTGGGTTGTTTCTGGGTGAGTGAGGGAGTACATGGGGGTGGCCTTGAATTAATGGGCCTTCCCAAGGGATAGTCCGTTTGGACCAGAGCACGGGAGTGCAAATGGCCAGGGAGCCAAGGTGATGAAGAATGTACAGGGGTAGGTGGCGAAGTCACCGGAATATACAAAGGCGGGTGCCTAGGGGAAGGGGAGAGGGGAGGAGTCACACCCTCAACTAAAGATTGAATCAAGTTGAGTTGTTGAGGGGTGAGCTGATCTATAGCATGCAAGACATTTTGGACAGTGGGATCCTGGCGGGGGGAAGGCTCTTGCCAGGTTTTGATCGGAGTGATGTGTGAAGGGACATCAAATTGGTTAGTACGCGGCGTGCGCACATAACCATAGGAAGTAGAAGGTTGTCCCTCACGGTGGTGAGATGGACGGACATGGGATTGAAAGGATGGAGATGCGACATTATCCTCATAGTCCATATAATTAAATTGATCATGATAGTATTGGTCCATTTTTAACCAAGCAAGCAACACACAAGTTTGAACAAAGTATATCAATCAATGGGATTCAATCACGTTGTGATGCTTACGCTGATTTTAGGAGTTACACAATTAATTGGATTGAAAAATGCTGTGTCACTCCAGGTGAGATCCTAGTTGGGTAGAGTATGGATACTTTGGGGTACAACTAGAATCACCTCTCACCACGCAATGAATATCTAACCCGGGTAACTGGAGAGGTACAACCAGCTCGGTCCGCCATGAGGGAATCCACAGGGTACGAAGACATACGGCGTTACAGGAGAAGGTTTGCTAGTCCAAAGGGACGGAATGTCCAATGGAGAGCTTGCCTTCACCAGAAGGGTGTGTGGAGCCTAGGATATGAGCGAAGGAGGTCCCCCGACCAATGCAATATGCCCTGTATGCAAAAATTATAGAAAAAATGACAGCAATGCGGGGCGTGTTTCTATCAGTAGTTTAAATCGCGTCGGGTACAGACGCCGCAACTCAAACTGAATCACGTCCAGTCACCTGGACACGGATCTGAAAGCCCTAAAAGGCTGTCAGAGCCGCGCCTGGTCCCTATGGACGGACTGTCAGGCAGAAACGTGTCGGTCTTCGCCACCGCGATACAAACCAAAGATGCGTCCGGCTAACCGGCTGTGTTATCGAAGACTGAATCGCATCCGAATAGGTGGACGCGATACCAAACACTGAATCGCGTCCTCTGTGTTGGAGGTGACTTCAGAGGCAACCCGAAAACTGAAAAAAAAAACTGAAAGAAGTGCAAGAACGGCAGAATAGATGTATAGAAAGAAGAGAAAAAAATAGAAAAATGAAACACACAGCATGATTTGCATGGTACAATGCAAATATAAAAGAAGAGTGCCACGTGGGGCACGAAGGAGGGGGGTAATCAAAGGAAAAGCGCAAAAAGAGGTCCCACCATGATCGCCAATTTTTAGATGGTGTTTTTCGTTCCTTTTTAGGGGACGAAGAATGGCCCATAAAGAGGGATATGGGGCAAGAATGACAAACGGGGGAAAAGAAAAGAAACGTGATCATCAAGTACGCGAGGGTACCGAATGGAGAATGCACGTGCGAAAGGGGTGCGGATGGAAGAAGTGTTCGTGAGGAATACCTTTTGAAGTGTGGGGAGGTTGCGCAGAGATGTGGGTCCTTTCTTATTCTACGAACACTGTTGGCCATGGTAGAAGGCATTTTCCTCGTTGATTACCCTGACAAATAATATAAAAAAGAGAAGGGGATTAGCCACATGTGTAGTATACAATCCTAGATAAATGAAATGGAAAGAATGAATGGCATGGGGAACGGCTTACTGTGTGGTGGCTTTTAAACCCCTAAAAATGTGTTGTGTGTAATGCATGCATGTGTGTGTGTGAAAAGGTAAAGAAGGAGCCACGTGGGGCTCAAAGGAGATGATGTAAACAAGAAAAAGGAGAGGAAGGAGGTGCTTCTCCAAATGTTGGATGGTGCGGCGGCGCAACTTGGAATGGACGGACAAAGGGGACGAAGACCGCGCTCCTCCGCCTTGCGCCGATTGGATGGATGTGATAGCTCAGACGGCGTGGCGGGCCTCCTTGGTCCGGAGCCGAGGCGGGAATCCGACAGGGCTTCGCCGCTATGAATGGACCCCCCTGACAAATGACCCTTGGGGGTCTATTTATAGGGAGAAAATCCCTGAATCGCGTCAAGCAAGACGGACGCAACAATGTTGGCATCACGTCCGAGTAGGTTGCCGCGATTCGAAAGTCAGACTGACGGAACAGGCATAGCCTGTGGCCATGCTCCTAATCGCATCTGGTATGGGTGCCACGATTTAAAAGTCAAACTGATGGGACAGGCGTAGCCTACGGCCATGCTCCTAATCACGTCGGGGTAGGCCACCACGTTTAGCAACCGAATCGTACCTTCTGACAGGCCGTCCTTTGATTTGACGGGCGGTCTGAAATGCGGCGTCCTGCCCGGACGTGATTCTGAAATCACCATGATTTGGCGACATGGGAGCCACGGCTGCAGGGTACGCATAGGCTTTGACTTTTAATCTCGTCGCTCATGGCAGACACGACATGAATAGCGTCGGTACGACACACCGCGACAAGGAATCCCCTAATTTCCGTATTTAATAACTATGGAAATTAGAGTCGCGTCATATAGAACCGACGCGATAAGCATCAATCGATATACTAGCGTTGGGAAGGAGCTGACGTTATAAAGGGAATTGGTGTAAGCCTCTGAATTGATGTGTAGAGTCGCGTCCATGCAAGCCGACGCATTTATGATGCGTCCCCTAGACCCGTCGCGACAAGGGCCTATCGGCCTGGTCACGCCCAACATGCCCAGCATGACTTGATGGAGTCGCGTCGACCATGCCGGACGCGTTTCAGATACGACCACCAGACCCGTCACGACTTGAATTAACGCGCCCACCAGACCCGTTGCGACTTGGATTTCTGCCCACGACCTCCGATGAGCCTTGGAAATGGAGGGGAAGCATCGGGGAAGAATGGGGTGATCCGAGAATATTGGGAAAATACTCTTGCAAGGCAAAAAGAGGGCCATCTGTGGCATCATGGCGCAATATGAAATTTGCCCGCGGTGGAGTCAAAAACGTGTGTCTACATTAGGCACATATAACACATAATCAAACCCCAGGCAGACAAAATTCTAAAGGTGACCCCCACAGGTTCAAGAGGTGGCTCCCGCTATGTAGGACTTTGTGTCATTATCATCTAAAGATGTGGCTCCCATAGCGTAGTACTTTGCCCTATGTGGCACTTAGTTCGTGCACTTCCAGTTGGGTAAGGCTCTGACATCATTTGTGACGACCTAACTAGCAAACTGGCCCAACAAGCATACTAGTTGGTAGACTTCTCAACAAGGTCACCCATCTTGGGACTACTTCTAACTGAGCACGCTTAACTTCAGAATTTTTCTCCTACTCGAGTTCTGAAAAGGACTAATCTGAGTTGTTAGTTGTCTACTGATTTTGTAAGACCCTCGAATTTCCGTCGTATTTTCTTTCGTATTTATGTGTATGATTGTGCTTGTGTAATTATGTACGTATTTACGTAGGTATCAAGTAGTATAATTACGTGTACATGTGTTTAGATTATACGTAAATAATGTATGTATTGTATGGTGATAGTGTGGATACGATACTATATGTACATTGCATGTATATATGTCCGGTATGCATGGTTTTCTGCATGATTAGGGTTCTGGCCGAAGGCCCTATTGGCGTCAATCCCCAGGCCGTTTAGGTGGTGTCAGCGTCCAGCCCTGGACGCCAACGCTAGATCCAGCGTCCAGAGATCTGGACGCCAACTTCTCTGACCTGCATGCGCAGCAGAGCTGCTATCTTCTGAAGCAAGGCAAGGCAACCATTGGGGAGGTGTCCCCAACGGCTCTGAACATGTCTAATCGGTTTGGTGAGTGGGTGAGGGGCTCTTCTTAGGGTCCAACCCGAAATTGGCTCCTCCCACTCCTCCCTTCACCTTGTGAGAAGAGGAAAAGAAGAGAAAAACCCTAGAGAGCACTCTGTGAGAAAACTCAGAGTTTGGAGGCTTTAATCCGGCTTCCTGGAGCTTGATCCGGCCGACTTCCCCGACAAGGAGGTAGCTGATATGAAGGGCAAGGCCTCCCCGGTCTTGTTTTGCTGAGGAGATCATCCAGGAGCTCGGAGGAAGGCGTTTGTGGAGGTGCTTCTGCAACTTCTTGGGACTGCCCAAGGAGAGCTTCTCCAAGCCCTAGACCCTTTGGTGTGATTTTCTAAAAGGCAAGTAACCTGTCATTGATGTCCCCGTATGAGTCTAGGATGTTTCTACTATTTTTATGGAATTTATCTCGAGTCCTAGACCCTCCATTTCACCCAAGTTTTGGAGCTCGGGTCTGTGTTTTCTGCACAGACCTGAGTAGACGGCAAGATCCCTGGACGCCCAGTTCCTCCTTGGCGTCCATCGACCATGCCGCCGACCTTTAGTCAGCGGCCAGAGACCGCCGTTTAGTTCTTCTGGGCAGAACAGTGAGCTGTTCTGTCCCACTTCTACATTTAATTTCGGTATGTTTATGCGATTAGGATATATGGTAATCCTATAAGCTATGTACATTATGTATTGTGGTTGTGGATGTGTGTGGGTTGTATGATGAATGTGGTTAATGGTGTTTTGTAAGCATGTGAGCATGACTTGTAGATCGTTTTTGCAAAGTCCATGATTCATGATTTAGAATAATGTGAATGCCTTAATTTCGGTCTAATCATGATGAGTTGTGGGTCATGTGTGTATGTTCTGAAATTTAGGTAATCCATACATGCTTGTGGAATTGTGTATAAGTGTTGTTTCGGAAAAATGAAAACGTGTAAAAATAGTTTTGTGGCAAATGATTATAAATGTATGAATTAGGACGATGTTGTATTCTAAATTCATGCACATGTTAGGAATCTCTGTGCAAAACAGTAAGTGGATAAATTGAGAATTGTGTTAGACCCACGTTAGCTTAAATTGTGAATAATATGCTAATTGGTGTTTGATTTCCTATAAATCCTATTTAGCTCAGAAAAATCTGAAAAATTGAGGGTATGATCATGATCCCGAAAACAGTCTGTGGTTAAATTTTCAGACCATTTGGACCCGTAAACAGAGAGTTATGAGTTTTCATGTGAAATGTGAATAATTGTACATATGATCGTAATGTGAGTGGATTTTGTTTAAATCAGCATGATTTGAATGTTTACTGTGTGTTAAAGCCTGAAACCCTGCAGTACCATGTTAGTAAAAACAGAGGAGTTCATGTGAGTGAGGAAGTGAATGTGATAGAAAGTGTAAAGTGTGAATACCATGTGTAAAACGTTAATTGTGTAAAAGTGTAAATTGTGCCAATGTGATACTGCTTCCGAGAAGGCAGTGGAACTGTATCAGGGAAAAGTCCCCCTGAGAAAGTTCATTGTGTTAAGTGACCCTAAGGGCATTAGGGGGAAATCCTGGAGGTGGACAAGTACCACTGGTTAGGGTGGAGACTTGTTCTCCCGGTCTGCGCAGTCCAAGAGTCACCATTGCATTGCCTAGATGGTGCCTATGTGTTATGTGATGTGAATGTGTCCTTCTTTGGTGGTTTGGACTATGTGTCACGGCACCTAAATTGTGTAAATATGTGTAAAGTGTAATGTGTAAAGTGTATGTGACCATGTGTAATGTGTAAGTGACATGTGGATGTATATGTGTAAAGTGTAACCATGTGAAAAGAGGAAATTGTGAAAAAAAAAGGGAATGTGAAATTCTAGATGTGTAAATGTGTAATGAAACCATGTGAGACTAAATCTGAAACCAAGTAAATTCTGAAAATGCATGTTATTATTCTCATGTTATGTATGCAAAAGTGCGTAGAATCCATGTTAGAGACAACTAATGAACATGTGTGCAAAATGGCATTATAGATTGTTATATGTGATGTTTTAAGAAATGTTGTAGCTCTCATGTGTAGGGTTATAGCCATTGGAACAAAAAAAATCAGCAACCTTAAGCTTGATAGAAAGTTATGCATGCACTTATGAATATGTGGAATACATGCTAATTATGTTCCCCGTCCATGTATGTAAGTTGTCCATGTTAATAACTCTCGTGTGTGGTTCTTTAAAAGGGTAAAGTTCATGAGTGAATGGATTAGAGACCATGTGATAGGTAAATTTTAGTTTTGAAATCTGAAAGCATGCGTTATGTATAAAATTGTAGAACCTTCATGATAGGTTGAAAACTTAAATGGACTAGCATGCTATGTGATTGCTAATTGTATGTGCTTGTAGAAACCACTAGGTCTTGTACGTGTATATCATGTATAGTGTTATTTGCTGAGTCTTTAAGACTCACTCTTGCTTCGGCGTACAGGTTTAGACGGTGACGAGACCTTCGTGGAGGAGACAGTGGAGACGGACTCCGAGCGCGGAGTCTAGCTTGTGGAGTTGTGCACCCCTTTTGTTGTAGTCTTCATAGTATGTACTTGGAACATTGTATTAGAGTTTATATGGAAAGAATGTATTATGTGGACATTTTGTATTTAAATTTTCAGCAGTTTAATTTATGAGAACTTTAGTTCCTTTTTTGCAAATTGTAAACTGCATGTATGTCTAATGTGGATGATGAATGAATGGAGATAGTTCTCTTTTGCTTCCGCTACTCTGTTATGTATATTCGCGTGTATCTCAACTGTTTGTATCGTTGGGTAAATGTCCCACTGTGACTGGCAGCACTCGCTATATCGACGTGGGTCGGTATGACCGTACCGGTGTAACGAGGGCCGTCGCAGAGATTGGTATCAGAGCGACCAGTTGAGACTGCACATGAATATAACTAAGTCATCATCCTCATTGCATGCTAAGTATGTCCACATGTGTAGAAAACATTAATAAGAAGTGCAAAATAGATAAGAAAATGGTTAGAAAACTTAGTAACCTAGCTCTAATGGTGGCTGAAATTTTATGACAGCCATGGCTTCCCGTGGACGACGTGGAGGTGCGCCAGCTCGCGACGACGAGCAGAGGCATGATGATCAGGCGGAGCAACAGGCCCCAGCACCGCGAGGCCCTGTGCTTCCCCCACCGCCGCCTGTGGATTATGGAGTGTTCATGCAAGGTCTGGTGCAGGCCATGCAGACCCAGGCACACACTCAGGCAGCACTTCAGGCCCAGCTGGAGGCCCAGGTAAATTAATAAAACAACTTAAGTAGTCTGCTATCTGAATTGTATGGTATTGTGTTTATTATATATTGTTATTGCTTATTGTAGCAGGCTCAGGCCCCGGCTCAGGACCATGGTGGACCTCCCATCATGGAGCGATTCAAGAGGATGACCCCACCCTCTTTTAAGGGGGAGAGTGATCCGCTTTTGGCAGAAAGCTGGATGAGGGAGACCGAGAAAATCTTCCGAGCTATCAGGTGTCCTGACGAGGACAAGGTAACCTTGGCCACCTACATGCTACAGGTATGCTTTAGTTTGTGCTTGAATGTTGCTTGTTGAGTTGGATTTATTAGTCGGTGCTTATGAAGGTTATGTTGCAGGAGAGAGCCGATGTGTGGTGGGCTTCATTACTGCGTACGCGGTTTGAGGACGGCGCGATTGTTGTTGCTTGGGACGAGTTCGTGAGGCTCTTTCGGGCCAAGTTCGTCCCCGAGCACATCCAGGACAGGATGGAGCAGGAGTTCCTCACCTTGACTCAGGGCTCCATGACCGTACTTGAGTATGAGGCCAGGTTTGCAGAACTGTCTAAGTATGCACCCCATATTGTGGCTGATGAGCGCAGGAAGGCGAAGAAGTTCGTGATGGGTCTCAAACCATCACTGAGGACGAGGCTCGTGGCGTTCGACCACCGCACGCTAGACGAGGCTCTCAGCGCAGCTTGCAGACAGGAAGGCGAAATGGAGCAATACTTGGAGGAGAAGAAGGCATCGCAGAAGAGGCCGGCAGCAGCTTTCCAGAGGCAAGACAAGAGGAAGACGGTGTACCAGACACCGCAGAAATCATCATCAACCAGCAGCTATCAGGTACCTTCTGTACGTTCCTCTGGTGTCAAGAAGGAGTGCCCTCATTGCGGAAGGGCACATGGTGGTACGGAATGCTGGATGATAGCGGGCAAATGCCTAAAGTGTGGGAGCAGCGACCATAAGATCAAGGATTGCCCAAGGCTTCAGCAGGGAGTTCAGCGTGGAGCGCCAGCACCAGCAGTAGCGGCAGCCGCGCCAGCTACAGGACGACCAGGAAGGCCTCGAGCCCCGGCTCGAGTGTTTGCGTTAGCTCGTGAGGACGCCGAGCAGGCGGAGCATGTCACCGAAGGTACAGTTCTACTTTTCGGTGTGCACGCTCGGGTTTTGTTTGATACGGGTGCTACTCACTCGTTCATTTCCGAGCGGTTCGCTAGGCAGTTAGCCCTAGAGTCAGGCATAGAGTCTGAGGAGTTAGAGGTTCCCTTGTCTGTGCACACCCCTGCGGGTACGGTATCGACTAGGAAGTGTATTCCGTCGTTACCTGTGTGCATTGAGGATAGATTCCTAGATGGGTGTTTCTTCTTGCTAAAGATGAAGGACTATGATTGTATCTTGGTCTGGATTGGCTAGAGGAGCACTATGCGTTAGTGGATTGTCGTAGAAAGAAGATTGTTTTCCGCATTCCTGGTGAGGATGAGTTCTCTCATCCCTTGCCAAAGAACCTAGCGGGGAAGTTAGTTATCTCTGCCATGAAGGCGATGCGCATGGTAAACAAGGGATGTGACGCATTTCTTGCCAGCGTTATGCTAGTACCCGATGCTAGTTCGTCACTGACTCTTGCAGAGATCGATGTGGTGCAGGACTTTCCAGATGTCTTTCCCGATGACTTGTCTGGATTGCCACCGGATAGGGAGATAGAGTTCACTATAGAGTTGCTTCCAGGCACCTCTCCTATCTCGAAGGCCCCATATCGGATGGCCCCTGCAGAATTAGCCGAGTTGAGGAAGCAATTGCAAGAATTGCTTGATAAGGGATTTATTCGCCCTAGCGTTTCCCCTGGGGCGCACCTGTATTGTTCGTCAAGAAGAAAGACGGGTCACTTCGGTTGTGCATTGATTATAGAAAGCTAAACCAGGTGACTGTGAAGAACAGGTATCCCTTACCTCGGATTGATGATCTGTTTGACCAGTTGCGAGAGGCATCAGTCTTTTCCAAGATTGACTTGCGATCTGGGTATCATCAGCTTCGGATTAGGAGTGAGGATGTGTCCAAGACGGCATTTAGAACCCGTTATGGGCATTATGAGTTTCTGGTTCTTCCTTTCGGATTGACCAACGCCCCTGCAGCGTTCATGGATCTCATGAACCGGGTGTTTAGTCCGTATTTAGATAGCTTTGTTGTTGTGTTTATTGATGACGTGTTGGTCTATTCTCCGGATGAGGCCACACATCGTCAGCATTTGAGGTTAGTCTTAGAGGTTCTCCGTGAGCACAAGCTGTATGCGAAGTTCAGCAAGTGCGAGTTCTGGTTGCGCGAGGTTCATTTCCTCGGGCATGTTATCTCCGGCGCTGGTGTAGCTGTTGATCCAGCGAAGGTCCAGGCAGTTATGGATTGGGATGTTCCCAGGACCCCTTCGGAGATTCGTAGTTTCCTTGGGTTAGCTGGTTATTATCGGCGATTCATTGAGGGTTTCTCATCCATCGCCGCCCCCTTGACAAAGCTGACTCGGAAAGGTGAGAAGTTCGTGTGGTCTGAGGCGTGTGAGCGTAGCTTTCAGCTATTGAAGGCTAAGCTTACCTCTGCTCCGGTATTGGTATTGCCTAGTGGTCTAGAGGGCTTTGCCATTTATACGGATGCATCTCGGATTGGGTTAGGCTGTGTGCTCATGCAGCAAGAGAGGGTAGTAGCCTATGCTTCTCGTCAGTTGAAGGAGCATGAGAGGAACTATCCGACTCATGATTTGGAGTTAGCAGCCGTGGTTCATGCACTAAAGATCTGGAGGCACTATCTTTATGGTGTCAGATTTGAGGTGTTTACCGACCACAAGAGCTTGAGGTATCTTTTCTCCCAAAAGGAATTAAACCTGAGGCAGAGAAGATGGATTGAGTTCTTGAAGGACTATGACTTCGACCTTCAGTATCACCCTGGAAAGGCGAACGTCGTAGCGGATGCTCTTAGTAGAAGAGGTCTTCGCTCCAGCAGGATTGGAAGATGTTGGAGGATGCGGCGTGCTCTATGACCGAGTTAGAGCCATCGTTGTGTCAGGCTTTTGTAGCTCAGCTATCCCTTAGATCCTCAGTCTTGGATGAGGTGATTGAGCAGCAGAAAGCCGATCCTAGATTGTTAGAGTTAGTGGGCAAGGCGGGCTTTGCTCGTGATGAGGACGGTGTGATTAGATTTCAGCATCGTGTTTGTGTCCCCGATGTAGTAGATGTCCGTGAGCATGTGTTAGCGGAGGCCCATAGATCGCGATTTTCTATTCATCCGGGTAACACTAAGATGTATCAGGATTTGAAGAGATCATTCTGGTGGTCCGGCATGAAGAAGGATGTTGCGGATTATGTGTCTAGATGTCTAGTATGTCAGCAGGTGAAAGCCGAGCGGCAGCGACCATCCGGCCTTATGCAGAGGTTGGATATCCCCGTATGGAAGTGGGAAGCTGTCACTATGGATTTCGTTTCGGGTTTGCCTCGATCTAGAAGGGGCAACGACTCGATTTGGGTAGTTGTAGATAGATTCTCGAAGACTGCTCATTTCTTGCCTATGAAGAAGAAGCAGTCAGTAGAGAGCTTAGCTAGATTGTATGTTAGTGGTATCGTTAGGTTGCATGGTGTGCCGAAGTCGATCATTTCGGATCGAGATCCGAGATTTACTTCGAGGTTGTGGAAGGGTCTTCAGGATGCGTTAGGTTCGGAGCTTAAGCTCAGTTCGGCGTTTCATCCCCAGACCGATGGACAGTCCGAGAGGACTATCCAGACGCTCGAGGATATGTTGAGAGCGTGTGTTCTGGATTGGAAGGATGATTGGGAGCGTCATTTACCTCTTGTGGAGTTCGCATACAACAACAGCTTTCACGCTAGTATTGGAATGGCTCCATTCGAGGCGTTGTATGGTAGGCCCTGCAGATCTCCTTTATGTTGGGAGGAGACTGGTGATAGGCAGTTGATCGGACCGGAGTTGGTTCAGGAAACTTCGGATAAGATTCAGCTGATCAGGAAAAGGCTTGTTGCGGCACAGGATAGGCAGAAGAGTTATGCCGACAACAGGAGAAAGGATTTGGAGTTCGAGGTTGGCGATCATGTCTTCTTGAAGATATCGCCTACTCGTGGAGTTGTCAGATTTGGCAGGCATAGCAAGCTAAGCCCTAGGTTCATTGGCCCATATGAGATTCTCCGACGTTTGGGCAACGTGGCGTACGAGCTAGCTTTACCCCCAGCTTTGGCTAGCGTTCACCCGGTATTCCACGTATCTATGCTCAGGAAGTATGTCCGAGATCCGTCTCATGTGATTAGTCATGAGCCAGTGGAGATCCAGCCAGATCTTTCGTATGTCGAGCAACCAGTAGCCATTCTTGACCGGAAGGTGCAGCATCTCCGGAACAAGAGTATTGCGTCGGTGAAAGTTCTATGGCGGAACTTTTCACGTGAGGAGGCTACATGGGAGCTTGAGGATGCGATGAAGAAGAAGTATCCCCTTTTGTTTGAGTAGTGTCGTTCTAACTTCGAGGACGAAGTTTTCTTTAAGGGGGAGAGGGTGTAAGACCCTCGAATTTCCGTCGTATTTTCTTTCGTATTTATGTGTATGATTGTGCTTGTGTAATTATGTACGTATTTACGTAGGTATCAAAGTAGTATAATTACGTGTACATGTGTTTAGATTATACGTAAATAATGTATGTATTGTATGGTGATAGTGTGGATACGATACTATATGTACATTGCATGTATATATGTCCGGTATGCATGGTTTTCTGCATAAATTAGGGTTCTGGCCGAAGGCCCTATTGGCGTCAATCCCCAGGCCGTTTAGGTGGTGTCAGCGTCCAGCCCTGGACGCCAACACTAGATCCAGCGTCCAGAGATCTGGACGCCAACTTCTCTGACCTGCATGCGCAGCAGAGCTGCTATCTTCTGAAGCAAGGCAAGGCAACCATTGGGGAGGTGTCCCCAACGGCTCTGAACATGTCTAATCGGTTTGGTGAGTGGGTGAGGGGCTCTTCTTAGGGTCCAACCCGAAATTGGCTCCTCCCACTCCTCCCTTCACCTTGTGAGAAGAGGAAAAGAAGAGAGAAAAACCCTAGAGAGCACTCTGTGAGAAAACTCAGAGTTTGGAGGCTTTAATCCGGCTTCCTGGAGCTTGATCCGGCCGACTTCCCCGACAAGGAGGTAGCTGATATGAAGGGCAAGGCCTCCCCGGTCTTGTTTTGCTGAGGAGATCATCCAGGAGCTCGGAGGAAGGCGTTTGTGGAGGTGCTTCTGCAACTTCTTGGGACTGCCCAAGGAGAGCTTCTCCAAGCCCTAGACCCTTTGGTGTGATTTTCTAAAAGGCAAGTAACCTGTCATTGATGTCCCCGTATGAGTCTAGGATGTTTCTACTATTTTTATGGAATTTATCTCGAGTCCTAGACCCTCCATTTCACCCAAGTTTTGGAGCTCGGGTCTGTGTTTTCTGCACAGACCTGAGTAGACGGCAAGATCCCTGGACGCCCAGTTCCTCCTTGGCGTCCATCGACCATGCCGCCGACCTTTAGTCAGCGGCCAGAGACCGCCGTTTAGTTCTTCTGGGCAGAACAGTGAGCTGTTCTGTCCCACTTCTACATTTAATTTCGGTATGTTTATGCGATTAGGATATATGGTAATCCTATAAGCTATGTACATTATGTATTGTGGTTGTGGATGTGTGTGGGTTGTATGATGAATGTGGTTAATGGTGTTTTGTAAGCATGTGAGCATGACTTGTAGATCGTTTTTGCAAAGTCCATGAT
>CM024757.1:106916660-106998173 GCA_014218235.1 Colocasia esculenta
TCTTTGAAGTGAAAGCATGCCTCCAAGGTGTGGTCCGGTCCCCGGTGGAATGCACAGTAGAGGGAGGTATTAACATTAGGAGGCCATTGTAGCCTTTCCGGCAAAGTGAGTGCATTGGTGGCCATAAGAGCATTGAAGATGTCGGGTAGGGTTTCCGACAGGGGAGGATAATGGGCTCTTCTTGGGCGAGGGGGACGTCTAGGCTGTTGAGACTCGTAGGTGCTTAGAGGGGGAACTTGGTTGTATTGTGGAGGAGGAGGAGGAGGTTGCTGTTGCTGGTATTGGGGAGGGGCAGGCTGGCAGTACTGAGGCTGCTAAGACTGGCGATATTGAGGAGGTAGTGATGGAGCTTGATAGTACTGGTTGGCAGGAGGTTGTTGATATTGGGGCTGCTGTGGCTATTGAGTTTTGGTATTAGGCCTGTAGGTAGAGCAACTAGGGTTGCCCATAGCACTCACCTGCTCATTCTGCATAACCCGCTCAGTCGGGGGACCACCAGTAGGGGGAACACCATTGTTCTTCTTAAATGTCTGGGCCTTCGGCTCAAACATGGCCATGATCGGAGAGTCCTTCAGCTGAGTCTGGATGTAACGGGCTCTCTCATACAACTCCTCCATGGTCGTTAACTTATTCATAGCTAGGATGTGTCAGAACTGCGGCATAGCATTCGTCGTGATCATCTTGACTTATTCTTGTTCAGATAGCGGGTCCCTCAACCTTTCAGCCATCGCCCTCCATCTGTCAGCATAGTGCACAAAGTCCTCATCTGCCTTCTGTAAGGAATCGATAGAGCGCAGCGGAAAGCGCAATTCCCTCAGGTAGATATCGTTGCCGGCGGTCGGAATCGAACAAAAACGGAGAACCTGCGCGTAGGAAGACCCGATCTTTACCCTTGCGGGGTTGCGAAACTCCCAAATCCGGGGAGGAGGTAGCGCTGGAGGCGCTGGTGCTTCAAGCCGTTCAGGTGTCCGGCCTCTAGACGTATCCACACGAGCTCCGAACGCAGACGGGATCTCTTCGGTCTCCATGCGTCTCCCGGATCTCAACTCCACCATGTGCCAGGGAGAGGAGAGAGAGAAGGTGGGGGCGCCCAGGGAGAGAGAGAGGAGGTGGCGGCCAGGGAGAGAGCTGGAGCTTGGGCCAGGGTTTAACTCTCCACGTATTTATAGACACTGTAGTTTTTCACAAAAACTGAGTTATTGTCTATAACGACCATCCTGCCCAGTCTGCTCGGAACTCTATTGCATGTGACCCTCTAGGCCCAAGTGCTAGTCCAGTTTTCAGCCCATTAAGCCCAATAACTCTTTATTGACTTACTGTAATTAATCAATATCTCATATTAATTAATTACACAATCAATTATCGTCTCACGATAATTGACCGGCTTCCAATCAAGTTGGGTGCCAAGCAACACCACTTGATCCTGGAAAGCATTGGGGTTCAGCAACCCATTCAAGGAACTTTTGTGTCAACAGATACCATGTGACTATAATCCTTCGCTCGAACAATGCTCCCGAGTGCACTTAGGGTATGGTCAACTGTCAAACCCTAATACGCGCACTCACTTGGATTAGATGCCACATAACAATATCAGAAAACTCCTTTTCTGATAAGTAGTCATGCCCTGGCCAGGGACTATTAGGCATCTTTCCCTAGAGCATTCACTCTCTTATTACCGAGAGCGAGCGATCCCATGTTGACCACACAATCACCTTCGAAGGTATTCCGCTAGATCCGAACACTTAACTGATTAAGACCCCATGGCTAGAGATCTATAAGTTAAGGTCAAAATCTAGAAGTCCACCGACAAGGTGTCCTTGGTGTCTCAGGTCTAAGGACCAATCACGCCACTGTGACAATGAATCTAGCTGGTTGACAGTTAGGTAACATTACCATCCAGTGATTCATAATGGATCAGTTCAGTGAACTCATTCTCCAATGAGCACCTACAGATTCACCTTAGTGTCTCCACACAAGTGACTATGAGATCAGTTACCCTCATCATATGAACAGGTGCAACCTGTACTAGTCTAACCGGATATCCGATGTCCTTCTCGAATATCCTCCGACTAGGAACAATTAAGAATATGTGTTTAAAGGACATTAATCCATTGTTATGATCTCATCATAATTAGTATCCATTGCGCATATTCATGGACTTCATAATGAAACGATAAACGAATTACACATAATGAATATAAAAGCCTTATTATTATTATTAAAGAACAAGATTGTACAAGTTATGATTGGCTTGAGGACACCCATAACTAACAATCTCCCACTTGGACTAAAGCCAATCACCTTTATGTTAAACCCATAGACTCTAGGTGCCAGCTCAAACACAATTTGAGTCAGAGGCTTCGTCAGTGGATCTGTAATGTTGTCGACTGAAGGAACTCTTTCCACCAGTACATCTCCTCTAGTGATAATCACCCTGATCAGATGAAATCGCCTAGAATGTGCTTCGACTTCTGATGAGACCGCGGCTCTTTCGCTTGCGCAATGGCCCCATTGTTGTCACACAGTAATGGGATCGGATCAGAGTCACCCGGCACCACACCAAGGTCGGTGATGAACTTCTTCATCCACACTGCCTCCTTGGTGGCTTCAGCTGCAGCAATGTACTCAGCTTCTGTCGTCGAGTCTGCAGTGGTTTCTTGCTTCGAACTCTTCCAACTCACTGCCCCTCCGTTTAAGGTGAACACAAACCCAGATGTAGACTTGCTATCATCTGATCTGACTGGAAACTCGAGTCAATATATGCCCGAAGTTTCAAGTCCCCTCCTCCATAAACCAGAAATATATCCTTAGTCCTTCTCAAGTACTTAAGGATACATTTCATTGCCATCCAGTGTGTTCACCTGGATTTGCCTGATATCTGCTCGTAACACTTAGAGCAAATGCTACATCAGGCCTTGTACATAGCATGGCATACATGATAGACCCTATAGTCGAAGCATAGGGGACTCTATCCATGACTGCCCTCTCTTCAGGAGCCTTAGGAGACTGCTCCTTAGAGAGATTAATCCCATGTCTCATTGGTATGAGACCTCTCTTAGAATTTTCCATGCCAAACCTTTTGACAATGGTATCTATGTACATGGATTGGGTCAAACCAAGCATCATCTTAGATCTATCTCTATAGATACGTATTCCCAATACGTAGGATGCTTCTCCCAAATCCTTCATGGAGAAGTTCTTTGACAATAAACTTTTACTAATGATAACATCCCTACATCATTCCCAATGAGCAAGATGTCATCAACATAAAGTATGAAAAGTGATAGCACTCCCACTGATTTTCTTATACACACATGGTTCATCTTCATTCTTAATGAAGTCATAAGATTTGATAGCCTCATCAAACCTTATGTTCCAACTACGAGAAGCTTGCTTCAATCCATAGATAGATCTTTGAAGCTTGCATACTTTATCTGGACACTCTTTGGATGTAAAACCCTCTTGCTGTATCATATACACTTCTTCCTCAATGTTTCCATTGAAGAAAGTAGTTTTTACATCCATTGCCAGATCTCGTAATCAAAGTATGCAGTAATGGCGAGAAGAATCTGATCGACTTTACCATGGCAACTGGTGAGAAAGTTTCGTCATAGTCAATTCCTTGCCTTTGACGATACCCCTTTGCCACCAACCTTGCCTTATAAGTGTCGACATGTCCATCTGCACCGATCTTTTTCTTAAAGATCCACTTGCACCCAATAGGTACGATACCTTCAGGCAAGTCTACCAAGTTCCAAACTTGGTTGGTGTACATGGACTGCATCTCAGAATTCATGGCATCTCACCATTTCCCTGACTGAGGACTATCAACAGCCTCTGGTAGGTCTTTGGATCATCATCCTCATTATAAGACATGCCTTCACTGATATGTCCAACATATCTTTCAGGCTGTCTAGGTACTCTACCAGACCTACGCTGAATGTGTATATATTTCACAAGTTCTGGAACCGATGTTTCAACTGGTGGACTTTGCACAGTTTGTGGATCTAGAACCTCTTCTAGATCTACCTTACTCCCACTGTCCTCTTGGGTAAAGTACTCCTCTTCCAAGAAGACAACTCTCCTGGCGACAAACACTCTTTGTTCACCAGGATGGTAAAAGTAGTACCCAAACGTTTCTTTTGGGTATCCAACAAACCTGCACTTATCGGTTCTGGATTCTAGTTTATCTGGGTCGTGTCTCTTCACATGGGCAGGACAGCCCCAGATTTTAACATGTTTAAAATCAGGCTTTCTACCCTTCCATATCTCTTATGGAGTAGAAGACACAGATTTACTGGGAACCCTGTTCAGTAGATATGCCGCTGACTCTAGCGCATATCCCTATAGGGAAACTGGTAAATGTAAACGGCTCATCATGGATCGTACCATGTCCAACAAGGTGCGATTCCTCCTTTCCGATACACCATTCATCTGTGGTGTATAGGGAGGAGTCCATTGAGAAAGGATACCATTATCCTTTAAGAATTGTGTGAACTCTGTACTCAAGTATTCACCTCCTCGGTCTGAGCGTAGGATTTTAATGCTTTTTCCAGTTTGCTTCTCAACTTCATTCTTAAATTCTTGGAACTTCCCAAAAGCTTCAGATTTGTACTTCATTAGTAAACAAATCCGAACCTTGAGTAGTCATCCGTGAATGTAATGAAGTATGAGTAGCCACCCTTGGCTTGGGTAGACATTGGACCATATACATCCGAGTGTATTAGTTCCAATATGTCCTTGGCCCTATCTCCATGTCCACTAAATGGAGATTTGGTCAACTTACCCATTAAACAGGATTCGCAAGTTGCATATGATTCATAATCAAATGGATCCAAGTATCCATTCTTATGCAACTTTTGAAGCCTATTCTCGCCAATGTGACCAAGCCTACAATGCCACAAGTAGGCAGTGTTCACACTATTCTTACTTCTCTTAGGAGAAACATCAACATGGAGATTTTCATAAGAAACATCAAGTAGATACAAACTATTTACCAATTTGCTAAAGCAACGAGTTTATTCTCAAATAAACTGAACAACTATTGTTCTCAATGGTAAACTTGTATCCAACTCTGTCTAAACAAGAAATAGAAACAATGTTCTTAATAATGCTAGCACAAAGTAGCAATCATCTAATAAAAGTAAATCTCCTGAGGGTAACTTGAGCTTCACTGTCATCACAGTAAGTGCAGCAACACTTGCGCCGTTTCCAAGCCTCAAGTTCACCTCACCCTTGCTCAGCTTCCTTCTACTTGTCAACACTTGCATATCATTGCAGACATGAGAAGCACATCTAGTGTCTAAAACCCAAGATGTACAATCTCTAACAGACAAGTGAAGATCTATCATATAGATACCTGAAGCTTCACCAAGCTTTTGCTTCTCCTAAGCCTTCATTGCAAGGTAGTCCTTGCAATTTCTTTTCCAGTGCCCCTTCTTTTTGCAGTGGAAGCACTCGCCCTTTTCTGCTCCTTTACTTATGTCTTCTTTTGTCTTTGCTTGGACTGTTTCTTTGCATTGCCTTCTTAAAGGCTTGCATTGCTCTCCTCTTCTTGTTGGACTTCCAACCATGAGAACAGTGGGTTTTTCCTTCTTAAGGTTGCCCTCAGCAGTCTTCAGCATGTTTAGCATCTCAGCTAAACTCACCTTCCAGGACATAGGCAATGCGCTCAGACCTGAGGACAATCTTCAGGTTCTTGAGCCATTCCGAGTAGTTCGGGCCTGTCAATTTGTTGGCATCTAGTATGCCACGGAGTGGGTTACCCGAAGACATTTTTGCCTATAAAGGAAATGTAAATACAACTAGCAGATGTTCATAATAATAATTAAATCTAGATTAGGACTTTAATCAAGATTAGCTCCCACTATTTTCCGACAGACTGTATAACCCTCAAATATACAGAATGGGAGACTCCAACGGTCTCCTAGTGGGGATCGGAATCTTATAGACTCATAGCATGACCTTGTGGATAGCACAACAAATCATACTATGATCTGAAAGCGGTCAACTCTTGACACTTGCAACTCTTGCAATATCCGATCTTATTTTGGCCCCTGAATTTTAATGACCTTGTGGATAGCACAACAAGTCATGATTAAATCCAGTCTAAGCAGTACCATCATTACGTAACGAGCATAGATTTGGATGTAGCCCTTGTGGATAGCACAACAAAGCTACACCATTCCTCTACCCCGTTTAAGGCATCACCATGCCATAGTTTTAGTCTGTCATCAGATTTGGCAAGCCTTGTGGATAGCACAACAAACTTGCCCGATCTAATGGCAATCCTAAACTATAATGATGGAGGGCCACGTAATTCATTCTTAATGATTACACTATGGCTTAAAATTTAAACGAGGAGGGATTTTGACATATTTTATCTTGGTCTCTATATCTGCGTGCTATTGACATATAGAATTTGGAATATCATATATTTAATTATATATATCATAGCACATTCCATATATATCATATATATGAAGAAAAACGATGGATGATCATGGACTTTAACCTAGAGTGGCATTACCAGAGCCAGTTGGTAATCCACAAACACGGCAAACATATGGCAGCCCCGCATCGTATGCTCTTACTTGATGTAACTCTATCTCCATGAAGGTCTTGCATGGTACTCTCCTCCATCTCTGCCAATCCACTTCTTAAAATTACAAGTAGCATTTAAATGGGCTCGCAGGCCCATAAATGTACATCAGATAATAATAAGAAACCTTGAACAAGTCAAGGGGAGTACATAACAGGAGGGAGATAGAATGTACAACCCAGATTTAAAAGAGGAAGAGAGGGAGGCACGCAGTCCTCATAAATTACATCACATGCCATAAAACATAAACATCATCACATCATATCTAAGTCCATGATCATCCATCCACACATCACATGCATCAATAAGCAATTATCACATAATTACTTTTAAAATAACTTTTATTTCAAAAATATAATAATTATATTTTGAAAACCATTTAACTAAACAATTTAGCTAATATGGAAAGCATCTAATCAACATTAGATAAACGCCATTCACAGTTACTGCATGAATCCGCCAAAATTTACTGTTAATTAATTTAACAAGAATCACATTCTTAAATTAATTAACATGCATTAATTAGATGGTAGGAAATAACTAAAGTGATTTTAGATTTCCCTTAAACTAATTAAGCAAAGGGTCAAACATATGAAAAATAATTTACAGAAAGTTAAAACATTTATAAAACTCTTAAAACTAATTTTCATAATTTTTCTGGATTTTTTAAGAATTTTTCTGGCTTTTTAAACAATTTAAAAAACCATTAAAAATGGAAAAGGGGGGGCAGACTGGATCCGGGCGGACCGGATCCGGGCGGACCGGCACGGGCACCCGCGCGGGTTCCCCGGGCCCCGCCCACGTCCGGGTAAGTCAACCTGGACGGGGCGGGCCCGCGGGGCGACCCACGAGGGTCGCCCCTCCCGCCCGACAGGGCCCGTGGCCGGCTGGGGAAACCCTAGCCACTGCCCTAGCCAGCGCTGGGGCGGCGCGGGGAACCCCCCCCCCCCCCCCAGGCCCGCCGGAGATGGCCGCCGGCGCCGGAGACCTCCGCCGACGCCGCAGGTGGCCCCCCAAGCCCAAAAATTCCCGAAAAACCCTCAAAGACCTGCAAAAATCGCCCTATCTTGGACTGTCCAAGAAAGTGAAACCAGTGTGACGGAGGCTTCTTGCAGGGGGTCGTGTGGCCTCTACAGAGGGCCAAACGACGCTAAGAAGGGTTTTCCCGAAGCCCTTGATACCGGGAACAACTTCCATGTACCAAATGGGAAGTGCACATCCCATGTGCGACCCAAGAATGAAGTAAAAATTAGGGATTCATGCAGAACGCGAATCGACGAAAATGCATAAAATGACATTCATATGACGCCGATTCAGACCGAGCCGGTAACCTGGCTCTGATACCACTGTAAGGAATCAATCAGAGTGCAGCGGAAAGCGCGATTCCCTTAGGTAGATATCGTTGCCGGCGGTCGTAATCGAATAAAAATGGAGAACCCGCTCGTAGGAAGATTCGATCTTTACCTTTGCGGGGTTGCGAAACTCCCAAATCAGGGGAGGAGGTAGTGCTGGAGGCGCTGGTGCTTTAAGCCGTTCAGGTGTCCGGCCTCTAGACGTATCCACGCGAGCTCCAGACACAGACGGGATCTCCTCGATCTCCACACGTCTCCGGATCTCAACTCCACCATGTGCCAGGGAGAGGAGAGAGAGAAGGTGAGGGCGCCCAGGGAGAGAGAGAGGAGGTGGTGGCCAGGGAGAGAGCCTGGAGCTTGGGCCAGGGTTAACTCTCCACGTATATTTATAGACACTGCAGTTTTTCACAAAAACCAAGTTATTGTCTATAACGACCATCCTGCCCAGTCTGCTCGGAACTCTATTGCGTGTGACCCTCTAGGCCAAGTGCTAGTCCAGTTTTCAGCCCATTAAGCCCAATAACTCGTTATTGACTTACTGTAATTAATTAATATCTCATATTAATTAATTACACAATCAATTATCGTCTCACGATAATTGACCGGGCTTCCAATCAAGTTGGGTGCCAAGCAACACCACTTGATCTGGAAAGCATTGGGGTTCAGCAACCCATTCAAGAAACCTTTTGTGTCAACAGATACCACGTGACTATAATCCTTCGCTCGTGCAATGCTCCCGAGTGCACTTAGGGTATGGTCAACTGTCAAACCCTAATACGCGCACTCACTTGGATTAGATGCCACATAACAATATCAGAAAACTCCTTTTCTGATAAGTAGTCATGCCCTGGCCAGGGACTATTAGGCATCTTTCCCTAGAGCATTCACTCTCTTATTACCGAGAGCTAGCGATCCCATGTTGACCATACAATCACCTTCGAAGGTATTCCGCTAGATCCGAACACTTAACTGATTAAGACCCCATGGCTAGAGATCTATAAGTTAAGGTCAAAATCTAGAAGTCCACCGACAAGGTGTCCTTGGTGTCTCAAGTCTAAGGACCAATCACGCCACTGTGACAATGAATCTAGCTGGTTGACAGTTAGGTAACATTACCATCCAGCGATTCATAATGGATCAGTTCAGTGAACTCATTCTCCAATGAGCACCTACAGATTCACCTTAGTGTCTCCACACAAGTGACTATGAGACCAGTCACCCTCATCATATGAGCAGGTGCAACCTGTACTAGTCTAACCGGATATCCGATGTCCTTCTCGAATATCCTCCGACTAGGAACAATTAAGGATATGTGTTTAAAGGACATTAATCCCATTGTTATGATCTCATCATAATTAGTATCCATTGCGCATATTCATGGACTTCATAATGAAACGATAAACGAATTACACATAATGAATATAAAAGCCTTATTATTATTATTAAAGAATAAGATTGTACAAGTTATGATTGGCTTGAGGACACCCATAACTAACACCTTCATCCTCTCAGCCATCAAATCTGTTATCGATAATTCTGGACCAACCCTGTCCCTGTACCCCTACAAAAACTTCTCTAAACTGCCTCGAAGTCTTCGGCATCTGCGGGCTCCAGAGAATAGAACCACTCAAGGGCGAGCCCATCTAGTGATCGACGGAAGAGAAATGCGAGGGCACGACTGTCATTCTGCCAGAAGGAGGATTCATACATGAATTTTAATGTGCATGAATGGGTTGTCGGTGTCGTTGTAACGGCACTAGACCGGCAGTTCAAAAGGGGGGAGGTGGAAAATGGCATGGGAGGGAGAGCCAGTTCAAAGGAATCCTTGGGTGCGGACACCCTCTTTAGATCTTGCTCCAATCGACTCACTTTTTCAGAAGAGCTTGGGTGAGTTGGTAGAAGGATGATTTGTGGGGCACCCCGGAAGAATGAGATTGGGGTGTACTCACTTGGACGGAATTGTAGAGGTGAGGTGTCACGCCCCCGATTTTAGCAGCGGAATTTAATCGGGAACGCGACGAACAAGCAAGCATTCAGAAGCCATAAGCAAATGACTAATATCAATACGTCCCATAAATTCAATAATCAAACTCTTTATTCATCATAAACGATTATTACAATCTCCAATGTCAAAATAAGAACAAATCTCTAGTCTAATCTATGTCTCCAAGAAAGATAAAATTACAATAATGACTATTCTCTCACTAACTAACTAAACAATGACTCTCTATGGTGTATGTCACGCTCGGTGCACAAGTCCCATCATTAAACGTACTCCTCATCTTTACTACTTGAAATGTTAAGAGGCAGGTATGAGCAAACTAGCCCAGTAGGATTTATATCTCAATGTGCGGACAATCATATAAGTGATTAATGCTTTAAGAACTAGGCAAGTACGAGTAATCAAGCTAAATGATAAACACGATGAAATCAATGACAAAGTGCTATCAGGATATCATGCAGACAAGAACATATCGAGACATTAGAATTTAGACTATCATGATATAAGGTGCTTTTCACGAGATGAGCAAGTACTTTACTTCATTCAAGTAATAACAGGTGACAGTAATTGAACAGTAGCCATTCAATAACAGGACAGTAACAACTCAGTAACAGTCAGTGGTAGTACAGTAATAGTGCAGTATGTCTGAACTAACAGACTAATAGTAATAGTATACAGTCAGATGTCTAGCAAATTCAGAACAGTTAGAACTGGTGCAAATGCAGACACCGTCATTAGCCCCTGCAGGTATTTCAGGCGGCTCTCTGCCCCCAGGACTAGATTGGAGCCCCTCGGACACTCTCCGTGCCCTCAGCAGTATTCAAGTCCATTAGAGTCACAAGACTCGTTATAGTGCTAGACAGTTCAAAACAGTAGGAACCTGAACATCTCAAAGGGTTCCAAGAGAGTACTTTCAAGAGTTCAAGAATGTCATGTCAGGATGTCGGAGAACATGAGTACGATCATGTCAAGGGACAATGTTCACTAGTAGTTCGAGACTTATAATATCGAGAGTGAGTTCAAGAGCATACAACATGAACAAGTTTGTCGAGAAGGGTAATGACTATCAATTCAATAACAATGGTTCGATGTCTTATGAAGAGTGTCATGTCAATAATGATTCAAGCATAACAAGTTATGTGAACATGATGGTAATGGTCGAGATTGAATTTTGGCAACATAACGGCGCAACTTACACTTTAGTTATCTCTTTTACTTTAATGGCTTAAGTTCAATCTTTCAAATCACACTCACGAGAACAAGATGAGAGAGGAAGTGCATTCTATCTCCAGAGAACTTCAATGGTACAACCAACTCCGTCTCCATGAGGGAATCATGGAGTACGGAGAATTACGGAGGTCTTAAGAGAAAGGTCACTAGACTGCCGATATGGAATGACCGGCCGTGAGTTTCCAATCCCCCAAGAAAGGGCTGTCTATACGTGCAAGTGTGTAATGAACACGTGTCTCAATCCACAATCCTTCGGTTTCAAGCTTGCGAAAAACAATTAACATGCTAACATGAGATGGAACTATGCAATTAACTAAACATGGTTTGCAGTATTTTAAGATAGTGATTAATCACTTTAACAAGCTAGAACAATAGATGATTCAATCAATCGTTTGCAAGAGTAGATCATAGCATTAATGAACAATTAGAATAGTCTTTACATTGTTATGTCTTTATCATGGGTTGCTGGCTTTTAGGTCATTAGACAGACTATACAATGCATCTTAAGAACATATCATGCAAGACTAATGTTAAACACTACGAAAATAGGTCTCGGGTAGGCCTTGAAATACGCATCAGACACAGTCGACGGATTTAATAACACTACGTACAGTCGAAACATGACTAACGGTGAAGAAGTCAAATCGCGATGGCCTATATGGTCACCTTTATGTTTGAATCGTGACGGGATACCACGTTGCATTCATGAAATTCGTTCAAATTAAAAGTATAAAAATTGGCGAAAATCTTGAGTGGGAAAACGGGCTGAATCGCGACGGGGGTCCCCGTCGCATTTCAGGTAGGTGCTGAAAACCATGCAGCCCACAAATTGGGGTACTAGAGCCGTACGGGGTGTGCTCTAAATTGTGACATAGGGAACGGTCGTGATTCACATGCATGCAAAATGCATCGCCTGATCCCATCACGTTTGGGTTCTTGCCCGAAAACGTAGAAAATAGCACACGACTCATGAAACACTTATATCTTCTAATCTAGGGCTCTTGGGACAAAAGTGTCAACATTAAACTTGTTGGGAACATGGAATAGAAGAGAACTATGGTTTTGGAATCATTAAAATCGGCCTCAGGATGCACAAGAAATCAACATGAACATAAAGCGTCATTAACATGCGCAACTTTGGCCAAACGCTTATAACTCAAGATGTACTCAATGAAATTCGATGAAACCACTTGGACATGAAAGTAGACTCGATGCTCTACACATTGGTATATGATTTATTAAGATTTGGCTTGAGATCAACTACCTTTTTGGTTGAAGAATTCTCATTCTCTAAAGAGTCCTCGTTCAGACCACTTGTTGAAGAACGCTTAATACTCTCGATCTACTTGATGAAAAATAGGCAAACTAGTGGGATTAGGAACTAGACGCGACCCTATTTCCAGGGGTATAAGCCTTGCAAGGTTTGGTTAGGGTTTGGCTTACCTTTGGTCGACTCCAAGAAGAGCTTTCTGCACAAGTTGATGCAGAACGTAGCAGAGAAGAAGCTCCAAGTTGGGGCGGTTTCCTCCTCCTTTGGGTGCTCAAGAACAGCCTCCCACGACCCCAACAATGTGTATTTTCGTCCCCTAGGGTTTCATGGCATGTATATATGCATCTAGTGTGTTTTAGAAGTCCCATTGGGTGAGGGAAAGGCAAGGTGCAGTTTTGACATTCCACCTTCCTTATTTTGATGATTTCTTTCCCCAATAGAGTGGGTGAGGCTTTAGGAAACCTCCCACCATGGTTAGCCACAAAATTGGGTTGCCAAGAAAGCCTAATTGCCTTGGGATTTGCCCTAATTACCTCCTCCTATTTTCAGCTCAATTAGAGTTGCGAATTTCTATGTATTTTCTAGCTCTATTTTATTCGGCCAAAAGTGATCCATTGGCCCAATTCCAATAATGGGTCGCCAATATATGATGTGGAAGTCTCTCCAACATGATTTTTAATTTATGTTCGTGTTATATTTCCGTGTTAACGGTTTTTCGATTTAGTTTCCTAATTAGATAATTAGTCACATTGTGATGTACACTTGGCCAATCGGATTTTTTGTTGCACAAATTTCTTCGTGGAACACTTAGGAATAATGTTCGGAGTTGATTTATAATTTTTACAGAATTTTCCTATGTGTTTCCGCACGTACGATAGTGGTACATGTGTTCTACCATTCTGATAATACGAAAATTATCTATTTTCTATTTATTTAAAAATTTTAAATCGCTGAATTTCTGGGGTGCTACATGAGGCACGCCAGCGGGCGCGGAAGCGTGGGCTGGGGCCCGAGGAAGATAAGTGGACTTTGCCATGGTGGGGCTCAACCGAACATGAGAGGCCTCCCAACAGGGTTGTGGGGGCGAGAATGAGTGACAGAGTTGGCCCGTGAGGGGGCAGGAGAGGCTCGGACCGTCGGGTCACGAGCAGGTTCAGTGTAAACACCCGCATTTAGGTGGAGAGAATGGATGGGTTCGGGGATGGATTTCCCCTTGAGTGCAGCCTGGACCTCTTGGAGTTGGGAGGCTTGGAGGCTTTGGAGAATGTCCACAAGTTGGGACAGATCAATGGAAGTAGAGGCGTTTGCAGTGGTGTACCTCGGGGAGAGGTGAGGAAGTTGTGAATCCACCGCATGAACATGCGAAGTGGATGGATCAATGTGGGGTTGGTTGTGGAGTTGTGCAAGTTGCTGATTGGAGTCATAAATCTCATCATACACATCCTCTGGTAGCCCATGTTCTCGTAGTCGGCCATTCCCAAATTTTTGCCTGAACGAAGTAGCATGGAATTTAAGCAGACAAGTTTATTAGAAAGCAACTACCAAACAACTACTCAAACGAGTTTGAGAGAAGATGTTAATGGCTTTTAATCAAAGACTTGGGGATGCTTACGTCCAATTAATTGTTCCAATAAAGTTCAAGGTGAATTTTATTTGCAATGTGCCACTCCAAATGGGTATGGGCCTAAATGGGTAGGATGGGAACTTCGGGTCCACTAAGCAACACTCCCTCTCACGCAATGGGTGCTCTAACTCGGGTCTCCTGGGTGGTACAACCGGCTCAGTCCACCGTGAGGGAATCCACAGGGTACGGAGACTTACGGAGGTCATGGCAAAGGTCCCCTAGTCCAATGAGACGGAATGCCCAATGGAGAGATCGCCTTTACCAAGAAGGGTGCTTGGATCTTGATGCAAGGAGGAAAGGAGGTCCCCCGGCTGAGGTATGTAAGCAATGCACAATGCAAGATGGCAGAAAACCACTGCTCACTGTGACAGACTGAATCGCGGCGAGTTCAGTCGCCGCGCTTCAAGATGAATCGCGTCCGTCAGTCGCGCATCTGACAGCTCACAGAAGCTGTAAGAGCCGCGATGACTCCCTCCGGAGTCTGTCGCAGAATAGCGTCGGGTAATCCACCTCACAAAACCACAAATCTCGTCACCTGAACATGACGTGGATCAAAGAAGCACCTGAGGATAGTTATCAAAGTAGTAAATCAATACAGCATGCTCTCAAACAATGAATGGTGAAAATTAAAATCAAATTGGGATGCTTTCTTCAGATGAAGGTAAGTAAATGGGGGGGGAACAAGATGGTGATTTTTTAAAAAAATCAAACTTTATGGAAAATGTAAAGAAAATGACACAAATACAAATCGGTAATGGCGATGGGAGATCTCAAAGAGCACCGCATGGGGGTGGAAGGAAAGGGGTGTACCACGTGGGGTACGAAGGAAGGACACACGTGGGTGTCGAAGGACGGGCACACGTGGGTGCCAAAGGAGAGATAAATGAACTAAAAGAAAAGAAGTCCCACCGTGATCGCCAATTTGTAGACATTTTTTTTTTCAAAACACCTCCCACAAAGAGATGATTTAAAAAAGAGATTAAATGAAATAGCGATAAAGATGGAAAGGCGAAAAAGAAACATGCGTGTGTGCACAAGAAAGGAGGTGTGATCGCCAGGTATGCGAGGGTACCGAAGGGGACGGGTGAAGAGGAAGACACGGAGGGTACTTGCCTTCACCCAAGATCGCGGGAGAGTGGTGTGCGGGTTGCTTCTACTTCTTCCACGGTCGGCCGGTGAAGAAGATTTAGTTCCGACGGGTTACCTTGCAAAAAAGAAAACAACAAGAAACAAGTGAAATCTTGATTAGACTATGACATGTAGTACACAACTCAAATGAAATAAAAGAAAAAGTGAAGACATGGGCGTTAACACACCTCCTGGGGGTGGTGTTAAACCCCTAAAAATGTGTGGGTATGAAGAAAATGACATGTCGTGTGAGAAAATGGTGTGATGTATGCGCTATGTGAAACAAAAAAATAAAATAGAGGGAGAGAAGAATGTAATGGCGATGTAGTCCGCTATTGGAATGGACAAAGTGGAAGAAGAGTGCTCTTCCGCCTCGCTTCGATGCACGTGAGAATGCCGGACACTCCGAACTCCAAGGAATGACTTGAAAAGCTTGAAGTGAGAATCTCCTTGGCTCGGAATGTGAGTCTCCAGTGCGGCAGGGCATTGCCGTAGTGCTTGGGTTCTTCCCAAAATAGTGGCTTCGGGGGTCTATTTATAGGGGAAATTACCTAAATCACGTTGGACACAGAGGACGTCTATCTCATGAATCGCGTCTAACTAAAGCACTATGATTACCAAGATCGACTTGCTCCGATTAAGCCTTTCCAAACATTGATTATAGCAGGTTTAAGAATCGCGTCAGCATAGACTTCTGCGTTTATAAGACTTCCAATTTGAAACGATTCTTTCCAAATATTCAAAAATGGAACTATTGAATCGTGTCGGCTGATGCCGCCGCGAATTTGAACAGAATCGTTCTCTGATGGGCAATCGATCTTCATTCAGAGGAATGTTAAAAACACATCGGCTTATGTGGACGCAATTCTAATTAGCAACAAAATCTTTCCAAATACAATTTTGGAAATTGCCATAATTTGAAAATAGAAACTATTAATCGCAGCGGCCTTATAAGACGCGATTCAAAACAGAGTAAGCGCCAGAAATGGAAATGTGATCCGCGTTGATTTTACCCGCCGTAGACCAAGCCTCTGGAAAAGCGTCCACTGTGTCAGACGCGAATCATTGAAGCTCAATAGACCCCTTTAGACCCCTTAGAGAAATCTCTAGAATTCTAGAAAAAAACTATAAAAATAGGAAAATCACTCAAGAAGTTAATTGAAGAGAGCCATTTTGAGGCATTGCGGTATAATATGAATTTGCTCGATATGTTGCCAAAATGGCGTGTCTGCAAGGATACATCCAAGTCTAGAGATATCAAAAGACTCTTGGGTTAGCTAGCATGGACTTCAAAGAATGGATATTCTCCTTGTGGAATTAAAATAGTTTGATAGAAGTGAGTTACACAAAATCTTGGAAAATACAAATAATCTCACTTATTCCCAATGGCTGCAACGATGTCCTGTTGATGGTAAAAGTTTTTGAGATCTAATGCAAATCAGGTAATGGCAGGACAACCTCAAATCAGTTTGGATCAGTGGTTTGTCAATCAAGTTCACAGTACAGAAGGACATTAAGTTGATCAGCAGAAGCATTTTGTGACAAGCTCTTGAAATTCAATAGGCATTGGTTTGCTCTCAAACTACCCAAACTATCTTATCATCAATTTCAATGCTATTAAAAATCAAAACTAATCCAGATACATCCTTCGCCCTCATTCTTGTCAGTTCCAAATATCCCCTCTTAATAGGAGCTATAGCAGCTAGTTCAAATCCTCTCAAATTCTTGCCTTAGCTCTTAGAACTCAGTGCAAGTATCTTGTTAAACATAACACCTCTTTATCCCTCTTTGAATATTTGATCATTCTACCCAAAAAATACTCTACTCTCACTCATCCCATTTAGTTAATAATGGCTCAGATGGAGAGATTAGACATCTGCAATTGGTACAAATGATATCCTAAACTTGCAGACAAATACTATGCCTTTCATGGTGACATAGATAGCTTTTTTACCCATAAATACCAATCTCTCGATGGCCATCTCACCCTGTTTAGATAAACGCTTTCAACTTTACTACAAAGCCAAGCATGATGCTCAAGCAGAATCCTTTCTTGGGCCATGACCTCCACTTTCTTCTTTCACCAATGCAAAACCAAACAATTTGTTTGCCTTAAATTCTACTTTCAGCATCACCCACATGTTAATTACATGATTCTTTATGCAAGGCTACTCGCATTCCTTAAACGAAGTATCAGAATCCACTGAACTCAATCTTCACAGATTTCTTCTCCCATATTATGAAGTTTTTCCTCACACTTTTACCTAACTGATGATGAAATGTTGTTCCCTTTTGGTTCAATGAAAAAAATGAGGAGAGAAAAATAGACAAATAGCAATACACTATAAGGGAGATTTTTTCTTGAAATATGTAAGGGGGAGAAAACTTGAAATATCAAAAATGACCTCTTTTGCATATCTACCTATTTTTTTATGTGAATGTTTGATTAATATAATTACTTTCATGTCTACAAAAGTTTTGTCATCAACAAAAATTGGGAGAATGTTAGAACATACATGACAAAAAAGGGGGAGAATGTTGGAATATGTATGTAATTTTTTCAATTTAAAAATGATATTTAATTTCAAAGTTTTAATGGTGACAAAATAATAATGAATTACATGAGAATAAAAGTATTCATATGATAAATTACTCGATCACTACTTTTATCAATTTATCACTTAATAATTCAAACACTACACACTTCACTATCTATAAATAGTCACTTCGTCATATATGAACAAATCACTTCGTCATGCACAAAGCTTACTTCGTCATATACAAAGCTCATTTCGTCATATATAAAGCTCACTTCGTCATATGCGAAGGCTCACTTCCTCATATACGAAGAAACACTTCCTCATACGATATGTATTCAAATAAAATAAGTCATTAACATTTGTGCACCACATCATATTATTCATATAATTAAATAATTTATGATATTTGCATGCTAATGAGCAGTGACCATATTACCTTCATTCATGATCTAATTTTTGTTCAAAATAATTCATGAATATATTACATTAATTCATGATCTATTTTTTGTTCAAAATAATTTGTAAATAAATTCTATTTTATGAACAGTATAGATTATGTATCCTAAAATTACATGCACTCTTACTTACGATACTCTAAGTCTCATTTAAACATTGTATTATAGAAAGTTTATCATTTCAGAATCCTAGGCATGTAAAAAGTATAAAACAAAATCTTCATCTGATGTTTCAGAAAAAGTCTCTGACACACGTCGAAAAACCTTTTTGACTAAATCGTCAGAGCAACATTGCGCGTATCTGCCAACTACATAGTTTAACTTATACATATGAAATAGTGTAGACTTTTTTCTGCAAAACATTTATTAATATTACATAAAGTAGGTAGACACCAACATTTGAATTATCTCACAAGTACCTACGCACATCTCACTGCTAATCAACTAGGCTCGGTCTAGTATATTTTTTGAACTTGTCTTATTTCAAAAAAAAGACGAGAAATTTAATCACAAGACTTTTGGACCAAGAAAAGTTAGAGAGAATATGGATGTATGCATCTGGTAGAAACTTGGAACATGCACGTCGTCCTCAAAAGAAGCCATACAACATTTACTACTCCAAGGGCTATATACAACGGCTCTGAAGCAACGAACAACTCTAAAATCCTATAAAAGAAGGGAGGCTACGACAACAAAAAACAACAATTACATACACAAGATATACACATACACACAGCAACTCAAGATTCCATTCCCAAATATTGCGTGGACCTACTGTAGGAAGTCTTTCCTTAGAGAGTCCACTTGAGTGAACCTATTTGAGCGAGAGCTATTCTTGATAAATCCTTTTCTCAAATCTAGAGTTCCTACTTTAGACCATAAGTCTCCTATATATTTTCTCCATCTGAAATCTATTGTGCATGGCACAATCATTGTAAGTTCTTCATTGGTAATTACCCCTTGCTTAAGGGAAGACTAGCCATATTGGTAGGTGTATCCTTGTAGAAGGAAGACTTGTTGAACAGAGAGTGTACCCCTCTGGGAGAGGGAAGGCCAAAGGGTTTTTAACAGTTATTCCCTTTTGGAAAAGAGAAGACTAGTTGAGGCTCACAGTGAGTTTCCCCTTGTGTAAAAAGAAAGGCCAGTTAAACAAGATGTTGTATCTTTGGCTAAGATAATGAAAACTCTAGTTAGTTGGCTTGAGAACTTGATGTATGGCTTCTATTGGAGGGAAGATCCAAGTAGGGTAAAATTCTCATCTTATTTGTAGTTTGATTGGTTTGTTGATACTAATATTTTTATTACCAACATATTTATGAAAAGTTATAGTACCTCCATATTTTTATAGATTTAGCTTTCGCAAAGAAAACCACCTATTCACCTCCCTCTAGATGAAAAGTGTTACCACCATCGATCCAACATAAATGAGTTCCAAGAAGACAAAAATATCATTATAAAAAAAAATTGTAACAAAGGGAGGATGTGGAGATGAAGAGGAAATTTTATGTTGAAGGTAGGTTAGTCTTTTCACCCCTTAATCCAACTATGATTGGGCTCAATTGACAAAAGAGTATTTGTAACGTAACATATTCAAACATAATAGAGTATATTTGATGAGACAAATATTCAAGAGTATACACTATATTTTCATATATTTGGGGTTATATATGTACTCATGCATCCCATAACAAGAAACTCATGCTGGCGCGAGTGCCAACGGAAAAGGAGGTTGTTTGTACTTAAGAGTAATTTTCCTTTTTTCTTCTGATGAGCACCAGAATAGCCTGGTTGCAACTCACTAAAATTAAAAGGAAATACAAAGGCAATGCATAAAGCATAAGAAAAAAATGAGATAAAAGGAAAGAAGGAAAGCCCATAGAACGACGAGGAGAGAAGAGTGAGGGTGTTCACAAAATGGAATATCTCCAGTGAACAACTTGGAGATCCCAGGAGATACGGAATCAGGATCAGCGAAACATCTATCCCAATCATTTCAAGTACTACACTTCGAACGACAAAAATCAAACATCGGGAGTGTTTCAGAGTACAAGAGACATTTACCAAGTTGGTTAGTTAACCATAAAATCTGATATTTAATACTTCGTATTGCTAACCGTAATCATAGAATAATCAGTGACAGTAGACGTCCACAAGAAAACACCAAAAATTGGCTACGTTCGGCACCATTTGGACGCAGATGTACATCTAACATTAGTGTTGAAGTAGGAACTGCAAGGCAGCCAAAATGGACTAAGCCACCAGATTGTTCAAAAATAACACTGGGTGAAGTTCATTAAGTTTCCAACTTAACAGGCACTTGAGGCAAATCCAAATAAATATCCCCACACACAGTGAATGCTTGTATGATCCAACGATAATTCCTCATATTACTGTACTTCCAATCCCGTTTTCCTTTAACCACCATACTGATAGGCAGGTTCAGCTTCAGGGTTCTCAGGCGTCTGATAGTCATACTTGCCATGCTGAGATGAAGGTGGAGACTGACCACCCTCGGGCACGATACCATTGCTACTATTATATTGATAGAAAGGAGGACGTCGATGGTTCATGGAGCCCGTGTTGTAGCTGTTATGTTGATAAGAAGTTGGTGACTGTGCAGGGTTATCAAGCAGTTGGTTGCTGTAAGCGATATGTTGATAAGAAGGTCCAGGGACTGTGTTGTAATCATGTTGATAGGAAGGTGGAGACTGCCTGTCCACGGGAACAGAATTGTGATAATTGTTATGTTCATCGGCAGGCAGACGTTGATAGGAAGGCTGACTTTTGTTGGAGGAAAAGGACGGAAGAGGACTCCCAGACACTGAATTGTTGAGACTGGAATTTTGATGCGGAAATGAATTTTGAGGATTCATTGAAGCCGCATTGTTATAACTGTAATGCCCATTGGAAAGTGGAGATTGGTAGGATGTCTGAGATTGGTTGGAAGGTGGACCTTGATAGGAAGGCCGAGATTGGTAGGGAGGGGGAGATTGAGAATTCCCAGATGGCACATTGTTGAGATTGATATCCTGAACAGGTGGAGTGTGAGGATTCACGGGGGCCACACTATTATAACTGTTATGCTCATTGAAAGACGGAGAGTGATGGGAAGGGGGGGACTGGTAGGATACTGGAGGGTGAGAGGAAGGCTGAGATTGGAATGGAGCAGACTGAGGATTCCCTCCCATTGCATTGCTACGATTGATACCATGAAAAAGAAGTGGAGACTGCAGGTTCTCAGTTGCTGCTCTCGGAGGTGGTTTAGGCTTTGCAAAATCAGCCAGAATAACCCATCCTTCCAGAAACTGCAGGCAGAATAGTGACAAATTGTGAGAATACAATCTAGTAATGAACATGCTTCAACTAAAAACTATTATCATGTACAGAGAAGGATTCAGAATGCTCATAAGACGAATAGTTCTTACTGCAAGAGAAGGAAAAATGCAAAAACGAACGGAATCTAGACTACACTATTTTCTCTTCAAACACTCAATAATCTACTTTATGTTGATACCTTAATTAAAATTAGGTAATGGACTGGATGTGTGAATATTGATCAATCAATTTTGTTCTTGAGATGAAAACTATGAATGAACCTTAAGAAACAAATGGGGAAGTACATCTCATCAATGTTTTCAATAGCTATGAATAAGATGGTAGTTAAAAATACTTACGACACTCATTCCAATCTTTGATCTCAGAAGTGTCTCTAAATGTGCTGAACATGTCTTAGTTTTCCAGCTACCAGGTTTAAAAGTAAAGGAGTTAAAGACACAAGTTTATTACTTTTTCAAGAGAAAACAGTGTTAGATTCAGGATCAAGATGGTTTGTAGGAAAATTCGTTCAGTCTCTCTCTGAAAAATGTTATGAACCCAATAGAGTAGGAAAATACCAAATTAAAAAAGTGAGAAGTTGTTCCATATCAGTGCCAACTGCCAAGTATAATTTGAAAAACAAACAAAAAAATTTTAATATATGAAACCTAATGACATGTAAGAAACTCTCAGTTTACAGAACCAGCCCACCTCAAGAGCATGTCCAAAGGCTACTTAAAGATTTATTGTTCATACGGTTTAGAAAAATCGAGGTCATGATAACGGTAAGAGCACTGGAGGCAAGCAAGAAGGTAACTAACCTTGCCATCCAGCCCTTTCTTGCCTGCCTCTGCTTCTTCTATTGTAGCATACCGCACAAAACCAAACCCCTTGGAAAGCCCCGAAACCCGATCAGTCACAACATGAGCTGCAAATTAATGATGGTAGTAAGTCGTTACCCTAAGAAATACAATCATCATAAAGTACAAAATGAACCCAGCAAATACATCAACAACTTGGCCAAACTTTGAGAAGGCTTCTCTTAGTCCGTCTGAGGTAGTTTGTTTGTTGAGCCCTGAAGAAGTAAACAGAATGATCAAGTAGAAGGTTATGAAATCTCAAAACTGATGTATTATGCAATTAAAAACCTCAAAAAAGATAAGAATTTTCAAATAGCAATATGCAAAGTCATGCTGCATTTTGTTCTGAATTCAGGAATAACACAAGGGAATAACACGTTGTGTTTGCTTTACCAATATTTGGCTCAAGCACTTTTTCCCTTGTGATCAAAGGGAATAACACAAATTGGAGAAAATCAATCATCATCATCATCATCAGAGCCTTATCCCATTATTTGGGGTTGGCTACATGAATCCTTTTCCGCCAAAGATTTCTATCAAGTGCTATAGTCGTGTTTAAACTCAAGAACTCCAAATCCTTCCTAATAACATCGCACCATCTCATTTTAGGCCTTCCCCTAACTATCTTACTAGCATCCACTAAAATTTGGTCACATCTTTTAACCGGCACCGAGTTAGGGCGACGGTACACGTGTCCAAACCACCTAAGTCTATTTTCTCTCATTTTTCTATCAATTGGAGCTATCCCTAAATCCTCACGGAAGCGCTCATTCCTAATCTTATCTTTCTTAGTCTTACCGCACATCCATCTCAGCATCCTCATCTCTGCAGCACATATTTTGTTAACGTGTTCCTTTCGCACTGCCCAACACTCAGTGCCATATAATAAAGCAGACCTCACTGCCGTTCTATAAAACTTTCCTTTAAGTTTTATTGGGATACGACGATCGCAGAGGACTCTTGATGCACTTCTCCATTTTAGCCAGCCCGCCTTAATCCTGTGTGTCACATCGTCATAAATCTCTCCATTCTCTTAGATGATAGATCCCAAGTATCGAAACTCAATAAAGTGGAGAAACTCAATAAAGTGGAGTAAACAAAATGGACAATCATCGAGAATCAAACATTACTGTAAGCATCAACATGCATTCATATTTTGGAATATGGCCAAGGGTATAGATACAAGACTATTTTCAGTTTACACATCTGATGCCAACAGCGTAGATCAGAGCACCCTTTTCAATCTTGAGTGGTCATTCCACTAGGACCTGAATATTCCAGTCCCTAGATGAAGTTCAAGTCAAATATAATATAAATCTCCAAGCAAGCTTCAAAGAGGCCATAAATGTAACTACATCATGAGTTTGGTTGACACAACAGTGGAGTCTCTACTTGTTATGCATATTTTACTTTTACTGATTATCTCATGGCATGTGTCCCTTGTCAAACATTGTTATAAAGACAGTACATATGATATTTATATGTAATCTTGCTTCATTGATTGCATTCAACATTTTGAGTATTCAAGTTTCAGCATATAAATGGATGTAACTTTGCCTTTTCATCTGTTACCTAGATAATCAATCATTTCTTTCTCATTTTCTCCTCCTCTTCACTTTTATTTTTAGCATTTTATATTTTTAACCAATGATAAAAGTTTCAACTATATGATTCATGATAGCAGGAAAGCTGACAGTGGCTGATCTGAGCCAATTCAATGAGGACCTAAAATGGCAATGCATAATCTGATCCAGAAAAACCATAGCACTCTAGACATGTCTTCTCTAGGACCGGTTTCAGTACTCATGAAGTCCCATTTGTTCATGTTCCTTCAAATTCGTGTCTTCTTCTTATGTAGTCACTTGATCAGTCATCACTAGGACCCAGCCTAAATCAAGCCATGATGTAACAGACTATTAGTCAATGTCAGAAAACTAAAATGCCAGGACTGTTTTTATGTTTAGAGACAGTGCCTTACAACTTGGACTAACAAAGTGTAATAGCTTCTCATGTTTCTATAAAGCTTTAAATGACAAGGACTAAAATCTCAAATGCCGTTACCTTGACATTTTTTTAAATACTTAGAAATTTATAGACCTCAGGAAACCCATCCTGACTTATATGGCTCAAAAAGGGGAGAAGATGACTACTTTATATGTTTCAAGCACCTTTGCTTGGGACAATCCACACTGTGTCATGCACCAAAAGCTAACGTCTAATGAGGGACAATCCACCATGTGTCATGCACCAAGAGGGAGACTCATGAAGAATCACCTCATACCAGAAACCAATGCATCTAACAGGGATAACTGCTTTATAAATGACATCCAGCACTTTAAATATACTAGACAAGGCCAGTCAGGTCTGGCCATTTTGCTTTGGCAGGCTGCTGATCTTGGGCTTGAATGATTTTAGAGAATATTAGGCTTCAATCAGACAGATACAGAAAACACATCTGCGTTGAATTTGAAAGATCATGCTGAGCTGGAGTTGGCCGGCCCATTAACAGCCCCAGGCATCCAAAAGAAACAAGGCTCTCAATCATCACAAAGTTAAAAAATTGCAACAGCAACCAGAAACAAAAAGTTTTCAACATGGGAACAACAAGAACATACTCAAACCTTTGGAAGTCCACCAGGGTAGAGAAAAGCATGTGAGACGGAAAGGCAGGTAAGAACATGTATAGTTTTGGAAAACCCATACACAAAATAAAGGATTCATTATGTTATATATTTTTGACAAATCGACAAAAAAATATTAGTCCAATCTATCCTCATCCAGAGTCAAACAATTTCAGAAACCTAAGCACAAGGACAATGATGTTCTACCCTATAACAAAACCAGATAGAGAAGCTACATGCTGCATTGAAAAAAGTATGATATGAATCTCTTAGCAATGTTTATCAGCAAACTAAGGTGGTGAGCATAATAAGCATAACTACATCAAGTCATAAAATAGAAACTTTTTGAAGGTATGTAATTGGTTCCCCACATCTACAGCAAGATAAAATATTACCTACTAATGACCTTATCTAAGAAATTATTTAGTCACTTCAATAAATACATATAAAAGACATCACAAGCTCTTCTCTTACTGTTTTATGGGAACAAAAAAAATGTGCCCACATTCCAGTGCTCTCATGGGAGTTTCTCCTAGGGTAGTTAATGCTCATGTTGGACACCATAAGTGTTACCATTCAATAGGTTGTACAAACACAACCATCTGTACAGAAGATAAGCTTCTAAAACTCCATTCTAGCATGGAAAACTGAAAGAAGGGTAAGTCTTTATCAACCAATACAGACATGAAGAGTTAGAACAGTTAAATCCGAATGAACATATTGTTCCAAGATACCATAGCTAAATGTGCGACGACTATCCCCACATGACCATTGTGCAGAAAGCTTTTCAATGCACAAAAAAGCAACCAGATAAAATTTACAAATCTACAATCAAGAAATCAAGACCCATAATTGAGGATGCATACAGACGACTAAGGCATTCACCTGATTTGCCTATGTCAATAAGGTAATACCTCAATGTGCCTCGTCTGCTTCATCTCACCTCTATGAAGTGTGCCCATCCAGTGCAAAGACTGCTCAGCCCAATGGATGTGTTATTTAATCCTGCAATCCAATTGGGCCCCTATTACAACCCCCTTCAAATAAGCCCTAATCTTCTCTAGTTCCCAACCGTAGCCCCCGCCATCTTTGGCAAGCTTGCGAGGCCCTCCTTCAAAAGCTGCTGTTAGGCACCACCAGCAACCATGGAAAACAGAATCGGATTGTCCCAAGAATCAGCCACGGCCGATCCCGATCCGGATCGAACTGGTTCTGGCTGGGAATCCGCCGGATTGGCCTCCGATGGTCGATCCAATCCAGAATCGGCCGATTCCGCCTTCCATGCCAGCAACCTCACTGCCCAATCACAAGGCCAAATTGAATCTCATAACTGTGAGGAAGTGAAACCAAGACTAACTTTCCATATCCATGGCCACATCAGCACCATCTGACAACCTCAGTAACCTGGGTCTCCCTCCCTCCTTTCCTTTACTGCAAAGATCCTACACTTCATTGAACAGTATCTACAAGATTAATACTCATGGCATGATCACCTAGAATCAGGGGACAGAGGATTTTCATCAGAGGAAGTCAGATCCAGGAAAACCTTTCGGCGAGTTCGTGAATGTCGTCATGTAACAAAGCAATAAAAGGAGAGTGGGACGGTTTTATCAAGTTGGAATTTAAGAAGGCAGGCCTATGATCAGGTCAGTTAGATGTGTTTCCACCAAGCGAGGACCTTCATGGAGTTTAGGGATAAGTGGGTTGGTTGGATCAATGCACCCATCACTGCCACCAGATTTGCAGTTTTGATAAATGGCAGTCTTCAATTTTCTTCCACCATAGTAGAGGTCCCATCCCAACAGGAGGACCTCATCTGACCATTCTTTGTTCTAATGGCATAACTAGCAGACTTTGATGTAGAGCAGGTTCACCTGGTTTGATCAGGAGATTCAGACATTTTTTTAATTAGGACAATTTCTTGTTTGATATGTACAAATGGCAAGATCCTCTCCACTAGATGAGATGTATGTTACAAATTGTTGTTGGAGTTGCTTGAAACTGAAGAGCCACACAATGTGCGAGAATATGGGTTTCCGAGGATCTTATGAGTGAGTTTGAAGATTTTCCTATCTGATATTTCTGACCACCCACTCAACATGAAGGCTCTGCATTGGACAAAAATCATTACCAAGCTTAAGTTGAACCTACTTAGATGGGATTGGGTGCATTTAAAGTAGCTTCAAAAGGTTATCTAAACCCTTGAGGTCATTATGGATAGGTTCTTACACTCTATGTGTCAAGATCATCACAAAACCTAGCACAATATTAATTGGCTGAGGGTATGTAAAACCAAGGAATGTGCTCAGAAACAATAACAACAAGGACTTCAATTTTACTCTTACTTTAGAGAATAACATTTCACCTTCCCAAAGAACTTCAACTTTACTCTCATTGGTAAGTGGATCTGGAAGGTTCATACACAGCATAGGATATTAGGGATGGAGCTAATCTGGAAGAAATATTGAAGAAAATCAAGGCTGCAGGATGTGTCACTTACATATATCAATGACACTTCACATGTGCATAGCGATATTTTGTACTATGTTATCAAAGGCGACTCAGGCACTCACCTAGGTGATGAGGCCAGGCGAGGTAAACCCATGTCACCTTGTTCAGGCCCATCTCGCGTAGGCATGCACCTCAATCGCCTTTGATAACATAGTATAAAATATCGCTATGCAGCGAAACGACCCCAAGTAGCCGCCTTGCTCTGTCCCCTCTTTCCTAGGCAAGCATAGGCCTCAGCTGCCACATTCTTTGCCCCTGTACGGCCCAAAAATTGGCACACAAAGGAGCTCCTCTAAGCTAGTAATTTTCACTTTCTAATTTCTATCATCATTTAGTGTATTTTTTTTCCAAAGTGGATAGTACCACATGTATATATTACAAGAAAGAGATTGTACAAGTATAGGTGGGCGGGCCTGAACCCAAAAAGAAGCCAACCTCAAAACCCAAGCATATATTATCATTTAGTGTACCTATATGTATGAAAGTGAATTTGTCTACTTATAATGTAGCTTTTTAACTTTACATACAGGAATGAATGGATTTAGCAAGTTATACAGTAATTTCGCAAATAGAAATGAATAATTTTATGAAATATATTTGTTCTATGCATCCATTTAAGTGATATTACATATATTCATATTGAACTATATATATTATTTAATCTCAATTGCCTGGGCGTTTGAGGCTGAGGCGACCAGTTAGTCGCCTCAGTCACCTCTTGCCTCTGCCTACATAGATTTTGTAAGCCAAGGATATGGTGCATGCCTAGCGCGAGCATTCCAGTTGGCATGATACCAACCAACTTTTACTATTTTTAGAAGAAGGAGAGGTGCAAAGATTGAACATTAGAATGGAGCTTCATTCAACTCCATAGGCTATCCCACAAATCTCAAATATTATGATAGTGGCAGATCATTTTTTGATGAATGGAATTTAGGAGCCTGTTAGACTCCAATGTTAAGGACCTACGGGAGGAAGAGATTTCACAGCTTACAAAACTTATAGGTTCTTATCCACGGACAACACTTTGACATTAGCTCAAAGAACACTTTAATCTGGAAGTGGAGAAGCCATAGACCAGTGAGAACTGCATAAAAGTTTAACCTATTGGAGGTGGCAATTGGCTATTAACCATGCATTAGTAGAATCAGTTGTTTGTGTACACTGGTGGAAGAATCCTTAGACCTCTAGCTTCCTGGCCACTTCTTTTCAGAAGAATCCTGGCATCAAAACATCAACAAATTACATGAATTTCCACATAGTATGAATTACATGAATTTCCACATAGTATGGCAAAGCTATTTTTGCATTGCGACCAAAGATGAAGCTTAAAGAAGGCTGCAAATGTGGTGTCTAATCCTCCACATGCCGTTGCAGGTAAATCTTGAGAAAGGAGATGAAAATTTCCAAAAAAAGTACTCTATCGTTCACTATAGGGAGCAGGAATCAGCTAAAGATTTAGGAAATAAAAATGTGCTTGTTTTGGTTCTTTTGGAATGTTTGGAATATCTACGGTGTTATAAAAGAATCATATAGGTGTTTGGTAGAGGAATCTTCAGAACTTACTCATACAACCCTTTTGAAAATTCCCTTTCTAATCAATAAACTTGGGGTGGTGTCCAACCTCCAAAATTGACATTGGAATGAGTGTCAATTTCATCACATATAAACCTTTCTCACAATGGCGCAGAGATATCAGATATCTTAGAAAGCAAAAGAGAAATTATTGTCTTTTCTTCACTTCATCTATTCTACAAATTTCCTATTTCAATAGATCAGTACCTAATAATAAGTTGTTCATCTTCTGAGTTTAACCTGCAACACAGTTCAATCTTGTACACCAATCTGCATGAGAATGGTTGCATGTGGATTATGGCAATGCATTGACCAAAAAAATCCACATCACCCATGGGTCAAACCACTTCGAAGCCTAATTCCATCCAATATGACCCACAATCATGTTTGGGTGAGTTTTCAATCTAGTTATCTCGTCTTCACAACTAATGGAACCGAAAGCTGTTTCCCTTCCTAAAGTTACTTTAGACAAGAAAGTATACCAAATTGCACCAGCCAAACAAAACAAGGAATTAAATCACCGCAGCCTACCATCCAGGAAACCAACAAATGGAACGAATAAGAGAGAGAGCAAAACGGAAGGAAACAAAAGAAAAGAGCATCTCATGTTTTTCTTGCTTTCTTCTCTGTTCTCACCGGCGATGAAGAGCTTGGTGGAGGGCTCGACATTGGGCGGCAGGTCGGGCTCCCGCTTAAGGTCCAGGTCAGCAAATATAGAGGAGGACATGCGACGGAGGCCCCCGGCCGCTGCAGTTGCGGCCGACCTCGCCGCCGCCGCCGCCCTCAGCATAGCCGCCATGACTGGGGGGTCACCGCCGCTAGTCTCTCCACTGCCCGTGCCACTCCGCCGACGAGGAAGAGAAACTCGTCCCTCGCAACACAAAACTGACACTTTATAAAAGCCCAGTGGAGGGCCGTCAAAGTGTTCGGTACGAATCGACACGTACGAAGAAAATGTGCGTAAGTGAGAGAGGATGAAACAAATCCTACGCCCCCAAGATTTGTCGCACATCCTCGGACGAGATCTAGCCGTCATCTCTCCTCGTTACGTAGTACTTGAGTGCACATTGTTACGTAGAGATCTCATTTCATCTCTGGAGTGTTTATGATTATGGTTTTTGGTCTATGATTCTCGTTCAAACACCAGCACATGGAGAGCGTGGTGGCGGATGAGTATCAGTTAAGGAGAGGTTTAAGTGGAAGGCTCTATCTTCTTTCAAGAGGGAGAGATAATCATTGGTTGCAGAAAGTTGGCTAAGGGATATTAAGAAGATGTTTCATATTATCAAATGTGCTAAGGAGGATAGAATTAGCTTGGCGACTTACATACTGCATAAGATAGCAAATGTATGGTGGTCTTCGATACTACCTACATAGTTTGAGGATAGAGAGCTAGAGGTGACTTGGAGAGCGTTCACAAGATTGTTCAAGGATAAGTTCATATCCAAGCACAGCACATCCAAAATAAGATAGAGCAAGAGTTCTTAACATTGATCTGGGGAGCAATGTCAATCTTAGAATACGAGGCTAGGTTCACATAGTTGCCCAAGTATGCACCACACATTATTACTGACAAAAGGCGGAAGGTCAAGAAGTTCATGATGGGATTTAGATCATCATTGAGGGCTAGGCTAGTTGCTTTCAACCATAGGAGCATGGATGAGGCTCTTAGCGCGGTGTGTAAGCAGGAGTGTGAGATGAAGCTATATAAGGAAGAGAAGAAAGGGTCATTGAAGGGGCTATCAAAACCATACCACAAGTAAGGCAAGAAGAAGAAGCCCATGGAAGTCTAGGAGCAAGCTTTTGTACAGGCAAAGTTAGCAGCCTAGACAAGAAGTTCTACAACTAGTGACAAGCTAGAGTGTGCACACTGTGGCAAGCGTTATGGAGGTGATGTATGTTGGATAGTGGCTAGAATATGTCTCAAGTGTGGTGGTCGAGACCACATGATCAAGGATTGTCCAAAGTTGAAGTAGTTCACCCTACAAGGTGCTCCAGCAACAGCAGCATCCCCAACAACATCAAAGCTAGCCAGAAGACCTCAGGCACAACCCCGAGTGCATGCCCTAGTCAGAGAGAATGCCGAGCAGGAGAAGGACATCTGTAAGGCCCTCGAATTTTACTCTTTTATTTAGATTTTGGTCATGTGATGTTTAGATGATGTGTAAGTAGCTATGTGTATATATGTATATGTATAAATTCATATATTATTTCTGTACATATTATAATTAAATAATGTTGTACATGTATATATGCTTGTTTATTTATGTACATATTATTTTTCTTCATATTGTATAGATGGTGTTTAAGTTATACCTTACATTGCATGTATATGTATATGGTGAATGTGTATTTCTGGTCATTTATGTGTTCTGGCCGAAGTGCATGTAAAACGTCAGCATGCATGGACGTTTAAAGGGAGTCGACGTCCAGATCGATGGATGCCAACTCTCAGTAGATGGCCAGAAATGTGGACGTCTATTTCCCAGAAATTGTTGTGGCTTCAGATCTGGAAACAGTTGCGTTTCCTTCGGTTTTTGATTTGGAAACCTCCGTCCAATGGTAGGATTCCTACCCTAATGCGTACCCGACCTCTTAGGTTCTATAAAAACTCATTCTTCTGGACATATTAGGTCTTTTTGGCTCTTGTTTTAAAACCCTAGAACTATTTGTGCGAAACTGAACTTTGGAGGCTGGATCCAGCATTGTGGTGCATCTCCTGGCGATCTACATCGACTGGGGGAGACTTTGAACATCTGTGAAGCTTCCCACTCCGGCGTGCAACATATTCCATCACAGAAGCCGGTTCGAGGGGAGATTTGGGCACAATTAAATCTCATCTAGCAATTTTCTGAGGTAAATAACCTTTGTACATCATCCCAACACATTTCTTCTAGGTCCCAGGTATTTTTACAGAATTTTTCTCGTGTCCTGGAACCCCCATTCACCATGGTTTATGCGAGCAGTCTACACTTTTGCAGATCGGAACTTAACGGCCAGCTTGCTGCTGTTAAGATACAGGATTAGCAGCAACATCGTGTGCCGTTAACCCAGTTGGCGGCAACCTCTGTGCCGCCAAGTTCATCAGATCTTTTTACAGAATCCATATTTGATCTTTATAGTGTATTTTTCAGACTTCTGGATGTGTGTACATGCTGTGAGAATTATCTTAGGTCAAGTACAATCAGTAGGTCATATCACGAGGATATAATGAATTTCTGTGACTTGTGTTAATTATTAAATTCCTGAAATTGAACTGTGAGCATAATATAACCATGTTTAATCTTGTGTAAATAGATATGTTGTGAGTTAGGGTTTCATAATTTTTCCATGATAGCATGATAACTGATTGCAGGTTTTTGACTATTAGAATTGACTGTATAAATGTAAACCCTGCTAAATGAGGTTCTTAGTGAAAATTCATGATATCTGTTTTAATTATTATAATTAGTGTGCAAATCTAAAAAATATGAAAAATTGAGCATGTGATATGTTTACTGTTTAGAACCTGTGATAAAAAATTGGTTCTATTTTGATAACAGGAAATGCGAATATTAGTTTAACCATGGAAATTAGTCATGTTGAACATGTTAAGCTTAATCTGGTATGATTCACTAGTTACCAGCATGAATAGGCTTGGGTATAAGTTTAATCCCATTATGAAATAGTAACAACATACTCTACAAATGATCCATGTATAAGTGTTAAAAATGAATGTGTGTGTGTCCAAATGTCTGTGAATAATATGACAAGTGATAATGTGAAAATGAGTAAACTGTGTCGTTAGTGACACTACTACCATAGAGGGCTGTGGAATTGTACCGTAGTAAAGTCTCTACAGAAAGGTTCAATGTGAGTGATATCCTAAGGGCATTAGGATGAAATCCTGGAGGTGGACAAGTACCACTAGTTAGGGTGGAGAGTGCTTCTTCCGGTTCTACGTAGTTAACCAAGATCTATCACTGTGTTGCCTAGGTGATGGGTATGTGTATGTGTATATGTGTGTCCTCTAGTGGTGGTTGGACTATGTGTCACGGCACTAAGTGTAATATGTGAATATGATTATGTGAAATGTGCAATGTGATTATGAGCATGTGAAAGTATTAAGTGAATGTGTATCATGTGAAATAGTGTAATCCCATGTGAATGTGTTAAATTCATGTCAAAACAGCAAGCAAAATATGTGTACAATTGTGTTAAATACATGAGAAAATGAATAGAATCTAGACTAGGTATGCTATTTACTTTATGTATAATTCCATGCTTAAATGTGTATAGTTGCAATATGGTTTGAATGAGATTAAATCTTTGAAGCATGTTGAACAAAAGGTGTAGAAAGCATGTATCAACCTGAATTTTTTGAAAAATAAAAATTTAATAATAATAAAATAAAAGCAATTAAAAAATCAAATAAAAGAGAATTAAATAAAACCCATTAATGAAAAGAAGTAATGGACTTTGTTTAATGAACCCATTAGAAATTAGTGGGCCAAAATAGAGATTTTAAAAGGGGAATAATAGGAAATAACCTAAATCGTAACTTAATTACTACTAAATAGAAAAGAGGTAATTAATGCATTAAATGATAAGTTTGAGTTGTATTTGGATTTCTAAACCTACCCTAGTAGCTTGGCCACGAATCTAGCTCCCCTCCAAACCCAATTAGAAGTTCTCATGCTTAGAAATGGGAGAGGAAATAGGAAATCGAAATTTAATGGGAATTAGAGTCCAAATAGGAAATGGAAAGAGGGAAAGCATAAATACTCTCTTAAAACCCGTTGGTCGGCCCTAGCTCGTACCAAAGGCTTGCTGGACCAGGAGGAGAGGCCAAGGAGGGAAAATTTCGTGGGAAGAAGTCTCTCTCAAGCTCTCTCTTCATTCTTCAAGTTCTAGCCCTAGAAGAGTAAATCGACCAAAGGTAGGCATTCTCATGAGCAAAACTAAATCAATTTCATCTGTAGGTGATCTAAACCTCAGGATTCAAAGCCTCTTGTCTCATATTTTTCTATGGAGCAAATCTTTTATTCTTAATTTTCAAAGTTCTATAAACTTCATGACCCCGAACCCTCTTCTTAAATTCATATCTTCATGCATACTCGTCCTCATGACATGAGATTTTTACTGAAGGAACTGATGGATGTTAGGCATCTTTTGCCCCTAAAAGCCCTAATTTTATCCACCCTACATCGAGAATTAATTCTTTTACCCTAATTGTATATTATTCATGTTCTACGTGAAGTATCATGATTAAACCATGATGAGACCATGTCTGTTTTCAAATTCCTATTTACTGTAAGTACCCATGCATGTCTAGATCAATTCGCAACTAGTTTCATAATTTTTCATTGCTTGTACAATTAGTTATGATTTTCTGAATCACCCTGTGTCAAATAGGGTAAGTCTGGCCCACAATCCAATACACTGTTTCTTTCCTGTCGGACTCGAGTGCAGACCCTGTGAATGCGACAGCCCGATAGGCCACGTTCACAGGGCCATCGCAGAGCCTTCTATCACGATCTGATCGCGACAGGGCCTGTCGTCGTGATCCGGATGCCCGATCTATTGAGCCCGTCGCGACCCTCAAGCGACCCTGTCGCAATCTGCCTGCTCGAATGGACAAGTCCATTGTGACCTGTACAAGAGCCTGTCGCGTTCTGCCTGAACCCTGCCACGACCCTTACAAGGGTGCGTCGCGTTCTGGCTTTTGCATAAAAACCCCCAAATTTCGATGCTCTGACTCTATACAGTGCTTGTACACTTTGTTAACAGTCATATACACAGAAAATTACACTGTCATAAATCAAATATTTATGTGTGATAAAATACATGCACATGATCGTTCTCTATCTATAATTTCTCTTAACACATGCACACACTTGAACCATCCAATATGGCTTAATTGGCATGAAAATATTTCATAATGTATCTGGTTATTTATGTAATTAAATTACCATATTTTAATTAGACTTGTCTACATTTTCTCGCGATGTTTTAGGAATACCGTTATCGATGCTCCACTGTTCTAGAATTCCTCTAGAACGTCGAGCACTTATTCTATATACACACTTTCTTGACTTGGACGAACTCTCCGTCGGATACTCCTTCTGTCGGACAAGTGAGTCTTTGTCCAAGGCCTCCGTAAGTCTCCTCTGTCCATGGATTCCACATGTTCGACGAGCCGGTTGTACCCTAACACCTATGATACCCTTTAGGGATCAATATGATCCAAATGGCTACTAGAAGTTTGCTCTTATCTTGAATCACGTCAGACCTCTGGACCACTGCTTAACATGGCCAGTGGTAGGGTCGTGAGTTCCACCTGACTGCCAACACCATGTGCGCGTGTTTTGCAACTGTTACTATCGCCTGTTTACTCGATGTGTTACGTGCAATGACCACTAGCTCTCATCTCTACTCTACTCGCTCGTCTATTCACGTTCACTCTACTATCCCGTCTATTCATCTAGTGTTCTCATCTATTCTTGGTACTCTTTATTGGCCATTGACTGATTGTCTAAAGATAAACAATATAACCAATGCCTGGCAATATATAAAGGGCCCGATTTGGTACTGGGATGTGCGCCCGCAAGTGCTAGTGCCCATGGGAGTTAAATGATCAGAGTGTTTGGCATTACACTCGAGTGCTATCTATCTCGACTATCTAAATGACAATCAAAAAGTGCTATATTCTCTCGTTGTCTATTGACAAAAAGTGCTATGCTATACTCGTTGTGCTATTACTATACTTTGTGCTATTTGTGCTATGGCCATCTTGCTATCTTGTGCTATACTCGACACTTGTGCTATATTTGGAAACTTGTGCTATTTTAATCGTGCTATCATGGTATCTCTCACATTACTGACTCTCTCCCTCTATCATTAGTTACTCTACCTTCAATGCATTAATTATTTAAAGCCTACTTGACTATTGAGATTTAAGTCCTACTGGGCATTATCGCTCACCTGCGTTATTTGTCGTTGTGTTCTCAGATGAGACCGAGGATGAACTATACACTCAAGATTACGGGAATGACCAAGAGTGATGTTATGAGCACCCTAGTGTCTTAGTCCTATGTTAGAGTTATAGTAGTTAAGTTAGTAGTTGAGTTTAGTCTTTTACTTTTATTTCAATGTAATTGGGCCTATAGAATGGCTCTGATATTAGTGGTTGTAACTAGACATTGGAAAGTATTAATGAGAAGAATTTTCTTTAGTATTATTCATTGTGAAATGGTTTGATGTCTAGTACTTGCTCTGTACGCGTTTACTTGCAACTACCTCGTGTTCTGATATTCTGCGTCGGGGCGTGACAAAGCATATGTAGGATTAGTATATTAGATTGCATAATGTAATAAGCATGAACCATGTGTTCTATTACCGTACGTTTCCATGAAAAGTAGCTAAATTGTATGAAGCATGCAACATGTGTCCTATCTAGTGTAACAAATAACATGTGCATATGACTTGTATAAAGGTGTTGTGCATAGATTACTTGCTGGGTCTATTAGACTCATACTAGCTTCGGCGTACAGGTGTGGCAGGTGTCTCCACTTCTGAGGAGGAGATAGTTAGGAGCGACTCCGAGCGGGGAGGAGTAGCTATTGTTATGGAGATTTCTATATTGTACTTCATTTCCATAAGTATGTAATCAATAAATAATATATTTCATATGGACAATGTAAATTATGTTGGAGTTGTAATAATGTGGGTATATGTATTTTTTTAAGCTATATGGACTGTGGATAGAATGTTGATGATGGAATAAGATTGTTATTTTATTTCCGCTATAATCTTTTGTTATTCGTGTACATCTCAATCTAATGTTAGTGTTGGGTAAATGTCCTACTGTGACGGCGTTCATTATACCGACGTGGATTTGTATAATCATACCAGTATAAGGAGGGTCGTTACAGAGATTGGTATCATAGCGTAGGTTGAAATTATACATGAATATACCATCATCTTCATAATATGCTAGGTCTTTATAGAATTGTCCAGTGTAGAAAATGATTAATAATGAATGAAAGATAGATAAGAAATGGTTAGGACTAAATATTTAGTTTGTAACTGGGATTAAATTATTTTATAGGCTATGGCTTCTCGTGGTAGGCGTGGTGCCCATGCTTGAGAGGATGAGCAGAGGCGTGAGGATAGGGATGAGCAGCAGGCCCCAGCACCCCAGGTCCTACAGTTCTTCCTCCACCACCGCCTGTAGATTATGGAGTGTTCATGCAAGGTCTGGTGCAGTCTATGCAGACCCAGGCACACACTCAGGCTGCACTCAGGCTCAGCTGGAGGCTCAGGCTCCAGCTCCAGTTCCTCAGGAGCATGGCCATGATGGTCCTTCCATCATGGAGTGATTCAAGAGGATCCACCCTCTTTTAAGGGGAGAGTCAGCCATTGCTGGTGGAGAACTGGATGAGGGAGATCGAGAAGATCTTCCCAGATTAGGTGTGCTGAGGAGGACAAGGTCACCTTGGCCACCTATATGCTACATGTATTTGTTAGTTAAATATGCTTGTATTTATGTTAAGTTTAAATTTGTCTAGATTGGTCCTTATGAGTGGTTTGTTGCAGGAGCTTTACTACATACCCGGTTGAGGACAGTGCTATCGAGGTAGCTTGGGATGAATTCGTGAGGCTCTTTCGAGCCAAGTTTGTTCCCGAGCATATTCAAGACAAGATGGAGTAGAAGTTCCTCACTCTTACTCAGGGCTCCATGACGGTGCTTGAGTATGAGGCCAGGTTTGCAGATTGTCAATTATGCACCTCACATAGTGGCTGATGAGCGCAGGAAGGCAAAGAAATTTGTGATGGGCCTTAAGCCATCACTGAGGTTGAGGCTCGTGGCATTTGACCATCATACCCTTGATGAGGCTCTCAGCGCTGCATGCAGGCAGTAGAGTAGAGTGAGATGAGCGGTATCTAGAAGAAAAGAAGGCTTTGCAGAAGAGATCCGCACCACCATTCTAGCAGAAGGATAGGAAGAAGGCGGCATATCAGTCTCCGCAGCATCCTGTGCCAGCGAGTAGTTAGCAGGTAGTTGCACTACGATCCCCCGTGTTAGGCCTAGTGGCAAGAAGGAGTGTCCTCATTGTGGAAGGGCACATGGTGGTTCAGAGTGCTGGAAGTTAGCGGGGAAGTGCTTGAAGTGCGAGAGCAGCGAGCATCAGATTAGGGATTGTCCCAGACTTCAGCAGGGAGTTCAGCATTGAGCGCCAGCCCCAACAGTGGCAGCAGTAGCGGCGCCAGTGATCGGAAGACTAGGAAGGCCTCGAGCCCAAGCTCGAGTGTTTGCGTTGGCACGAGAGGACGCAGAGTAAGCAGAAAATGTCACGGAAGGTACAATTCTTTTCATGGGTGTGCATGCTCGGGTTCTGTTTGATACGGGTGCACTCACTCGTTCATTTCGAGCAGTTTGCTAGGTAGTTAGCTGTAGAGTCTAGTGTAGAGGCTGAGGAATTAGGGGTCCCTTTGTCTGTGCACACACCAGCAGGGATGGTATTGACTAGGAAGTGTATTTCGTCTTTACCTGTGTGCATTGAGGACTGAGTCTTAGAAGGGTGCTTCTATTTGCTCAAGATGAAGGACTATGATGTATTCTTGGTCTAGATTGGCTAGAGGAGCACTATGCATTAGTAGATGTCATGGGAAGAAGATCACTTTCCGTATTCCTGGTGAGGATGAGTTTTCACATCCATTATCAAGGAACTTAGCGGGAAGATTGTTATCTCCGCCATGAAGGCGTTGAAGATTGTGAGCAAGGGATGTGACGTTTTCTGGGCAGCTTGGTTAGTACCGAAGGCTGATCAGTCACCTATCCTTGAGGAGATTGATGTAGTGCAGGAGTTTCCAGACATATTTCCCGATGATTTGTCTGGATTGCCACTAGTTAGGGAGATAGATTTTACTATAGAGTACTTCCAGGCACCTCTCCTATCTCAAAAGCTCCATATCGGATTGCACCTGCGAAAGAATTCAGTGGCATTATCCACAACAGAAGAAGAATACATTGTAGCCGGAAGTTGCTGCACTCAACTGTTGTGGATCAAACACCACTTGGAAGACTATGGTCAAACACTTCAAGAAATTCCAATGCTGTGTGACAACACAAGCACAATAAATTTGACCAAAAATCTATACAGCATTCAAGGACAAAGCATATTGAGGTTAGACATCACTTCATCAGGGACCATGTAAGTAATGGTGACATTCTACTATATTTTGTTTCTACAGAAAATCAACTTGCTGATATTTTATTTAAACCTCTTCCTCAAGATAGATTCACATCTATTAGAAGAGAAATAGATATGTGTAATCCTGATTAAATTGCTGTGATAAATTCATGATTGAATTATATGTTAAGAACTCACTGTGGATTTTCCAAGTCCCTGTACAGCGACTCATGAAGTCGGAGTGGAGACTGCGACTCATGAAGTCGGAGTCTACCACGACTCATGATGAGAGAAGTGTGCTTTGCGACTCTTGCAAGTCAGATGTGTACTTCGACTCTTTATAGTCGGAGTCTGTATAAGTGCTATAATAAATGTTAATAATTTTTTTAAAAAATTAAAGACTATTTATTATGTAACGGTACATCCCTTTAATCCCCACCGTTCATCTCCTCATCCTTGGTTGTTACTTTCCAACTTCTATATTAGGACAACCCTATTCTTTTCCAAGCACCCTTTCAAACTCTCTCTCCGACTCTCCTGTCTCTTCTTCCTCTTTCTGCGAAGTACTGTTCATCTTCTCTGGAAACTGTCTTCAGAGCAACTGCAAAACTCTCATCCCCTCTGAAGAAAGGTAGGATATTTGATCTCTAAACTACATTTCTTTCACGCCTTTGACAGTCTCCTGAGTCTTCTCCATTGCTCTCTGTCCAGATGGCATCATCTAGGGCTTCTGAAGGAACTCTGTTCACCCCTAAATAGTTCCAACGCTTTCTTCTGCCAAGGTCACCATATGTTTGGAAAGGTTGTAGACGTCCCAGTTGCATGGTAGTCTAGGGTGGGTAGAAGAAACTCTAGCAGCAATGGGTTGGTCTAGACTGTGTCAGATTTCTGAACCCACCTTCGAGATTGCCCTTAAGGCGTTCTTTGTTCTCTTCAAGTATCCTTAGAAAGTTCAGTTACATGGTATGTAAAAGGCACCAAAGTTACTGTTTCTAAAGATCTGCTAGTGGAACTTTTGGACTGTCTCAACTCTGGGCACAAACTTAGTGAGATTGTCCTAATGGATAAGCAGAAGATGGGTATCATTGGAAGCCTAGGGACAGTAAGCAAGAAAGGTCTATTAGTTAATAAGTTGTCTGTAGAGAAGAGGATCTTACATTCTGTCATCACCAACATCATACTCCTAGGGCTGGGACCCATTCCTCCATAACTTCCAGAGATGGTAGTTTGCTATTTTGGGCTATTCAAAGACATAGGGTCACCTGCCAGTAGTTATTTTGGAAAAGATGGTAGCATCTAGAAATTTGCAGGAGTCCCTTCCATATGGGCCTCTGCTTACCTTGATCTTTAAGAGATTTTCAGTAGACCATAGTGCAGAAATCTCAGTGGGTGTAAAGGAAAAGATTGACTTGTCTACATTGAGAAGAAGCCACTACTCTTTGGAAAACAGAAGTCAGAATTTATGGGTCAAGGATCTGTGCCTCAGTGCACCCATGAGACCTTCCTTGATGACGCACTGGAGTCATCATCTGTTCCAGTCAGTCAGCAAGAAGAAGAAGCTAGAGAAGAAAGAGCAGCAGCCCCCTCTCAAGACCAAAAAGAACAATAACAGGAAGAAGAGCAACAAGGGTTTCAGCAAGAACAAGAGCCAATCCGACAAGAACAAGTTCCTGCCTCATCTCCAGGGCATGATACACTAGAGAGACCATCAATCAAGTTCTTAGAGATTTAAGAGGCAAGGGAGTAGCACAAGAACAAGAAGATTTTATTGATGCCAGAGCAACAAGAGAGTCTGTCAGTTCTCCATATACAAGTCAATTATTGATGCCAAGTTTGATGCTATGGCTGATGAGGTCCAGCAGATGAAGGACCTGTGCTTCAGTTAGTATGCCAACAGGGCACTAAACAATCATCTGTCCTCCCTCTACTACTCAAGAAGAGCAGCAACACCATGAGGAACAAGAAGAACAAGTGCAGCAGCATGAATTTCAGCAGCAAGAGAAGCAGCCTGAGCAAGAGCAACAGTTAGAACAAGAGCAAGAGCCTCAACAGTAGCAAGAGCCAGAGCCAGAGCCATAGCAGCCCTCAGTGGCAATTGTGGAAGATCAGCAGAAGCCTGAGCAGCACATCAATCTTCAGTAGCTGTTTTTTTTTTAAAGGTACAGAAACAAACCAGCTAAGTGCGCTATCTCCCAACGGAAGATAACGTTCTCACTCCCCTGGGTGTACCCAGCCCAAAAATTTTATTAATATCATGAGAAGCAATATACAAGGATCAGCGGGGCATACCTTGAAAAGACAAAGAACTAGACTAACCTAATAGATGGGAAGCCAGTTTATCAAGCACAACTAGGCCTTTACAAAAATGTGGCAAGGAGGAACCAATAAAGACTGAAGTCACCCTCTCACAAGCAAACGATGCAAGGACGCCTGCCACTTATTCGTCTTCCGGTAAACATGAAGCACAGTAATGTAAACTTGTTTAGTAAGGACTTAGCAATTCTCCACCACCACGAGCATTTCCACGAAGGACATTTATCCAAAATAAAAGACTGAGCCAAGACCAGCGAATCTGAATAAACAACAAAAATAGCAAGACCACGATGCTCAGCCAACCTCAGACCATCACAGAGTGCACACACCTCAACAATGACACTATTGCCATGGCCATAGAAATACGCAAATCTAAGATGTACATCCCCATTTGAATCCGAAAACAACCACCACAAGGGCCAGGATTACCTTTGCACGCACCATCCACATTCAAACAGAGGTCATATGAGGGAGGAATCCACCACACCAGCTTAGGTGCTTTAAGTTTCACAGTGGGATTGAAGCCAAACGTCTGAAGGACACCAAGTCTATAAATTGAGCATTCCTTTTTGAATGTCATCCTTGAATAGCCACATTAATAGCAAATCTGATATCCGAAATAATGCTCCTCACAGATTGGTTTTAGAATCAAACCTTTTGGCACATCTGAATTTCCAAACCTCCCACAACATAAGAAGAATAGCATAGGTGGTGATAAAACCAGGCGCAGTATGGAAATTCGATGTGGACAAAATTTTCCATAAGGTGGACGTGATATGAGGACCCTTAACCAGAGCATCAAAAGAGGACTAGCCCAGTTCCAAAGCGCGGCGGCTAGCTCCCCCTGAAGGAAGAGATGGTCTAGGTTTTCAACCGATGGACTGCTGCAACAAGAGCAGAAGGAAGCAAGATGAACACCACAATTAGATATCCGATCATCGGTAGACATAGCCCTGTGTAATACCCTCCATCCAAAGATAGCAGCCCGAGGATTAATAGTGTAGTGCCAGATTTTGACCAGGGTAGGACGATAAATACCCTACGGCCTAATAGCCTGAAGGGCAGCACTAGTCGAGGAAAAGGCCATTAGCATTACCTGTCCAAAACATGCATCAGGAGTAGCAGACATGTTGACATTTTCCATAACCATCATAATAATATCATGACTTCTGAGAGGATGATCCGGATAAACCGCCACATCGTTGACTGTGGTAAAGGGGCGCTGAGATAGAGTAGGAAGAAAGGATATAAGTGGTCCGCTGCCAACCCACTTATGCCTCAAAATATCAACATCCTTGCCATCTCCCAAGACCCATCTACTATTCTGCGTGACTATATATAAGCTGCATTAAAAACTTCTTTAGAAATCCCCTCAGGAAATGCCTGTTAACCTCAGTAAAATGAGACTTTAAAAATCTGCTTCTGGCATATCTGGACCACAGTGACTGACCATGCATAGCATTCCAATAAGCTTAGCCATGAGAGAGATTTGAACATGCCACATGCTTCTAACACCCAAACCACCTTCTTGCTTAGGCCTAGATATCCGATCCCAAGCAATCCAATGTCTACGCCTTTGCCCCTCTGCCCCATTCCAGAAGAAGGAAGCACAGGAATGCTCAATAAACTGTATAACAGATTTAGGCAAACAAGAGGTAGATGCAACATAAATAGGGATGGAGCAAAGAACGGAGTTAATAAGAATCACACGCCCTGCTTGAGAGAGCAGTTTGGACTTCCATGAGCCCAACGATTATTCACCTTGTCAATAATGTGCTTGTAGTGGGATACTAAGGTGCGGCCAGTAGTGAGGGGAATGCCCAGGTAAGATAATACTCCCTGTTGTGTTTTAAAAACCTGTAAGTGTTGAGTACGAGTCCCCAAGGCTGCTGGAGCTTTAGAGGAAATAATAAAACAACTTTTGGAGGCATTAACCTTTTGTCCAGAAGAGTCCTCGTACACTTTTAAGAATGAGAGAAGTTTCCTGATGTTACTGGTCTGACCGTTGAGGAAGATGAGAGTATCATTAGCGTAAAGAAGGTGAGAGATGGGGAGGCAACCCCAGGGACCCCTGAAAGGAGTAAGAGCATCGGTAGCTTGTAGAATACGCAATCCCCTACTAAGGGTCTCTTTCATAATAATATAAAGAGCAGGCGCCAGAGTATCCCCTTGCCTAATACCTCTGGATGATTTAAACTAAACCGATCTGCTAGCTGTTGAAAAGAACAGAGAACCAACAATTACTAACCAGCATACCGACATAGGACACAAACGAGAGATGAGAAGCCAAAGCTCTGAAGAACAGCGAACAGAAAATACCACTCCACACTATCATAAGCCTTCATCATATCCAACTTAAAAATAACAATTCCCACGAACCTCCTGCCAATGTCATTGATCATGTGCCTGGATATGGACACTCTCAATAATGGACTGACCTTTAACAAAAGCTCCTTGCTTCTCAGAAATAATAGCAGGCAAAAATGGGGCAATCGATCAGTGAAGATGTAAGACCCGCAAACTTTGTTCTTTTGTTTAGATTTTGTCATAGGTGTTAGTTGCTGTGTGTATATTTGTGTATATATATTATATATATATATATATATATATATTCTGTGCATACTATATTCAAATGATGTGTACATATGTATATATGTGTATTATGTATATATTGTTTATTACGTTGTACATATTGTATTTAAATAATATGATGTATAGAGTATGTAAATATAATGTGAATGATCTTTAAATGTTTTCTGTGTTCTGGCTGAAATGCCAATTAACGTCAACATCTCTTGACGTTGAGGGCAGGTTGACGGCAACCACAGTGCCGTTGACTCTGAGTCGACGTCCAGATCGATGGACGCCAATTTCCTATAAACGACAACAATGTGGTCGTTATTATCCCAGAAATTGTGCGGTTTCAGATCGGGAAACGACCGCGTTTTCTCCGGTTCTCATTTTGGAAAGTACCTCCCAATGGTAGGATTTCCACCCTAATGCATACCTCGATCCCCTTAGCTTATAAAAACACCAGATTAGGGCGAAGTTAGGTCTTTTGGCTTCTTGAGAAACCCTAGAGCTTTGTGCGAAAAACCTGAACTTTAAAGGCTTTGATCTGGCATTTGGGTGCACCTTCCGGCAATCTGCATTGACTGGGAGATACTCTGAACATTGGTAAGGCTTCCCCGACTTTGGTGTGCGACCTACATCGACACAAAGACCGGATCTGGGAGGATTTGGACCACTTCTTGGCTTGGCCGAGGAGAGCATTTTCAGTAAATTTAATCCCCTTTAACAATTTTTTGAGGCAAGTAATTGAGGGATATCATCCCTACACATGTCCTCTAGGTCCTAGGATTTTATTGGAATTTCCTGTGTCTGAAACCCCTATTAGTCAAGATTATGCATTAAGTCTGCATTTCTACAGACAAGAACTTAATGGCCAACTTGCTGCCATTAAGATCCTGAGTTAGCGGCACAGCGTGTGCCGTTAACCCTGTTGTGGCAAGCCCTTTGCCGCCAAGTTCTTCAGGATCTGCAGAATGGTTATTTGATCTATGTGGGTATGTTTTCAGATTTTTGGGTATATGTGCATGCTGTGAAAGTCTTATTTGGTTAAGAACAGTCAGTAGGTCATGTCATGAGGAGGTGTCGAATTTCTGTAATTAGTTTTATTTATTAAAATTATGTATTAGGACTATAAGCATGATTGGACCATGAATAATCTTATATAAATAGATCTGTTGTGATTTAAGGTTCCATAAATTTTCCATGTTCGTATTATGACTATTCTCAGGTTTGAAACTGTTAGGCGACTGGTTTACTGCGTACCATGGTAAATGGATTGTTGATAAATATGCCCAGAATCTGTTTTAATTATTATAATTATTGTACAAATTTAAAAAATCTGAAAAATGATCATGTGACATGTTATATGTTTAGAGCCTGTGATAAAAATTTCGCAGTGTTTTTGTAACTGTAGCAACCTGAATTTTTAAGAAAAAAAAAATTTAAATAAAGAATTTAAAACCTAGCTAAATGGGTATTTAAATGAAAAGAGCATTAAATAAACCCATTAAATGGAAAAGAGTAATGGGCTTTGCTTAATAGACCCTCTAGAATTTATTGGGTCAAAATATGAATTTTACAAAGTGAGAATAATAAGAAAATACCCTAAATTCGGAGTTTAATTATCTCATAATTGGAAAGGGGTTATTAAAACAATAAAAGTGGCAATTAGAGTTGGAATAGGATTCCTAAACCTACCCCATATAGTCTAGCACGAATTTAGATACTATCCTAACCCAATTGGAGATTGGAAAGCAAGAGAGGAAAGGTGGAGTTAGGAAATCTCGGAATTATGAGGAATTTGAGTAGTAGTAGGAATAGGAACTTGTGTTTATATAAATACACCTCTTAAATCCTCATGGCCGACCCTAGCTCGTGCAAAGGGGTTCTTGGACGTAGGGAAGAGGCCAAGGAGGAGGAGAATCGAGGAGAGGAAGATCCATGAAGCTTCTTCCTTCGTTCTTGGAGTTCTAAGCCCTAGAAGATAAATCGAGTCAAAGGTAGGCAATCTCACGAGCAAAACTCAATTAAATCCATCTGTAGATTGTTCCAGCCCAGGAACAAAAGCCCTCTTGTTTCATAATTTTCCATCAAGCCATCTTTTGTTCTTGATTTTTGAAGTTCTGCATACATGATAACCTCGAGCATCTGTTTAATTCAAATCTCTATGAATACTTGATCCCATGCTACGAAATTTTTCTTACGGTAGATACTTATGGTTGTTAGGGATCTTTTGCCCCTAAAAGCCCTAAATTTCATCGAGCATGCTGATCGAATTTAATCAATCTTTCTCTCTGTGCAAATTCTGAATAACTCTTCTTGCTCATTTCAAACCCTATTGAACCATGCTCTCTCTCAATTCCTCCGATTTGACTTAAGACTGCAACGACCCACTTCCACCCGGTACGGTTATACCAACCCGTCGGATGAGAGCAAGCCGCTACAGGGGAGAATACCCCAACAAGTAACAAATGAGCTGAGATATACACAAATAGAGTCGAATAAATGCAACGGAATTTAAATGAATCTTATTCCATCAACTTTTAAATCCACATACCACAGTCTGTATAGTCCAACAGAGATAACATAAGTGCAAAATGTTCCAAATACATAGCCGACTCCAAGTACATTTGAACAAAATCCAAATTTCAATTGTAGCATTACATACTTATGAAATATAAATTACAATTCTTCAATCCTTTAGTCCAACTCCACTTCAATTCTTGCTAGCTCCTTCGCTGCTAATTTCCTGAAATGTTTAGCAAGAGTGAGTCTACGCAATAGACTCAGCAAGTAACTTAAGATTCAATACATACATGCTTTTTACCAATTAACACAATAAAATTTCAGCAGTTAAATCATACATGATCATGCTATAACCTAAACAAATTCCATTAAACAATTATCTAAACAAATGTAAAACTAGAATCTAAACAAGATCACTAACATCATGGTGTCATTAACATGAGTAAAATACACATTCACACGTTTTCATGCTTTATCTAAGTCATTGTAAAGTTGCACAACTAAACCATGGAAACATGTACAAGATAGGTGCACTCCTAGCATGATTTCTAACTCACTTCGCATGCAATCATAACAATTTACTTCACATTTAGCTTGCTGATTTTATACAAATTTTATCACATTCATATTGCCTTTACATAGGGATCACTTTTAACTATACACATAATACTAAACCATGTGTATCCAATCATTCAAATTCCATGAATATGAAAGCATATACTTACATTTTGGTACTAATGGTAACATCACTTTTAGCAATTGACAATTTATACATAAACACATACACACACACATTTGTACACATCAATAAACATTTATCAATTAACACTATTGTCATTTACACTTATGCTATTTTTTTTTCTCATTACACACAACATATGATAAACCTTGGCTTTCACATACACTCACTTTTGGTTTTATCACACAATACTTACCACATTTCCCATTATTTCCTCTTTCACATTCACACACTTCTTATCATTTCACTTTTGCACATAACATGTGCCACATTTACACATATCTTGCACATACCTTGTGCTATGAACACATATCACTTTTCACATCACACTTATACTTATTTTCACTTAATGCCAAGACACAGCCCAAACCACCATTAGACGATCACATAACACACACATTCACATTCACTTACTTAATCACCGGCATAGTGATAAGTCTTAGTTCCTGCAGAAACCGGGGAAAGCCCTTCCCACCATTACCAGTGGAACTTGTCCACCTCCAGGATTTTACAAGACCCTTTGCCAGGGTGTACACTTTATCAAGACCCTTTCCTAGGGTATCACATAACACATTGAGCTTTCCCGTAGGGGCATTACTACAGTACAGCTCCAAGCATCTAGGGTGGCAGTGTCTTATGGGCATACTTGTTTATCTTGTCACATTAACCATTTTACACACACTATACCACTTGTTCTCTCACATTCCATGCACACACTCATACATAATTCATACACACATAAGTCCTCATTTACTGATTTTAACCTCACTGTTGCAACTACCAAATAATCATAATACAGATATAATCATACTGAAATTTACTGAATCACATCAAGTCACAATTAACATGCTCACATAGTCATTTTTCACATTAAAATCCATAACAATACTTACTGTCATCAAAATAACATGAGATTTTAACCACAGACAATTTTAAGGTTTTAATGCACATACAATTTTTCAGATTTTTCTGAATCATATTACATTTACAGAAATTAAAACATTCAGTTTCATGCTATTCATAATTCACTTTAACATGGAACATAACACGAACATCAGATTTAACCATTCACAACCCTGATCCTAACATAATCATCATCACAGAAATTTTCCCTTGATTTATTGCACAGCACACAATTTAATGTAAATTTTACAATTTCTATGCATGTCTTCTATTTCCAAAACAGAAATTCAGTAAATCCCACAGTCATGGAAAAATTCTCAAAATTCCAGGGCATGGACTGATACATATACACATGATATAGAAAATCTAGGGCATTTAATTCCTCAGGAATTAGGTAGACAGTAGATGAACATGCATAATCCATTTTTCCCAACATGTATTTCAATAATCTAAAAATTCATGCCATCCACAGAAAAATGCAGAAATTTCCACACACATCACATTATCTATTTTACATAGCATATAAAATTTACACTATATCCTCATTGCGAAAACATATCGAAAATAATCATCTACCAGGAAGAACAGCTCACTGTTCTATCCTGAAGAACTTGGCGGCAGCCTCTGGCCGTTCAAGGGTTTTGACGGCACGATCGCTGGACGCCGATGGGAGATCTTGGCGTCAATGGTATTGACGCCAAGTTCCTGTCTGTGCAAGGGCACAGACCGAACTCCAATTACAAGTGAAAAGGAGGGTCCAGGACACGATTTAAAATCCACAAAATTGCTGGGACCTAGGGCACATGTATGGGATTGAGATCTATGGGTTACTTGCCTCTCAATTAAATCTACAAGATCGGAATAAGCTGATGAAGCCCTCCTTGGGCAGCCAAGAAGCCTCCAGAAATCCTTTGCTCCGGGTTCTAGGGGGTTGCAGGCTGCAGTCCAACGCCAGGGAAGCCTTCTCTACGTATGGCCTTCCTCCTTGTCGTAGAAGATCACCAGAAAACGCCTCCAGTCGCCGGATCCAAGCCCTCCAAGGTCAGTCCTTCCTCTCTCTCTCTCAGTTAGGGTTTCCTTTCTAGTAAAGAGCCAAGAGAGCTCTCTAGGTTGCAAAAGGGATGTGTTTTATAGACTAGGGGACAAGAGGGGCTCGTGCAGGGGTTGAAGGGACAGGTAAGAGCCGTTGGGAGACATCTCCCCAATCAGAAGCCTGGCCCAATGAGTGCTCTCTGCGCTCTGTTGCGCACAGAAAATTAGGGATATTGACGTCCACATCCATGGACGGCTACATTAGGGTTGGCGTCAGTCGATATGGACGCTGATATATCATGGGCGTCCATCCATGTTGACGCCAAGACACTCTTCTGCCAGAACAAAATCATGCAGAACCATGCTTAATCCACACATATATGCACATGAAACCTATGTAGTATAGTGTATACACCACTACACCATGTAAACATCCAATGTTTACTAAATCACACATACATACATAGGTACATCAAGATAATAACACGTACATGATATCTTCATACGCATACAATGTATGTATATATATATATACACAACATGCTCAACACAAACCAAGAACTGTGTTTACACTACGTATATACATACATGTATAAGGTATATAGGTATATTACTACACCGTGCAATCCATAACATTTATACCTGGGCATACACATGCATACATAAGTACACTAAGATAAGATGTACGTAGATATCTACCTATGCGTACATGAGGTTTTACATAAGCGTGACTCAATCACGCGGCAAAATAAAGACAAGAATTGCGAGGCTTCACAATCATTAGGAGGCAATATGAATAAGTTAGCAGGAATAATCTATTCAATAAGTAGTTCTTGCTTGCACTCCATACGTACATGCAATGTACGAAGTACAATACACACATAACTACACCATGCAAATGAACACGTTTACAACTAAATATACTCATGCATACCTAAGTATACCAAGGTGTTACATATGTAAAATTAGGTACACAATTATCACATGCATAGATACATACATGCGTACATACACATATGCACTTCATATATTCGTACACAATATCCATGAAAGGGGTATATAAGGTACACTTCAATATTTAGATGGTACTTGCATAATATTTGAATAGATACCTTATACACAAAATTGGCCAATTACTCATATTCACGATAATAATATACATCCACGCATATACACATGCAAAATTTATATCTATAATATGCACCATTTTCATGCACGCCATTTATGCAAGAACAAGTAAACATCATATACATAAAATAGAAGCGGAAAAAAAGAAATTCGGGGCCTTACACCCTCTCCCCCTTAAAGAGATCTTCGTCCTCGAAGATCGGATCACGTACCCTTGATGACATCTCGTTGCCGCTTCTAGTCCACTTAGACCGGTGCCTAAATTCCTACCGGTGGCTTCCTTACTACTTGAACATCTCGGGGAACAAACCTCTTCTTCTGATTCGGACAGTCTTTAATCCGATGGTTCTTGCTACCACACTTGAGACATCTTCCTAACCTCGTCCAACATACGTCTCCGCCGTGGCGCTTGCCACAATGCACACATACGGGCTTCTCGTTGCCGGCCGAAACTACTGGCTGAAAGGTTGATTCTATTGGTATCATAGTTGGTTGCTGTCTTTTCATGAGCTTCTTCATCTTCCTCTTTTGCCGCTGAAATGGTTCTGGCAACATTTCTAGTCTTGCTTTCTCTCTGCCAAGTACAACTCCATTTCACTCTCTTGTTTGCACGCCGCGCTAAGAGCTACATCCATAGTTCTAAGGTCAAACGCCGCCAGTCTGGCCCTCATTGACGGTCTAAGCCCCATTACAAACTTCCTTACCTTGCGCCTCTCATCAACAACTATGTGTGGTGCATATCTAGACAACTCTGCAAATCTAGCCTCATACTCCAAAACTGTCATCGATCCCTGAGTCAATGCTAAGAATTCCTGCTCCATTTTGTCCTGTATATGCTCAGGAACATACTTGGCCTGAAACATCCTTACGAAATCTTCCCAAGTAACCTCTAGCTCCACTCCCTCAAACCGCGTGCGAAGAACGGAAGACCACCACACATCCGCTCGCTCCTGAAGCATGTATGACGCCAGACTGATCTTGTCATCCTCTGCACACCTGATAGCTCGGAATATCTTTTCGATTTCCCTGAGCCAACTTTCTGCAACTAACGGCTCACTCCCCCCTTAAAAGAGGGTGGAGCCATCCTCTTGAACCTCTCCATGACGGATACACCTCCTGAACCACGGTCCTGTTGAGCTGGTGCTGGAACCTGAGCCTCAAACTGAGTTTGAAAAGCCGCTTGTGTTTGCGCTTGAGTTTGTATTGCTTGTACAATCCCTTGCATGACTGTACCATAATCAGCCAACGGTGGCGGGGGTGGCGCAGGCGATCCTTGAGGTGCTGGTACTTCATGTTGCTCTCCGTCAGTCCTACTTAATTCCTCATCTTGAATGGGCAGGCTCGAACGTCGAGTCCTTCCAGCCATTGCTACAAAATAAACACTAAGTTAAACTCCATTTATCCTCATACTTAACATGTTATCATGTAATTATCTTACTACTTTTCTAGTACTATCTTAATTACTCCTTGGATCTGGCTATCCACTACAAAGACTTAGAGATGTGATTTAGTTGATGGCTATTTATGTATAAGCTCAACCCAAAGGGCTCTGATACCATCTCTGCAACGACCCACTTCCACCCGGTACGGTTATACCAACCCACGTCGGATGAGAGCAAGCCGCTACAGGGGAATACCCCAACAAGTAACAAATGAGCTGAGATATACACAAATAGAGTCGAATAAATGCAACGGAATTTAAATGAATCTTATTCCATCAACTTTTAAATCCACATACCACAGTCTGTATAGTCCAACAAGAGATAACATAAGTGCAAAATGTTCCAAATACATAGCCGACTCCAAGTACATTTGAACAAAATCCAAATTTCAATTGTAGCATTACATACTTATGAAATATAATTACAATTCTTCAATCCTTTAGTCCAACTCCACTTCAATTCTTGCTAGCTCCTCCGCTGCTAATTTCCTGAAATGTTTAGCAAGTGAGTCTACGCAATAGACTCAGCAAGTAACTTAAGATTCAATACATACATCTTTTTACCAATTAACACAATAAAATTTCAGCAGTTAAATCATACATGATCATGCTATAACCTAAACAAATTCCATTAAACAATTATCTAAACAAATGTAAAACTAGAATCTAAACAAGATCACTAACATCATGGTGTCATTAACATGAGTAAAATACACATTCACACACGTTCATGCTTTATCCAAGTCATTGTAAAGTTGCACAACTAAACCATGGAAACATGTACAAGATAGGTGGCACTCCTAGCATGATTTCTAACTCACTTCGCATGCAATCATAACAATTTACTTCACATTTAGCTTGCTGATTTTATACAAATTTTATCACATTCATATTACCTTTACATAGGGATCACTTTTAACTATACAACATAATACTAAACACATGTGTATCCAATCATTCAAATTCCATGATATGAAAGCATATACTTACATTTTGGTACTAATGGTAACATCACTTTTAGCAATTGACAATTTATACATAAACACATACACACACACATTTGTACACATCAATAAACAATTTATCAATTAACACTATTGTCATTTACACTTATGCTATTTTTCTCATTACACACAACCATATGATAAACCTTGGCTTTCACATACACTCACTTTTGGTTTTATCACACAATACTTACACACATTTCCCATTATTTTCCTTCACATTCACACACTTCTTATCATTTCACTTTTGCACATAACATGTGCCACATTTACACATATCTTGCACATACCTTGTGCTATGAACACATATCACTTTTCACATCACACTTATACTTATTTTCACTTAATGCCAAGACACAGCCCAAACCACCATTAGACGATCACATAACACACACATTTACATTCACTTACTTAATCACCGGCATAGTGATAAGTCTTAGTTCCTACAGAAATCGGGGAAAGCCCTTCCCACCATTACCAGTGGAACTTGTCCACCTCCAGGATTTTACAAGACCCTTTGCCAGGGTGTACACTTTATCAAGACCCTTTCCTAGGGTATCACATAACACATTGAGCTTTCCCGTAGGGGCATTACTACAGTACAGCTCCAAGCATCTAGGGTGGCAGTGTCTTATGGGCATACTTGTTTATCTTGTCACGTTAACCATTTTACACACCTATACCACTTGTTCTCTCACATTCCATGCACACACTCATACATAATTCATACACACATAAGTCCTCCTTTACTGATTTTAACCTCACTGTTGCAACTACCAAATAATCATAATACAGATATAATCATACTGAAATTTACTGAATCACATCAAGTCACAATTAACATGCTCACATAGTCATTTTTCACATTAAAATCCATAACAATACTTACTGTCATCAAAATAACATGAGATTTTAACCACAGACAATTTTAAGGTTTATAATCACACATACATTTTCAGATTTTTCTGAATCATATTACATTTACAGAAATTAAAACATTCAGTTTCATGCTATTCATAATTCACTTTAACATGGAACATAACACGAACATCAGATTTAACCATTCACAACCCTGATCCTAACATAATCATCATCACAGAAATTTTTCCTTGATTTATTGCACAGCACACAATTTAATGTAAATTTTACAATTTCTATGCATGTCTTCATTTCCAAAACAGAAATTTTAGTAAATCCCACAGTCATGGAAAAATTCTCAAAATTTCAGGGCATGGACTGATACATATACACATGATATAGAAAAATCTAGGGCATTTAATTCCTCAGGAATTAGGTAGACAGTAGATGAACATGCATAATCCATTTTTCCCAACATGTATTTCAATAATCTAAAAATTCATGCCATCCACAGAAAAATGCAGAAATTTCCACACACATCACATTATCTATTTTACATAGCATATAAAATTTACACTATATCCTCATTGCGAAAACATATCGAAAATAATCATCTACCAGGAAGAACAGCTCACTGTTCTATCCTGAAGAACTTGGCGGCAGCCTCTGGCCGTTCAAGGGTTTTGACGGCACGATCGCTGGACGCCGATGAGATCTTGGCGTCAATGGTATTGACGCCAAGTTCCTGTCTGTGCTAGGGCACAGACCGAACTCCAATATAGAGTGAAAGGAGGGTCCAGGACACGATTTAAAATCCACAAAATTTGCTGGGACCTAGGACACATGTATGGGATTGAGATCTATGGTTTACTTGCCTCTCAATTAAATCTACAAGATCGGAATAAGCTGATGAAGCCCTCCTTGGGCAGCGCCAAGAAGCCTCCAGAAATCCTTTGCTCCGGGTTCTAGGGGGTTGCAGGCTGCAGTCCAACGCCAGGGAAGCCTTCTCCTACGTATGGCCTTCCTCCTTGTCGTAGAAGATCACCAGAAAACGCCTCCAGTCGCCGGATCCAAGCCCTCCAAGGTCAGTCCTTCCTCTCTCTCTCTCAGTTAGGGTTTCCTTTCTAGTAAAGAGCCAAGAGAGCTCTCTAGGTTGCAAAAGGATGTGTTTTATAGACTAGGGGACAAGAGGGGCTCGTGCAGGGGTTGAAGGGACAGATAAGAGCCGTTGGGAAGACATCTCCCCAATCAGAAGCCTGGCCCAATGAGTGCTCTCTGCGCTCTGTTGCGCACAGAAAATTAGGGATATTGACGTCCACATCCATGGACGGCTACATTAGGGTTGGCGTCAGTCGATATGGACGCTGACATATCATGGGCGTCCATCCATGTTGACGCCAAGACACTCTTCTGCCAGAACTTAAAATCATGCAGAACCATGCTTAATCCACACATATATGCACATGAAACCTATTAGTATAGTGTATACACCACTACACCATGTAAACATCCAATATTTACTACTAATCCTACACATACATACATAGGTACATCAAGATAATAACACGTACATGAATATCTTCATACGCATACAATGTATGTATATATATATATATACATATATATACACAAACATGACTCAACACACAAAGAACTGTGTTTACACTACGTATATACATACAATGTATAAGGTATAATGTATATTACTACACCGTGCAATCCATAACATTTATACCTGGGCATACACATGCATACATAAGTACACTAAGATAAGATGTACGTAGATATCTACCTATGCGTACATGAGGTTTTACATAAGCGTGACTCAATCACGCGGCAAAATAAAATGACAAGAATTGCGAGGCTTCACAAATTAGGAGGCAATTATGAATTAAGTTAGCCAGGAATAATCTATTCAATAAAGTAGTTCTTGCTTGCACTCCATACGTACATGCAATGTACGAAGTACAATGTACACATTAACTACACCATGCAAATGAACAACGTTTACAACTAAATATACTCATGCATACCTAAGTATACCAAGGTGTTACATATGTAAAATTAGGTACACAATTATCACATGCATAAGATAACATACATGCGTACATACACATATGCACTTCATATATTCGTACACAATATCATGAAAGGGGTAATATAAGGTACACTTCAATATTTAGATGGTACTTGCATAATATTTGAATAGATACCTTATACACAAAATTGGCCAATTACTCATATTCACGATAATAATATACATCCACGCATATACACATGCAAAATTTATATCTATAATATGCACCATTTTCATGCACGCCATTTATGCAAGAACAAGTAAACATCATATACATAAAATAGAAGCGGGAAAAAAAAATTCGGGGCCTTACAAGTACCCTTACATGTCTACTTTAATTGCAACCTTGTTTCGTGATTTTCATTGATAGGTAATTAGTTATGATTTTTCAAAGTACCTGTGTCTAAACAAGTCAAGTTGGCATGCAATCCGATGTAGAACATTATTCCCGCTCGAACTCAGTGAAGTACCTGAGAACGCGACGGCTCGACGTCGCGTTCTCAGAGCCGTCGCGTCCACCATCTTGTCGCGTTCTGAACGCGACAGGAGACCCCGTCGGTTCTGGCCGCCTGAACAGACAGCCCTGTCGCGACCCGTACAGGACCCTGTCGCGATCTGGCCTGACCCTGTCGCCATCCTCATTGGCCTATGTCGCCTTCACAGGTTTTTGATGAAAACCATAAAAAATTATTTCTATGCCTTTTTACAGTTATACCCCCAGTAAAAACTTGTTTAAAAATGGAGCTACTTGAATGATTTAAAATACATATTCACGACTTATTTCTATCTATGATTTCTCTTACTCATGCACACACATGAACCACCCATATATGACTAAAATATGGCATAAAAATATCTCATATTGTATCTGGGAATTTATTGCAATAAAGTATATTAAGGCCCTATTTTAAAGGACTTGTATTCGTTTCTTACGTTGTTTATATACCGATATCGACGCTCCAATATTCTAGAATTCCTCTAGAACGTCGCCACCTGTTTTTATATACACACTTTACTGGCTTGTGGTGAACTCTCCGTCGGATATTCCTTTCGCCGGACTAGTGAACCCTTGCACAAGGCCTCCGTAAGTCTCCTCCGATCATGGATTCCCACATGGTCGACGAGCCGATTGTACCCTAACACCCATTACACCTTTAGGGATCGATATGATCCAAACGGCTATTAGAAGTTCGCTCTTACCTTAAATCACGTCGGACCTCTGGACTTGCGCATAACATGGCCAGCGGGAAGATCGTGAATTCCACCTGACTGCCAATACGACGTGCGCGTGTTGAGCAACTGTTACTATCGCCTGTTACCCGTCGCATTACGTGCAACGTCCACTAGCTCTCATCTATACTCTACTCGCTCGTCTATTCACGTTCACTCTACTATCTCGTCTATTCATCTAGTGCTCTCATCTACTTCTTGGTACTCTATATTGGCCATTGACTGATTGTCTAAGATAAACAATATAACCAATGCTTGGCAATATATAAAGGGCCCGATCTGGTCCTGGGATGTGCGCCCGAAAGTGCTAGTGCCCATGGGAGTTAAATGATCAGAGTGTTTGGCATTACACTCAAGTGCTATCTATCTTGACTATCTATAGACAATCAAAACACAAAACGTGCTATACTCTCTCGATGTCTAGAATGACAAACAAGTGCTATACTCGTCGTGCTATTACCATACTTGTGCTAGTTGTGCTATGGCCATCCTGCTATTCGTACTATACTCGATACTTGTGCTATTTTTGGAAACTATACTGATCTCGTGATATTGTACTATCCTGTTACATGTGTGCTATCTCTTGCTATTTTGACTCTCTTGTACCTGCTATCTTTAGATACTCTGCCATAAATATGTTAATTATTTTAAGCCTGCTTGAGCCTGAGATTTAAGTCCTACTGGGCGTTATCGCTCACCCTACGTTATTGATGTTGTGTTCTCAGGTGAGACCGAGGATGACACATACACTCATGAGGAAGGGAATGACCAAGAGTGAAGTCAGGAGTACCCTCGAGTCATTATGTTATCTTAGAGTTGTAGTTAGTTATTTCCATTTATTGTAATGTAATTGGGCCCTTTAGAATGGCTCTGATATTAGTGGTTGTAACTAGACATTTGGAAAATTATTAATGAGAAAGATTTGCTTTAGTATTATTCAATGTGCAATGGTTTGATGTCTAGTATACGCTCTATACCTTTTCTTGCAACTGCCTTTGCGCCCGATATTTCGCGTTGGGGCGTGAGTAACTGTGGATACTGATTGTTTAAATAAGAATATTAAACCATGATTAAGTGGGTGTGAAATAAACCATGTGAAGAGTTAATGTTTTACAGCATGAGTAACTCTGTTATAATTAATTTTACTACTGTGAAACAGTAACCTTGTGTTAGATAAACTGAAGCATGTGTAAACTCTTGAAGTACATGTAATTGTGTAAATTAGTACATGTGTATAATGTGATTAAAGTGAAATATGCAAATATGTTCTGATAGTGACACTGCTACCATAGAGGGATGTGGAACCATACTGTAGTAAAGTCCCTACGGGAAGGTTCAATGTGTGTGATATCCTATGGGCATTAGGATGAAATCCTGGAGGTGGACAAGTACCACTGCTTAGAGTGGAGAGGGCTTCTCCGGTTCTGCGCCGTTAACCAAGATTTGTCGCTGTGTTGCCTAGGTCGGGTATGTGTATGTGAATATGTGTGTCCTTCTAGTGGTGGTTTGGACTATGTGTCATGGCAACTAAGTGTAAAAAGTGTAAATATGTGAATGTGAACATGTGAATTGTGCAATGTGAATATGAGCACGTGATAGTGTAATATGAAAGTGTTAACATGTGAAAATGTGATACCATGTGTATTGTGATTTATTTACATTAAAACAGCAAGATAAATGTGTAGATAAATGTGATAATTGCGTGTGAAAATGGTTAGATATCATACTAGGGATGTTATTTACCTTGTACATTGTTCCATGCTCTAATGGTGTATAATTGTGCAGTAAATTAATAAGATTTGAACCTTTGGATCATGATGATTACAATGTGTAGAAAGCATGCTATAGGCTTTCATATTTAGTTGTTAAGTAACATGAAGCATGTACCATGATTATTTCCAAATGCTCAAAAAGGGCAGCATGTGTATATGATATGTCTAAGGTTGTGTCCTTAGATTGCTTGCTGGGTCTTTTAGAAGACTCATCGTTGCTTCGGCGTACAGGTGTGACAGGTACCTCCATTCCTGAGGAGGACATTGAGAGGAGCGACTCTGAGCATAAGGAGTAGCGGCATCTGTTGGACTTTACTTCATTGCACTTTTCTTTCACTAGTATGTAAACAATGGAATTATGTAATTCATGTGGACAATGTACTTTACTTAGAATTGCAATTAATGTGGACATTAGTATTTTCTTTACTTGCTATACAGACTGTGGATATGATGATGATGAGGGAATAAGATTAGTTCTTTTATTTCCGCTGTAATCTTTTGTATTCATGTACATATCAACCTATTGTTTAGTGTTGGGTAAATGTCCCACTGTGACGACACTCATTATATCGACGTGGATTGGTATAATCGTACCGATATAAGGATTGTCGTTATAGAGATTGGTATCAGAGCAACCCAGGTTGAGATTGTACATGAATATACCATCATCTTCACAATATGCTAAGTCTTTATAGAATGTGTCCATATATGTAGAAAATGTCTAATAATGAATGAAAGATAGTTAAGAAAATGGTTAGGACTAAATAACTTAGTTTCTAATTGAGGTTAAATTGTTTTACAGGCTATGGCTTCTCGTGGTAGGCGTGGTGCTCATGCTCGAGATGATGAGCAGAGGCGTGAGGACAGAGGTGACAGCAGGCCCCAGCACCATAGGGTCCTACAATTCTTCCTCCACCGCCGCTTGTGGATTATGGTGTGTTCATGCAAGGCCTAGTGCAGGCTATGCAGACTCAGGCATACACTCAGGCTGCACTTCAGGCTCAGCTGGAGGCTCACGTTAGAAGTGTTGGATAGAAGTAGCTAGTTTTTAATAAATGTATGATTGTTATATGTGTTGCTTATATTGTTTGTTGTGGCAAGCTCAGGCTTCAGCTCCAGTTCCTCAGGAGCAAGGCCATGGTGGTCCTTCCATCATGAAGCGATTCAAGAGGATGGCTCCGCCCTCTTTTAAGGGGGAGAGTCAGCCACTGCTAGCGGAGAGCTGGATGAGGGAGATTGAGACGATCTTCTGAGCCATTAGGTGTGCCGAGGAGGACAAAGTTAGCTTGGCCACCTATATGTTGCAGGTATTTAATTATATATGCATGTACTTGTGTAGGTTAAGAAGTTGTTTAGATTGGTGCTTATGGAGTTGTATTTTGCAGGAGAGAGCCGATGTGTGGTGGTCCTCTTTGCTTCACACCAGGTTTGAGGATGGTGCTTTTGAGGTGTCTTGGGATGAGTTCACGAGGCTCTTTCGGGCCAAGTTCATCCCAGAGCATATCCAGGACAAGATGGAGCAGGAATTTCTTACTCTTACTCAAGGCTCCTTGATTGTGCTTGAATATGAGGCCAAGTTTGCAGAATTGTCTAAATATGCACCTCATATAGTTGCTGATGAGCGCAGGAAGGCGAAGAAGTTCGTGATGGGCCTTAAGCCATCCCTGAGATCGAAGCTTGTGGCGTTTGACCACCGTACATTGGACGAGGCTCTCAGTGCTGCGTGCAGGCATGAGAGCAAGATGGAGCAGTATCTAGAGGAGAAGAAGGCTTCGTAGAAGAGGTCTGTGCCACCTTCCAGCGCCAGGACAGGAAGAAGGTGACGTACCGTCACCTCAGCGTCCAGTGGCAGCTAGCAGTCAGCAGATAGTTGCACCACGATACCCCGGCGTCAGGCCTAGTGACAAGAAGATGTGCCCTCACTGCGGAAGAGCACATGATGGTACCGAGTGCTGTAAGCTAGCAGGGAAATGTCTAAAGTGCGGCAGTAGCGAGCATCAGATTAGAGATTGTCCCAAGCTACAGTAGGGAGTTCAGCGTGGAGCACTGGCCCCAACAGCGGCAGCACCAGCTATAGGAAGACTAGGAAGGCCTCGAGCCCAAGCTCGAGTGCTTGCTTTAGCACGAGAGAATGCCGAGCAGGCAGAAAACGTCACGGAAGGTATGGTTCTTTTCATGGGTGTGCACGCTCAGGTTTTGTTGATATGGGTGCCACTCACTCATTCATTTCTGAGCGGTTCGCGAGGCAGTTAGCAGTAGAGTCTAAAGAGTTAGAGGTCCCTTTGTCTTTGCACACACCAGCAGGAACGTTATCGACTAGGAAGTGTATTTCGTCTTTACCAGTGTGCATTGAAGACCGAGGCTTAGATGGGTTCTTCTTTTTGCTTAAGATGAAGAACTATGATGCTATTTTAGGTTTGGATTGGCTAGAGGAGCACTATGCTTTGGTAGATTGTCGTGGGAAGAAGATTACTTCCGTATTCTTGGGGAAGAAGATTACTTTCCGTATTCCATATTCCAAGGAACTTTGCGGGAAGGTTTGTGATCTCCACCATAAAGGCAATGAGAATGGTGAACAGGGGTGTGACGTTTTTCTTGCCAGCATTGTCTTAATACCGAAGGCTGATCAGTCACCTATCCTTGAGGAGATTGATGTTGTGCAGGAGTTTCCAGACATATTTCCTGATGATTTGTCTGGTTTGCCACTGGTTAGAGAGATAGATTTTACTATAGAGTTGCATTTAGGCACCTCTCCTATCTCAAAGGCTCCATATCCGATGGCACCTACGGAATTAGCTGAGCTAAGGAAGCAGTTGCAGGATTTGCTGGACAAGATTTATTCGCCCTAGTGTGTCACCATGGGGCACACCTGTATTATTCGTGAAGAAGAAGGATGGTTCCCTTAGATTGTGCATTGATTATAGGAAGCTCAACCAGATGACAGTGAAGAACAGGTATCCTTGCCACGGATTGATGATCTATTCGATCAGTTGCAGAATGCATCGATATTTTCTAAGATTGATCTGTGGTCCAGCTATCATCAGTTGAGGATTAGGAATGAGGATGTGTCCAAGATGGCCTTTAGGACTCTTTATGGACATTATGATTTTTAGTGCTTCCATTTGGTCTGACCAACGCCCCCGCAGCATTCATGGATCTCATGAATAGGGTGTTTAGACCTTATTTGGATAGTTTTGTAGTGGTGTTCTATTGACAATGTGCTAGTCTATTCCTCTGATGAGGCTACACACCGTGATCATTTAGGGTTGTTCAGGAGGTTCTCTGAGAGCACAAGCTGTATGCAAAGTTCAGCAAGTGTGATTTCTTGATGTGCGATGTTCATTTCCTTGGGCATGTTATCTCAGGCACTGGAGTAGCAGTTGATCCGGCGAAGGTCCAGGCTATATTATATTGGGAGATTCCAAGGACCCCATCAGAGATTCGTAGTTTTCTTGGTTTAGAGGGCTATTACTGGCGATTCATTAAGGGTTTTGCATCTATCGCCGCACCTTTGACTAAGCTAACCAGGAAGGGTGTGAAGTTTGTTTGGTCTGAGGATTGCGAGAGTAGTTTTCAATTGCTGAAGGAGAAGCTTACTTCTGCACCCCTGTTGACTTTGCTGAGTGGTGCAGAGGGTTTTGCTATCTATTCAGATGCTTCTCGGATTGGTCATGGCTGTGTGTTGATGCAGCATGGTAGGGTAGTGGCATATGCTTCTCGCCAATTGAAGGAGCATGAGCGTAACTATCTGACTCATGATTTGGAGCTTGCGATAGTGGTTCATGCACTAAAGATCTGGAGACACTATCTTTATGGTGTCAGATTCGAGGTGTTCACTGACCACAAGAGTCTGAGATATCTATTTTCTCAGAAGGAGTTGAACCTGCGGCAGAGGAGAGGATTGAATTCTTCAAGGACTATGACTTCGAGCTTCAGTATCATTCAGGGAAGGCGAATGTCATAGTGGATGCTCTTAGCAGGAAGAGGTCTTTGCTCCAGTAGGATTGGAAGATGTTGGAGGATGTTGCATGTGCGATGACTGAGTTATAGCCACAGTTATGTCAGGCTTTCGTGGCTCAGTTGTCAATTCGGCCTACTATTTTAGATGAGGTGATCGAGCAGCAGAAGGCCGACCGTAGACTCCAGGAGTTGGTGGGCAAGGCAGGCATTGCCCGAGATGAGGATGGTGTGATTAGATTTCATCACCGAGTTTGTGTTCCTGATGTTGTGGATGCCTGTGAGCATGTTCTAGCATAAGATCATAGGTCGAGGTTCTCTATTCATCTAGGTAACACCAAGATGTACTAGGATTTAAAGAGATCTTTCTGGTGGTCCAGAATGAACAAGGATGTGGCTGAGTTCGTATCTAGGTGTTTAGTGTGCCAGCAAGTGAAGGCCGAGCGTCAGCGACCATCTGGTCTTATGCAGAAGATGGAGATCCCAATATGGAAGTGGGAGGCTGTCACTATGAATTTTGTGACGGGTTTGCCTAGATCAGTGAAGGGCAATGACTCGATTTGGGTGATTGTAGACCAATTCTCCAAGATGGCTCATTTCTTACCTATGAAGAAGAAGCAGTCTGTAGAAAGTTTGGCTAGGTTGTATGTTAGTAGCATTGTAAGGTTGCATGGTGTGCCGAAGTCCATTATTTCGGATCAAGATCCGAGGTTTACTTCTAGGTTGTGGAAGGGTCTTCAGAAGGATTTAGGTTCCGAGTTGAAGCTTAGTTCGGCATTCCATCCCTAGATAGATGGGCAGTCCGAGAGGACTATCCAGACACTCGAGGATATATTGAGAGCATGTGTGCTGGATTGGAAGGGTGATTGGGAGCGTCATTTGCCTCTCATGGAGTTCGCCTACAACAACAGCTTTCATGCGAGCATTGGTATGGCTCCGTTTGAGACTTTGTATGGGCCACCATGCAGGTCTCCTTTGTGTTAGGAGGAGACTGGTGATAGACAGTTGATAGGTCCAGAGTTAGTGCGTTGAGTCCTAGATTCATTGGCCCGTATGAGATTCTCAGGCGGATGGGCAACGTGGCATATGAGCTAGCCTTACCCCCGGCGCTAGCGAGTGTGCATCTTGTATTCCACGTATCTATGCTCAGAAGGTATGTGCGAGATCCATCTCATGTTATTAGTCATGAGCCAGTGGAGATTCAGCCAGATTTGTCGTATGTTGAGCAACCCGTAGCTATCCTTGACCGGAAGGTTCATCACCTTAGGAACAAGAGTATTGCGTCCGTGAAGGTGCTATGGGGGAACTTCTCGCGAGAAGAAGCTATGTGGGAGCTTGAGGATGCTATGATGAAGAAGTATCCCCACTTGTTTGATTAGTTTTGTTCAAACTTCGAGGACAAAGTTTCTTTAAGGGGGAGAGGGTGTAAGATGAACGCGGCATTATTGACTGTACACTTCCATTGTCTAGAGTTCCGTGCACGAATCAATATGCTCACCTTCTCTAAACTGTCTCACAGATTTAAAATAGTAAAAATGAACTAATAGAGTGGTGAGAACAGGTCATATCCACAGAGAGGCTGAATAGAATCTGACTTAAGAAACTGCTTTTTAGAACACTCTATTAACAATGCATTAAAAGTGAATATGTAAACATCACCAACCAAATCCCTCACAATCTTGACATATCAAACTTAATGAGAGAACAGCTGAATTGAAAATAAAAGAGAATTGGTATCACTATACCCTCTCAATTGAGGGATCAAACAAGTAGACAACAATCTTTACTAGAAACACATGGATACACTTCTAATTCTGAAATGATTTAAAACTTTAGAAGATGAAAAGATGACAGAATAAGAATTCTCCAATGACATTATCAAACCAATGTACCCCTTCAGCTCAGGGATGAACAATCAATAAGAACAGAAATTAAGAACTGCCAATTCGAATCCTCATGCTATGAAGAACAGAGATAGGAACAAAATTAATAACTCGAAAACACTAGAAAATCCCCTAATCCTCATGAAATCAGCCCCATCCTCTGCTATATCAGAAACATGGACCTCGCACTCAACTGTGGATCTGGACTCGGCAGACTTCTGGAATTCCTCTGGCACAGCTGGACACCGGACAGACAACCAGAACGAACCAAGGATGGCTCCCTTGGTCTCCCTGTGCTTTCTCTGCAGCACATACCTTCAGAATCCTTCTCACCAGACTCTACAGAAGGGACGAAGAAGCAGTCGAACTCTCCAACAGCAGAAGAACAAAAATTAAACAAACTCTACTGGATTGATCTCCCCAATACAGAGGAAATGGAAACTAAATGCAGAAGAAACATAATAAACTACTGAATCGAATTCTCACTATCCTCTGGAATCTCTCACAAAACATAGAAGAAAGGAAGAAGAGCACTCGATCTCCCCAACCAACAGCTAACAGCAAAGAAGAAGAAATCCAAAACAAAAATTACAACTCCATCTCTCCTGCAGAACCATCTGAACTAGCCGAATTCCATAAAAATGCTAAACTACTGGAAGAAGAAAAGAAGAACGCTCGGTCCTCTCACACAGCAGCTAACATGACTGGAAGAAAAGAAGAAGCCATAAGAAAAAATTACGGTAGTCCTCCGAGCAGCAAGAGAAAGAAATATAGAAGAAATGGAAATAAAATTCCTTGGATCGAACTCTAAACATAGAAGAAATGGGAACATAAATTCTCCTCCCAGCAACTGCCAACAGCAAGAAGAAACCTAAACAAATCTCGTCGTTGTAGCCGAACTCTCAAATGCTCAAACCCCTTACAGAAGGAAAGAAGGAATTCTAAAAAAAAAATTGCAATTCTGGATCGACCTCTCCTAGCCCAACCAGCCGAACCCCTTACAGACCTGAAGAAACCCCAAAAATTCTGAAATCAAAACCCCCAACAATACGAAACTAAAGAGATGAAAAAGAAAAAAAAAACTAAACTCTCCTCCGTCGAGCCCCCAGTTCAGAGGACCTGGGATCCTTAAATAGGCTCCTCCGGATCCACACACCGCCGTCCTCTTCCCAGCTCCGCACGAGCCAGCTTCACCGCAGATCACACACACGAGGCCCCAGCTTCGACCGCCTCTAGCTTCCTGCGTCGCACATGCCTCCGCACGATCGCCACAGCCTCTGTGCTTCCCTGCATCGCCAGCCGTACCACCACCCAAGCCTGCCAGCCTCACACATCCTGCCACGCACGAGCCTCCAACTTCCTCTGCTGCAGCCCGCACCGCAGCCAGCACAGCCGGGTGACATCGCCTTCCCCAGCCGCTGTGCACACCACCCGGCCTCTGCATCGCGCCCAACTCCCAGCTTCAGTAGAGCTCAAATCCTCTTCCCAGCAGCACACCCGTACGCACCACCTCCAGCTTCCAGCAGCTTCCAACTGCTTCCAACTGCTTCCTTTGCCCTGGTGGGGAGGAAAAGAAAGAAATGTTTAAGTGGACTGCGTGGGTATGGTGGGGTATTTATTAAAAATAATTTTTATTTAGTTAATGTGATTGGGTGGGGTATGTGGCATGATGATATTGGATGGGGTATTAAAAGCTGTAAGAAATCTTATTTATTTACAACTCATGCCTATCTACTACAAAATATTATTGCAACAAAAAATATTTATATACAACATTTACAAATATCTTTTATTTTCCAAAGTGTACTTGTGCAAAGAGAATGAATTTGATTAGTTAACATTAAATTGTTGATTGAAGATCTAACAAGTGTATTCTACCCCAATATCAACTAACATGTTCAAAAACTTATTTATGGATGAAATGAAAATTATAATCAATCTGCGCATTATTTATAGACAAATGATGTCTAAAATCATCTATATGTATGAAACTTAACACGAAAAATTTTACAGTTATCACTCCCCCCTACTTGAACATTGCTAGTCCCTTAGCAATAATAATTACTCCAAATGTAGGACTAGAAGATGTAATGTCTCATGCTAACAGCCATCATCAAAAGATTAATGTTGAGATATGTCTTCCTAATTGTAAGGGCTTATGACAAGAAATAAGTGCACAAATGATAGCTCACTTAAGAGTTCACATCAGCCCTCCTAGAGCTTCTCTGCCTCAGCTAATATTTGAGATTAGATTAATTCGAGGGAGAAGAAAAGAATTGTGGAATAAGATCCTTGCTCAGTCAGATTGGGTTGTTTCTCTCAGTTCCATTATGCCCAACTTCCTTGAGGATTATTTCTCTGAGTTGAGGACTTTGCCCCTTTATTTGCACTTTGTGCACTTAGAATTTTTCTTTCTTTTTCATCCACAATGCTGCACAACCCATCACTTTTCAATAGTACGAGTCCAACTTTACTCAGATCCGGGGCATTTTTCATGGATATATTTTTTTTCTTTTCTTTTGCTGTTTCTTTTCTTTTCTTTTCCTCTTAAAGGAAGATAGACAGTCAGGTTCCTTGATCACATGCCTTCACTTCCTTCGCAATCACTTAAGGGAAATGGGGAAAACCAATCACCTCTCTCCTACTAGGTTTAACAAATTTGCTACATTTGGGTTTATCTAGTCAATGTGGCTGTGTAGTGTGTGTATGAAAACTTCTTGCCAGAAATCCTTACATAAGGTAGACAGGGGATACATGTAATCCTTTACTAGATGCTACCTAACATGGATGCTTGCAAAGGGATGTGACAACTAAAAAAGTTTAATGGTTAAAGATCAGACACATAGTCTGTGTTTTGCAATGTCAGGCATTTTTTTCAAAGATGAAACATCGTGAAAATTTCTTTTTATTTGTATAAGCCAATATAAAGAAAGAAAACGAAGCATTGGTTAGGATGATGACTATTGCTTATTCTACCTCTCCCCCCTACTTATTTACAAAAAGAAAGTAAGACAGAGAATTACCTGATAAAGGAAATCTGTACACATGGGTTGAGCCGGACGCAATTAGGCTCCATTTGGCTCAGCTAACTTGGTAGACTCAATTTTCAATGAAGGTGGGTTTTCAAAGAAGTGCTTTAGCCTTTGCCCATTAACAGTGAATGATTGTCCAGTTTAGGGTCAAGAATAATGACAGCACCATTGTTACAAGTTTTGACAACAGTGTAAGGACCATCCTATCGGGACTTCAATTTTCCCGGAAATAGACGAAGCCTAGAATTAAATAGCCAGACCTTATCATGCACTTGAAAAAATTTTCTATGAATGTGTTTATCATGGAATGCTTTGGCTTTGGCTTTATAGATATTTGGCTTTGGCTTTGCAAGATCGTTAGCAATTATGATGGGCCAAGTCTCATTCTCTCCTAAAAAGATGTACTTTGAACTAGTAGGGAGTGGTTTTAGCTCAACCTTAGGAGGACACTCTGATAGAATTGATGGATCATTATTCTGAAACAGGGAATTGAATTGTCCTTCCTCTCCTTCAAACCCTAGAGCACAGGGTTGGTCTATTGTTTCTTCCTCACAAGATTCCTCCAAGGAGTCTACCACTAGACAACTCTCTCCTTGATCATGGTGCCTAGATGCCCTAAAATATTGATACTAACCCGCCTATCCCCAAATGATATATCCATCATCCCGGTAGCATAATCAATGTTAGCTCTTGCTGTGGCCAAAAAGGGTCTACAAGGATGATGGTGGACTGAGTTAAATCTTGAGGATGTTTCATGTCCAAAATGATGAAATCGATAGGAAAGTAACAATCATTGATTTTCACAATAACGACCTCAACTAAGCCTTTAGGAGTGGTGACAGAACGATCGGCTAGTTGAAGGACAACAGAAGTGGGTTTCAATTCTTCTAACTTGAATTTCTCAAAAATAGCAGAAGGTAGGAGATTGACACTGGCTCCCAAATCCAAAGGCCGCTTTCAAAAGTGACTCCACCGATGGTGCAAGGAATTAGTAGAGTGCCTGGACCTTTGAGCTTTTTAGGGAGTTGATTCAAGATAATGGTACTCACAGTTTCTGGAAGAATGATTGTTTCAGTTTTATTTCACTTCACGTTTTGGAGTGCACATTTCTTTTAAGAATTTGGCATAAGCAGGCACGTGCTTGATGGCATCGAGGAGAGGAATGTTGATGTGAACTTGCTTAAAAAGTTCCAAGAGTTCTTCATTACCAGTTGGTTTGTTTTTGGATTTTGGCTTTAAAGCTTCAGGAAAAGGGACTCTAGAATGTAACACTTAGGTCTTCTTCATTTTGATTTTGTCTAGAGGTTCTTCTTCATTTTTCTCTTTTCCCTTGGATTTTTCAACATTTTCTTCATCTCTTGTTCAATTTTAGTTTCAATTTTATTTTCCTTATCCTCATGCAATGTTGACATGTGTGGGTGAGGATTTATTCTGATTTTTCCACTTCTTAAGGTTGACACAATTTTAACATTCTCTACTTGGGCCCCTACTTGAGCAGGAGAATGGTCCTGTTGTATAAGTTGATTCTGATTTTGTGGTGCTAGAATGTTCTGGACAAAAGCTTATTGGGTTTGGTGGTGGAGGGGCATTTGGTCGAGCAGGTGGTCTGTACCCTTGGACTTGATGGTTTTGCTGGTTCTGATAAAATTCGGGAGGGTTGTTCCTTGGGTTTGCTATAGCTTGACTTGGCAGCGGACCTGATTGTTGAGTTGTGTGTTTTGATGATGACAAATTAATGATGTCTACACTCTCATACTTTGATTTTGATGATGACATATTACACATATTACAATGATAACAAAACAGCATGTTCTTTATGCTTAATGTTTCATATTTTACTAATAATGACATGTTTTTGATAGTCCACTCTTCATATTTACAGGTTTGCAAAGTTTTGTCAAAATAGTGTCAACACAACTTGACAGATAGGTCGACACTACCAGACTGCCCAGCAAGCTTCTGACGAAAAAGTCACAGTCAGGTCGACACTACTTGACAGATAGGTCAACACTACCAGACTGACCAGCAAGCTTCTGAAGAAAAAGTCACAGTCAGGTCGACACTACTTGACAGTCAAGTCAACTCTACAAGCCTGCTCAGCAAGTTCCTGAAGAACAAGCTGCTAGTAAGGTCGACACTAGCTGAGAGTAAGGTCGACACTAGTTATCATCCAGTGAACTAGTTTTGGAGATATTCTCAAGAGGTCGACTCTTTCTGTTGATCAAGTCGACACTAGAGTTCTACCAGTAAAGGAAAATTGGAATTTCTGATCAGTAGTGTCAACACTATGGAAATGTAGGTCGACACTCTTTTTCTGTAAACCCAGAATTGTGCAGAGCATAAAATCCAGCGGTTGTGATCTCTTTCTGAGATCTTTATGGGAGATGCTATATTTACCAAATTGTCCTTTCATCCAAGTGGCAATGAGGTAAAGGCCTTTTGGACACGTGGCACCCTTAGGTGCACTCTAAGTTTTTGTGCACACCTTTCTTACGCTCATGGGACTGCACAGTGGCTATATAAGCCTCCATCTCATCTGAAGCATCCATCCTTTGAGCCATTCATCGATTCCATCAAAGTGGACATGGGGATCAAGGCCAAGCAGTGAGAGAAAGCTTTGGAGTGCTGAAACAGGAAGCATCAAAAAGAAAAGCAGTAGAGGAAGAAGAAGGAATCGTGCATGCAGTAAATCTGAAAACAGAGCATTGTGGATCTTGCACAGAAGAAGCAATAAAGCTGAAAAGAAGAGGAAGATCTGAAGGCAGGTGGAAGAGGAAGCCAGTGCAAGAGCAGAAGCACAAAGTTCAGCATCCGTGGAGAAACTCAAGAGCATTCGTTCAGACCTAAAATTCTCTGTAAATCAGATCTGAAATAGGGTATCACGAATTGAGGCTGATTTGAAGGATTTCAAATCAAATTGGTTGAGAAGCACAACCAGATGATGCATATGCGCAAGATGATCTGAAGCACACCTTTAACTCTCAAGATCTGAAGAATCAGAGTTCAGATTACACAGTCCAAAGGGAATTGGGCAAAACCGAGGACTGATGTTTGAGGATTTGTTTCCCTTAACTTTGATCTTCTTGTGTATTTGAATTTTCTCTTTAAAACTTTTCTCCGAACTCTCTGAGTGCTCCTACTAGTGATAGGAGTGTTGATCCATACTGTATGTGTGTGGATTGAGGAGGTCTGTATGACCTTGAAGCTGTGAATCAGCGGATAAGTTATGTAATCAGCGGTGTGCAAGCTGTGAATCAGCATTCAAGCTGTGAGCCAGCAGGTGTTTGAAGCTGTGAATCAGCAGTTTAGTGAAGCCTCACTTGGTTTGAGTGAGGGGTGGACATAGGTCTCCCTATGGTAGCCGAACCACCTAAAAATCTCCTGTGCAATGGTTTGATCTATTTTCTTCTAGATGCTTGCACATGTTTCTGCATTCACATTGCTTATCTAATTTCTACTCACACACATCGATTCACACATTCACATCAATTCAGTAAGACTGTGAGTCTGGTTAGATCTTTTAATCTGAAGTGATGTTTAATTTGGTTAAGCTTCCGCTGAATTTTATTAAAGATCTATTCAACCCCCCTTCTAGATCTGTTCACACCTCTGAATTCAATCCAACAATTGGTATGAGAGCCTAGGCTCTCTACTCTTGTGGTTTAACAGCCCGTAGAGTACTTGTGAAATGGATCTAAGGGGATATATGCCAGAAGGGCACTCTATGTATAGACCTCCTTATTTTGATGGATCAAACTATACTTACTGGAAAACTCGTATGCAGGTTCTCTTAAGAGACCATAATCATCAAATCTGGAAGGTAGTGAATAGTGGACCATATGAGCTCCCAGAGGATGAAGAAAAATGGACGCAGCAAGTCAAGAAGTCAAATGCTATTTGGAGTGCAATGAACATCATGCACTGCTCTCTTCACCCAATGGAGTTCTCAAGAGTCTCCTCATGTGCAACTGCCAAAGAAGTATGGGATTGTCTAATGTAATTTATGAAGGTACTTCTTATGTAAAGGAAACCAAACTCAATCTATTAATTTCTGAGTATGAAGCCTTTAAAATGGAAAATGATGAAACCATCTCAGAGATGTATGGTAGGTTAACTCTTTTGACAAATGGTTTAAAGTGTCTAGGAAAACATTTACTGAATATGACTTGTCAGAAAAATTCTTAGATCCTTAACTTCTATGTGGCATACAAAGGCTACTATAGTTGAAGAGTCTAGGAATTTGTCTACAATGACTATTGATCAATTGATTGGTTCCTTAATGACATATGAATTGGGTTTGAAAAGAACAGATAATGATATGAAAAAGAATCACTAGCACTTAATGCAAGTCCAAATTGAAAGAAACAATTGAGGAAGAAGAGTCTTTAAGCTCAGGTGACTCAAGTGAATCTGCCTTGCTTACAAGAAAATTCAGAAAGTTTCTAAGAAAGAAGGTAAAAATTTCTTACCAAAGGACTTCAGGTAGACAACTCTTCAAGTAGAAAAAATTTACTAATAAAATTCTAACAGAGTGTTTTGTTATAATTGCAGAAACCAGGGCATGTAAAACCAGAATGCCCGGATGATCAGAAAGAGTTTCAACCCAAGTGGAAGAAAAATAAGCCCAGAACTATGATTGGAACTTGGAGTGAAGAAGAAGATGATGAGAAGAAGAAAATTCAGAAGATGATGAGGATGAGAGCAAGATATGCTTGATGGCCAGGGAAAGTTTTAATGGTTCAGTAAATTCCAACTGTTCTCTCAACTCATGTTCTCATAGTGATAATGAGGAATTGTCTTATGATGAATTGGAAAATCTTTGTGAACATTTGTATAAAAGAATAAAGAAAATAAAATCTGAAAATAATATTTTAAAACTTAAAATTCAGTCAAATGAAACAATGTTGGAAAGTCACAAACCATTTCAAAAGAAATGAAAATATGAAACTTGAAGTAGAACAATTAAAGAAACAAATTACAACATGGCTCATGATCATCAAGTAAATGAAAAGCTTAAACAATTGGTTGAAGAAAATCATTATCTGAAAAAGAAAATTGAATGCATGTTGCATGACAAATCTTTGGACAATGACTGTAGGAATTTAAGAAACAGAATTGCTGATTTAGAGAAACAAATTGCTCAATTTGACAATGAAAAGAATGAAATGAAAAATGATTTGGATGCTATGCTTCACAAACTTCGATTTTCAGAAAAAAGAATTTCTGCATTAAGAGCTGAAAAGGAAAAGTGAAAAGTGAGCTCTTTACAGCTTTGGAGAAGGTAAAAGTTTTTGAAATGAACAAAACTGTTGCTAACAAGAACTTCATTTTATCAAATGAAAAATCAGTAAAGTCCTTGTTTAGAAAAATGTTCAGAAACAAAAGGAGAAAATAAAGAAACCACAGCAATAAAAGAAACATGTGTTTGCTAAAAATCAGAAACAGAAAATTGAAAAACAAACCCAGTTTCTACAAAAGTTCCCAACCTTCTTCAATAACTCAAAGTGCCCCAAGGCAAGCTTCAATCCAAATCATGTTAGAAGCTATCAAAAGGTAAAGTCTCCTCAAAGGAAGATGGGGTTTCAGCACATGTACTCATGCCAAGGTAAGCATAAGGTAAGAAACTCTTCTATATGCTTTTATTGCAATAAACTTGGTCATCTTGCCAAACATTGCTGGAAAAAAAAATCAAAATTTTCATAAATATGTCAAATTAGTCCAATGCTTTCATTGTCATAAAATTGGTCATATTTCTAAGGACTGTTGGTACAGAAATGATTTTGTTGTGCATGCTCAGAAAATTTAGTTAAATGCATATGTTCATACACATAGGAATAAATATCATGGTCATATTGAAAATGTTCAGAAATTCTATGTGTATAGGCACAAAAATGCTGCACAAATCATTCTATTTTTGCTTATATTAAAAATTCAAAAAATAGAAAATCTCACGAAAAATAGATGCATTGAACAAGACAAAGAAGAAATCTAGAAATAATCTGCTCATAGTTCCATTAATGAAAAAACTGCATCTATACAAAAATTAAAATATGTGTGGATTCAAAAACCATTGTTGAATTCTAACACTGGTTTCATTGCAGGACCTAAGGAAGTGTGGGTCTCAAAGGTAGCTTGATCAGCAAGCTATTGAGCCTTGTAGTCATATTTTTCATCCAGAATCAAGTTAATGGCTATGCAAGGCAAGAAATGTTGGAGACACAGGTAAAATCTTTGAAAAAGAAATGAAGACTGTTCAGGTAAATCTCATTTCAGAATTAAATTGCTTGAGTTGAATAACTTTTTAGATCTTTATCTGAACAATGGAAATGTGTTGTGTTGCTGCCCAATAATAATTTATCTTAGCAATAGATATCATGGTTGTATCAACTTACTTGTATGAATTTACCCATGATTTGTAGTGCATGTTACCACCCTGTGACTTCTTGGTCTATCAAATGGTGAAATGCAGAATGATAAGTTATGCTTATCTGAAAACTATCATTATGCATGAGTAAAATACTCCGCCAACTACCAAAAGTCATATTTTGTATAAAGCTAATTGTGTGCAAATCATGTGTGAATTGATTACAAACTTTTTCATTCCATGCACATGTTAAGGGGGAGAATTTTGAAAAAGTGCAAAAATGTTTTTTGCTGCATTCTGAATAAGTTTTTCTTTTAATGACATGTGTCGACACACTGAAGATCATGTGTCAACATAATTTGTTCAAGTTTGTGTTCAGAAATGCTTATCTTGAATCTGTTTTAGATAGTGAATTGAGGACAAATCTTCTATATTCTGAAATTGTTGTGTTGTGTTGATGTTCATATTGCATGAAATAAAATAGTCATGTTCACTCTCTTGAATCTCACCTATCAACACTTTGAATGATACTTGGTCAGAATCTCTTACTCTTCTATTCTTATTTGGAATGAACTCACACATCTCTGCTCTGTGTGAAAGATTCAATCACAGAATCAATTCTTAGCTTATTCTTGATCTCTTCATATTTCATTCAAATCTACTCAACGTTCCATTGATATTTTTATATGAGAAATATATTTTTTAAATATCTGGAATATTTGTGCTCTTGGATTAAACATGAAGATGAAAAATAAGATTCGAGTAATGTGTCTATCTCTATTCTCAAAGCTTACTTTAGTTTTTTTTATTGCAAAACACTTTAAGTAGAGACTTGAGTAGTCTTGAGTTTTATATCATAAGAACTTCTGAAGCTTTGTTTTTAACAAATGTTAAGAATGATATCGTAACAACTCTAGACCATGATCTATTAAGGAAAAAGCTACTTGTCACATAATGAAAAGTAATGAAAGTTCTGAAAGAAAATTTTCAAGGAAAGAAAGTTTTTAAGGAAAATTGCAGAGCAATGATTAGTACACTAAGTAACCAAGTTATTCCACCTGAGATGTGGTTGTACTAAAGTCAAAAGGTGTTGCTAAGTTATCTCTGTTCAAAAAGAAGCAAACAAATGATTAACATGCCTAGTAGTCAGGCACTCTTGCACTGGGTAAGTGTGTGTGCTTGCACAGAAAAGCATGATTTAATCTTCTTTGCTAATTTTCTAAAATATCTCAAATAAAGAAATAACAGAAAAGGAAAAGGTGTACAAAGTGCAGCTAGCCTAAAATAGAATTATGTTGTTCAAGAATGTTAAATTGTTATTCTACATTGTTTTAAGATCAAAACTTTGATTTTCTAATGATACACTCTTGACAACTCAATTTAGGTCTCAAAAATCATGTCACTTTTATAAATAAAATTTTTGAAATGATTTTTGATGATAAAGAACTGACATAAGAACTCAAATAAAACTCATCTTCATTTTTAACCCTTGCTGCACAATATGAAAGGTACAATTATGTTATTTTTCATATACTAAATCATTGTGTACCTTGATATCTTCATAACCCCTTCAAAATCAAATTGTTTGTGCTCCCTGCAATACAGTCTCTTGTTCAGGGAGGAATTTCATTGTTGATTTCTGATTTTATGCCCCAATCAATTGGTCTCATCAATGTTGTTGGTTTCACATCATTTCTATTGATCCCTATTCAGTTGGCGGTGGACAACTCTAATATTGTCCAAGGGGGAGAGTTGTTTCACCAAGGGGGAAATTCTGCATATATGTTTGATTTATGAACCTCTAGTCATATTCTTGATATTGGGGGGTATCTGTTTTAATGGCAGAAAACTTAAAAATGGGAGAGATTCAAATTGCATTGCTTGTGCCTTTCAATCTTTTTGATGTTGTCCAAAAGGGGAAGAGAATGTTTGACAAATTCAAAGTTCCTGAATAAATGGGAAGAAATGATTTCTATGAAAGAAAGAATGGGGAGAGAATGATATTCTGTGAAAGAATGTTGCCATGTTTTAAGAATGTTGTCAAATGTTGTCATATTTTGTCATCATTAAAGGGGGAGATTGTTGAGTTGTGTGTTTTCATGATGACAAATTAATGATGTCTACACTCTCATACTTTGAATTTGATGATGACATGTTGCACATATTACAATGATAACAAAACAACATGTTCTTTATGCCTAATGTTTCATATTTTACTAATAATGACATGTTTTTGATAGTCCACTCTTCATATTTACAGGTTTGCAAAGTTTTGTCAAAATAGTGTCAACACTACTTGACAGATAGGTCGACACTACCAGACTGCCCAGCAAGCTTCTGAAGAAAAAGTCACAGTCAGGTCGACACTACTTGACAGATATGTCGACACTACCAGACTGCCCAGCAAGCTTCTGAAGAAAAAGTCACAGTCAGGTCGACACTACTTGACAGTAAGGTCAACTCTACAAGCCTGCTCAGTAAGTTCCTGAAGAACAAGCTGCTAGTAAGGTCGACACTAGCTGAGAGTAAGGTCGACACTATTATCATCTAGTGAACTAGTTTGGGAGATATTCTCAAGAGGTCGACTCTGTCTGTTGATCAAGTCGACACTAGAGTTCTGCTAGTAAAGGAAAATTGGAATTTCCGATCAGTATGTCAGCACTATGAAAATGTAGGTCGACACTCTTTTTCTGTAAACCCAGAATGTGCTGAGCATAAAATCCAGCGGCTGTGATCTCTTTCTGGATCTTTATGGGAGAAGCTATATTTACCAAATTGCCCTTTCATCCAAGTGGCAATGAGGTAAAGGCCTTTTGGACACGTGGCATCCTTAGTGCACTCTATGTTTTTATGCACACCTTTCTCACGCTCATGGGACTGCACAGTGGCTATATAAGCCTCCATCTCATCTGAAGCATCCATCCTTTGAGCCATTCATCGATTCTATCAAAGAGGACATGGGGATCAAGGCCAAGTAGTGAGAGAAAGCTTTGGAGTGCTAAAACAGGAGCATATCAAGAAGAAAAGTAGTAGAGGAAGAAGAAGGAATTGTGCATGCAGCAGATATGAAAATAGAGCATCGTGGATCTTGCACAGAAGAAGCAGCAAAGCTGAAAAGAATAGGAAGATCTGAAGGTAGGTGGAAGAGGAAGCCAGTGCAAGAGCAGAAGCACAAAGTTCAGCATCCGTGGAGAAACTCAAGAGCATTCGTTCAGATATGAAATATCTGTAAATCAGATCTGAAACAGGGTATCACGAATTGAGGCTGATATGAAGGATTTCAGATCAAATTGGTTGAAAGCACAACCATATGATGCATATGCGCAAGATGATCTAAAGCACACCTTCAACTCTCAAGATCTGAAGAATCAGAGTTCAGATTACATAGTCCAAAGGGAATTGGGCAAAATCGAAGGACTAGTATTTGAGGATTTGTTTCCCTTAATTCTGATCTTCTTGTGTATTTGATTTTTCTCTTTTAAACTTTTCTCCGATCTCTCTGAGTGCTCCTACTGGTGATAGGAGTGTTGATCCATACTGTGTGTGTGTTGATTGAGGAGGTTCGTATGACCTTGAAGCTGTGAATCAGCGGATAAGCTATGTAATCAGCGGTGTGCAAGCTGTGAGTCAGCAGGTGTTTGAAGCTGTGAATCAGCATTTTAGTGAAGCCTCACTTGGTTTGAGTGAGGGGAGACGTAGGTCTCCGTCTGGGAGCCAAACCACCTAAAAATCTCCTGTGCAATGGTTTGATCTATTTTCTTCTAGATGCTTGCACAGGTTTCTGCATTCACATTGCTTATCTAATTTCTACCACATCGATTCACACATTCACATCAATTCAGTAAGACTGTGAGTCTGATTAGATCTTTTAATCTGAAGTGATGTTTAATTTGCTTAAGCTTCCTCTGAATTTTATTAAGATCTATTCAACCCCCCTTCTAGATCTGTTCACACCTCTGAATTCGATCCAACACTGATTCCCTCCTATGACATACATCAGCAATCTGGGACTCTATTCTTGCCAAATTTTGTTGAAAATTTTGATTTTGATTTTGATATTAACCTTTTTGTTCTTGCATAGTTTGGCATAAAGTCACCATCATGTTTTGGAGTTGATTTATTTTGTCTTCCCAATTGGGCTGAGGAGGTCGTGGTTGATATGAAGGTTGCTGAAAATAGTGTAAGCAAATTGATTGGAGTTTTGATTTTCTTGGACTTGTGGAAGCTTGAATAAGAAGATTGGCCCAATCCTGGATTCTGATTGGGATAGGATTGACCGTACTTGGATTGCTTAAAGGAAGGTTGAGACACTTGTTCAGATTGATTTTTCCAAGAAAAGTTCGGATGGTTTCTCCAACCAGAGTTTTATGTGTTAGAATATATCATAGGAGGGTTTGTAGAAACATTGGGCAGCTGGGACTTGTTCTTGAATAAAAGGAGGCAATTAGGCAGTAGTGAGACAAGCACTAGTAGGGTGAGCTGAGCTAGCACACATAGAGCAAGTTTCAGGTGGTTGGGAAAATTTGGGTGTGGCTTGCCCAGTTAAAGACATTAATTGATCAAATTTTTGTTCCAATTTCTGCTCCAATCTCTGATCAAGTCTATCTACATATCTTCTACCCTAGAATCTGATTCTCCTTTCCCTCATAATTCATACAACCCTGCCTCTTTACATGTCCTAATGCTCTTTCATAAGAGTGGAGTGAGGCATGATTGATAGAATTCTCACTCAATGTTTCAAACAGATTATATGCCTCATCCTCGCTCTTAGTCATGAATGCTGCTCCACAAGAAGCATTAACCATCTGCCTATTTGATTCCGTCAGACCTTCATAAAAAGCTTGGACTATTTGCCACCTCGATAGACCATGGTGGGGACATTTTCTAAGCAACTCTTTTAATCTCTCCCATGATTCATGCATTAACTCTCCCGGTGTTGGGAGAATCTAGTTATTGCTCTTCTCATGGTGTTAGTACGGCCAATAGGGTAAAATTTCTTCAAAAACTCCTGCTGCATTTATGGCCACGTTCTAATGGTTCTCCCTATGGTTCCTAACCAATGTTTGGCCTATCTTTCAAAGAGAATGGAAATAGGGTCAATCTTAAGGCATTTTTAGTGAAATTTTGGATCCTGATAGTGGAACAATATCTAGGAACTCATCTATATGCTTATAGGGGTCTTCATTGGGATTGCCATAGAAGGATGGCAACATTTGAATGGTTCCTGGCTTGATTTCAAAATGATTTGCAGGAATTTCCGGCCTGATGCAAGTAGCAGGCTGATAATTAGAAGGAATAAAGTACTCCTTCATCTGTTTGGGTGTGACATCGTCTACATTTCTAGCAACTTGGTTCTGGTCTTGGTTGGCCATCCTATGAAAGAATCTTTCAATCTCGTCTATAGGTTGAGCCAAATCTATGTTCAGGGAGCGTCTACCAAGCATGCACAGATGAAAAGCCCTCTATTTATGACTTTTGAATCTTTAGATTTTTATTGATTTTTATGAACAAACACAAACACAAAACACTTTCAAAATAATTAACCTAAACACTATGTGTTCCTTGGACCTATGTTATTTTTCTCAAATCAAATTATGCTTGCTTAAATCCAATCCTAACTCTTCTTGTACCGGCCAGGTAAGAGGTGGAGTAGAGGGAGGCCCCCCTTGCTTTCGCAAGGACCCAATTAAATAACCTCTAGCTCACTTAAGCATAAGCTTTTTAACCTCTAATCCTAGACACCAGACTTAAAGAGAAATTTTTAGAATTAAGAAATGATAAATCTAATTATGAACCCTAGGGCCAAGTCTACTGGTTTTTATTGAAAGTTTTGGCAAATGCAAGAACGTGGAAAATTTTTGTGATTTTTGGGCAAGGGAAAGGGTGATGAAATCCCTCACCTTATCTTTTTATTTTTTTTCTAAAGGGTGATGCCCTTAAGCAGTCCCTTTTACAAATATGAAATGCAACAAATCAAGTCCAAACAATGGTTTTCTAATGCTAAGTCTAATGCATAAAAAAGAATAGAAATCTTACCTTTCCCCGCACTCTTCAATGCAGAAAAGAAATGACAATTAAAATGATGAATGCCCTAAAACAAGTGATTCTAATCTTAAGAAGATGAAATTTTTAATTGCAAAACAAACGGTTTCAATGAAAGAGTGATTTGAAGATTTTTTTAGATTTTAGATTTTTTAATTTTTATTTGGTTTTTTTTGAACTAAATGAAATGAAATTTAACTAAGAAAATATGAAGTGATACTATAAACTAATTCCAAACCACACAAACTACAAAAAGGCCGATTATTACATGCCAACTAGAAAAAATCTCTGTACATGCACAGAAAAATACATGAAAGCCTCACTACAAGATTCACTCACACTCTCCTATCTAAATTTCTGAATGAAAGGAAAATGCAAAAACAATCAACAAGCTCTCCTCCTCCAATGGGCTCAAATTTCAAGCCCAACCTCCATGTTCCACTTTTGTTCAAATCTGAAATGAAAGGTCCAATAACAAGTCAATAAGAAACCCAATGCAAATAAATCAAATGAAAGCAGATTTAAATCAAACTCTAACGCCTCCTAGCAACGACGCTAAGATGAATGCGGCATTATTGACTGTACACTTCTGTTGTCTAGAGTTCCGTACACGAATCAATATGCTCACCTTCTCTAAACTATCTCACAGATTTAAAATAGTAAAAATGAACTAATAGAGTGGTGAGAACATGTCATATCCACAGAGAGGCTGAATAGAATCTGACTTAGGAAACTGCTTTTTGGAACACTATATCGACAATGCATTAAAAGTGAATATGTAAACATCACCAACCAAATCCCTCACAATCTTGATATATCAACTTAATGAGAGAACTAGCTGATTGAAATTAAAAGAGAATTGGTATCACTATACCCTCTCAATTGAGGGATCAAACAAGTAGACAACAATCTTTAACTAGAAACACATGGATACACTTATAATTCTGAAATGATTTAAAACTTTAGAAGATGAAAAGATGACAGAATAAGATTCTTCAAAGAACATTATCAAACCAATGTACCCCTTCAGCTCAGGGGTTACAGTCAACAAGAACATAATTAAGAACTACTAATTCGAAATCCTCATGCTATGAAGAATAGAGATAGGACAAAATTAATAACTCGAAAACACTAGAAAGTCTCCTAATCTTCATGAAATGAGCCCCATCCTCTGCTATATCAAAACATGGACCTCGCACTCAACTGTGGATCTGGACTTGGCAGACTTCTAAAATTCCTCTGGGCGCAGCTGGCCACCGGACAGACAGCCAGAACGAACCAAGGATGGGCTCCCTTGGTTGCCCTGTGCGGCCTTCTCTACAGCACAGACCTTCGAATCCTTCTCACCAGACGTCTACAGAAGGGACGAAGAAGCAGTCAAA